>SKCR01039702.1:0-113550 GCA_019454045.1 Zanthoxylum bungeanum
GTTATAGCAGAACGAAATATGCACCTAGTATATGGCGGTGGCAATCTTGGATTGATGGGAAGCATTTCAAAAGCCGTTCAGGATGGTGGCAGTCACATTTTGGGAATCATTCCAAAACCTTTGGCGGACGAACACTTAATCGGATAAAAAAATGGAGATGAACGCATCGTATCAGGTATGTCTGAATAGCTCCATGACATGATCAATACTGCGGATGCTTTTATTACATTACCAGATGGGCTTGGAACGTTTGAAGAAATATTCACAGTGGCATCATGGGCGCACTTGAACATTCATCAGAAGCCCATTGGATTACTCAACATTGAACATTTTTTCGATTTTCGGTTTGTATTTCTTGCGGAAGCCAAAAGACATGAGTTCGTCATAAAATCGGCACATGATATTTTCCTGAATGCAACAAAGGCCGAAGAATTAATCGACTAAATCCTAGCCTTTGAACCAAAAATCAATCCTATTCTTTCCAAGTTAAACTGGTCAGATAGCGATTGTGGAAAAAAACGTAAATTAGACATAGATCTTAATCGGTAATTTTTCGTAAAATTTTAGCTAACCAGGTATTATGTTCTAAACTCTTCTTCTATTTTTTCATACATTGGGGACAATGCCTCATTTAGGTTTGGGGGAGGGGAATAGTTAATAGTATCTTGTTTTTATTTTGTCAGTTTTAGTCCAATTTTTTTCGAAAAATACAAAAAAAAAAATTTGAAAAATTTTAGAAAAAATAAAAAAATATATATATTTTGTGTTTTTGTTTTTAACTTGATTAATCAGGTGAAATTGGTAAGAGATAGTTGTGTAAGGAGTTTCCACTCTTGATACGTATCTCAAACCCATTTTCGAAATAAGTTAGTTTTTGTTTATTTTATTTTAAATTATTTAATTTGTAAATTCTCCTTAACACTGACTAAATTGAATCTTCATATGCCCAGTTGGCAAGTATTATCAACATGCATGGTAACATGCAGACATGAGTTGTAATTGAAAAGTTTGTAATATTCAGTGCTCTAGTTTAATTGGAGGAAGCATCTATAAATGGCAATGGAGTAAAAAAAAAGTGCCCTAAAACCAACTGGTTTGCGAGTCACTGGCACAAAGCTCGCTACATGGATCAAAGATGTTGGAAAAAATATACATATATCTGAAGTCTGAGTAATTAAGTCCGTAGGGGTATCTTAACACCTGGTGCCATAAAGCCAACTAGTTTGGGAGCCACAGGCCCAAAGCTCGTTACATAGATGAAAGATATTGTATATAAATTTAAAAAAAAAAGTCAGAAAATCAAAGAAAAAATCAAAAAAATCAGAAAAAATTATTCCATTGCTACAAAAAGGTGTGAATTCTGATAAAATTTTAGGACAAAAATATTACTCTTTTATCAACTGCACTTGTGACTATTGTGGGCAAAATGAGTTGATTAATATTTTGTTGGTTGTGTATATGAAGAATGGTAAAAATAATCGGAGAATTTACTTATTCTGTAATTTAGAAAGAAAGAAAACAACTACTAACTTGGAGTAGAAGTTTCACTTGTTTAGTCACTAACTTCTTTATTCTATTTTCTCTGGTCTTTTTGTTTTTTTTGTGCATTAGTTTCACTACTTTTTTACTTTTGTAAAATGTTTGTGGGTATCATTGCTGTAAACCCTCACGAGACTACAACTCATCCACTAGGGACACCTAGGGGGTTTAAAGGCTTGTTGCATAAGCTAAATGCAACTGTGATCCCTACGGAATTGGCTTAGCTTAATTTTATTTTTATGTTATTTTATTTTTTATTTTGCTCGAGAACTAGAAAAATATTAGGTTTGGGAGTGTGATGAGTGGTTATTATATCACTATTTCCCACTCATTTGACCTAATATTTTATATAGTTTCTCCAGTTTTATGAACGTTTTGATGTGTTTTTGTTTATTTTACAGATAAAAATAATATTGGGACTTAATGGAATCAACTCGGGGCTAAAATGATGAAATTCGGAGCAACAAAGGTCAAAAATGAAAATTTACTGTGAAGTCATAAATTCTAGTTTTACGCATGTTTGGTATTTTGGCCATAACATTTTCATCCGATATTCGATTGAGCTAATTTAAGTCGGAGATTAAAGAAGACTCAAATATCTACAATTTTGAAGAAACAAATAATTTCGAATTCCGAAGATTTCATGACCGAAATTGATTAACAATCCGAAATTATGTTATATTTAATTACTAAAGTCATTATCAAAAATATAAATATTGTCAAACTTCCACCAAACATGTTTGGTGGAGTTTTTTGTGCCATGTTTGGTGCCTTGTTTGGTTTCATTTTTGGTGTAGTGTTTTACAGAGTGTCTTGTGGCATGTTTGGTGGAGTGTTTGGTGGAGTAATTCGTGAAGTAATTGGTGAAAGCCTTTAGATTTTCCTATAAATACCAAGCCATTTAATTTGTAATTCTCATGATTTCCTAAGGTTTTTGAAAGAAATTTAAGTATTGCATCTTGTGTGCTTATTTTTAGTAATTTAATTTATGCATTTTTATTTTCAATAATAGTAGTAGTTTCTTTTTCTTCTCTTTTATTTTATGTTTAGTAGTTAGATTTTCGTTGGGGGAATGGTGAAGCTTTTATTATTTTTATTTAGATTAATCTCCCTTAATTATAATATGGAAATTATAATTTAACATAAATGGTTATACCGCCTTAATGGGTGGTTTATTTATTTGACATAATGTGACACCTCCTATATGACCAGTCTTTAGGTGACAAATGATTACCATCTATATGGATGGTTTATGGACAAATAATGATACCGCATTTATGGTCAGTTGGACTTAATTAAAATCTGACTTAATGAGTATACCGCCTATATGGTCGGTTGGTAATATCACTGATAAATTACATATTATAGTAAGAGAGATTTCTAAATTACAAGTAGTAAATGTGGATCCCCCAACCCCTAGTATTTTATTTTTATTCTATGGAAGTGATGAAACACAATAATCACATACTTAATAATTAATTTAATTATATATTGGGTAATTATTTAGTTTGTTTATTGAATCTTAAGTTTAATGCTTCTTGTTGCATGATCACCAATGTAACGACCAGTAGATATTACTACTACGTATGGCGATATTTTTTCTTACAAGATAAAGGAATGTAAAATAAATCATGACGTGATTCAAATGCAGTTATGAAAAGACTTCGGGAACGATCGATAAATTTGCAAGGTCCCGAGATGAAACTGTACTGTATGCCCTTTTGTACTATATATAGTATTTTGGATATAAATCTTTCATACAAACTCAGAATTTTATGAATTTTATATCGTCGGAAAGCTTAGACCAAGACCTACAACTTTCGCGTTAAACAGTTTTCCAAATTAGGATCAGAACTAGGTCAAAAATGTAAGTTAAAATCTAGATGAATAGTGATTTCGGGTCAAAATGGAATTTTCTCAAACTTTTCCC
Source organism: Zanthoxylum bungeanum (assembly GCA_019454045.1). Lineage (NCBI taxonomy): Eukaryota > Viridiplantae > Streptophyta > Magnoliopsida > Sapindales > Rutaceae > Zanthoxylum > Zanthoxylum bungeanum. Next base: position 3,470 of record SKCR01039702.1, read on the forward strand.
AAGTTTCTACACTTTTCCTCCACTTACAAAATAACTAATAGGTCCACTATATAAAGATGACACTATTTACCATTACAAAAGGATGAAAGAACGAAATTGAAGGGGAAAAGAGAGAAGAAACCGTGAGGAAGGAGAAGAAAGGAGAAGAGAGAAAGAGAAGAGGAAGAAGAAGGAAGAAGAAAAGAAAGAAGAAGAGAAAGAGAGAAAAGCCAAAGAGGAGGAGATGAGCATCCATTTGGGGGCTTAGCAAATGAAGGAAATAAAGAAAGAGGTAAGAAACCCAAAAACCCAAATTTTACTTAAATGATGAATTTGATGAATTGATGCTTGTAACATGTTGATGATGTGAGTATTGTGATGATTATATGGTTTTTTTTTTTTTTTTTTTTTTTTTTTTTTTTTTATTGAAACAATGAAAATGAGATAAACCCCAATTGGGTAAGTTTAGGTATGAAATGGTAAAATATGAAATGTAGATTGGAAGATGGATTGAATGATAAGTTGGAGGCTTGATGTATATGATTAAATGAGTAAAGGATGAAGTATTTTGATATTAGTTTTGGTAAGGAACAAAAGTGATTAAAGTAGGTTAAATAGTTTTGATGTTAGTAAGTGATTTAGTGTATAAAGAAATGAATTGAAGGTTGGATGTGTGTGAAGTTGAGTAAAAGATGATGTTTTGTATGTGGGTTTTTTTTTTTTTTTTTTTTTTGTATTGGAAGAGTCAAACAAGGAAGAACAAATAGAGTAGTGAATGAGAACTTGACAGTGAGTTTGGTATGTTATACTTTCTGGACAGGCTTTGGTTTTTCGGTTATAACTTGCATTTTGGGTATCCGTTTGACAATCCGTGAAATTCTGAGTAAACTAGGAACATATAGGAATATCATATTCAAACTTCAGAATTTCTAGACTTAAGATGGAGTCGTTCCGAATTTTCAAACTTAGCCGCACTGCAGTGAGTTACTGATTCTGTGGTGACAGAACAAGGTGTAAATACAACTTTATAATTTACGTTCTAGAAGTAGAAATCAAGTTTCGTAAAATTCTGGGTACTCTAAACACATAAAGGAGTAGCATATCCAAAATTTAGAATTTTTAGACTTAAGATGAGATCGAAACGAATTTTTAAAGTCGGGCGACTTGCTGCCCTAGTGCCAAGTTGTTCTGTTGGATAGTCCCTACAATTCGGTATATAAGTTGAGTTTCTGAAGTCGGAATTGAGATCCGTAACAACTAATATAAACTAGACATATTAAGGACCATTGTATTAAATTTTCAGCCTTAGATTCATTCCCAATTAATTATGACGAAATTTCAAAGTTGGTCTATAAACTGTAAATTTCTGGCCGTTAGAATAAATTAAGTTTCCGCTACCGCACTTGTGTAACTCCAAACCTAAGTCCGTGAAATTCATAGATACCATAGATATCATCAATATTCACAAGATTATGTATCCATACATTGTATATTCTGTTGTGTCATATGAAGATGTTTCGAGTTAGGCAAACTAACGATCGTATTGATCTTAGATTGATGCCAGGATACTAAGAGATAGCTCACACCGTGAATCGCTCTCGATTTACCATACCATAGTGAGTGGACACTTTCCCTTTTACTTGATTTTCATTTCCCCATTTCTTAGTCAAACTTACTTTTCAGCAATTAGGCCGTTAGCCAAATTTATTTTATATCAAATATGTTTTAGTTTGATTTGAGAAGTTTTATGGAAAAGTAGATATTTCAGTTTAAGATTTATGTTTTCAGTACATGTTTTATGTTCTTGATTCTCGGGGCATGAGGTAAAACCTCACCCCAGTATGTAACTATTACAGTTGGAATTGACGGATATAGAGAACATATGCACATGTAGGGTCAGGATGGCGGCTTAGGATCGTGTATCTGGTCCCTAGTGGTGGCTACAGTGCCAGTTGAGTTGTTGTCCTGGGTGTAGAGCTCTACGTTGCAAGTTGAGCTGTTGTCCTGGACGTAGGGCACCACCAGCCTTAGAGATGCTAGCAGTTGAGTTGTTGTCCTGGGCATCTAGTACTATCAGATTTCAGTGATGCTGCTAGCTGAGTTGTTGTCCTGGGCATTAAGTAATTTCAATTTTCAGTATATAGATTTCAGGAATGTTTTCAGATTTCAGAATTTCATTCAGTTTTCAGAGTTTCAGTACTCAGATTTCGAAATCCAGATTTTAGCAAATCACTTTCAGAAAAATCAGATTTTAGAGACAGTTTTCAAAGACTAAAGTTTCAAAAGTAGTTTTCAGAAAGAAATGGCTTTTAGAACAAATTTTCACACAAATGAGTTTTTATTAAAAATTATGGATTGGAAATCAAGTTTTCCTTTCAGTTTTTCAAGTTATAGTCCACTCACTTAGATTGTATAGAAATTTAACCCCCCACCAGTTTTTAGTTGTTTTGTAGGAATTCCAGGAAGACAAACTCGGGAGGATGTATACTGATGTAGTCACCAGGGATGGAGTCCACCAGCATGGAGTCACAAAGCATAAGAGTCCAGTTCATGGTCAAAGTAATTTGTATGCATTAAAGTTTTCATTATAGAGTCTAATAAAGTATTGTAAAAAATGAGCGTTGCAGAGTATGCATTCATAAGTAATAAAAGTATTATATGTTGATTTAGTTAAAGTCTATATGCATGACATTGCATTAGAATAGTTTGTGATACATTCAGAAAGTCATAGGCTTATGGGGTTAGTACAGCTATCCCCTGCCGGTAACATCTCCCAGTTCGGGGATGTTACAACAAATAAGATTGATGTGGTAAACATAAAATGAACTTAAAGAAGGGTTTTAGGTTTCATCCTTAGATTAAATAGCCCACGATCTTTCTTAAGGATAGATAACCCTTTAATAGATTTACTTACATGATAGACATATATCTGTCAGGCAGGGGTAGCTATAATTAGAACTTGAACTTAATGAATTCATGTAACTTGATTAACATAGGAATATGATTAATTGGGTTATTTTGGGTATTTGCATCTGACCATCGGAAGAGGCTTTTGCATATCTTCGTGTTCCAGGTTAGCAAAATGATTATTACACATGTATAAGGGAATCAATTCATCATTAGAATAATATTGTGTGGAGTCATAACCCTAGATGTTAGTGTCTTTTAGTTATTTTTCTTAGTATTTTATTTTGTTTATTTTATTTATTTTATTTATTTTATTTAAGTAAATCCACATTCAACCAACTAAAAACAATCATTCCCTTCTCCCTATAATTAGATACCTGTAAATAAATAGTATCAATAATTAATAACAACAATAGGAATTAAGTCCTCGTGGGATCGATATTTTTATACTACTTGAACGATACGTGCGCTTGCGTTATACACGTGTGATTACGCCGGGGACTTATTTTTCTTGAGTTATTAATTTTGAAGCTATCTAATTTACTTGTATCTAATTTTCTTTATTTTTATCTGTAATTTTTATTTCTTTCTTTTATTTTCAGGTGGTTAAAAAACGGAACACTATTGGGAGATTGAAAGATTTCGATCTTTACTAGAAGAAGATACACCTCAATTCAGGGAGCAACAGTCAGATTTTCTGAGGCATGTTGTCCAGACTAATTATTAGCACTGGATGTCTGAATCAAGAAATACTACATTTTCTCAACAGAACGAGATGGGGAGATGTGTAATTTGTGATGGTAACCACCCGAGCGATCAATCTACATACCTTTCAGAGTGGCAGAATTATTAGAGTCATTCAAGGTATGAAGAACCATCATATTTTCCATTTTATCCACCATCCACCTATGATTTTCATAGAGAATCAGAACCATCAGAGGAAGAACAATTTGTTGACATGCTCAAAGATTGGTTCAAGAAAAAAGATGAAAGGTTGGATACAATGCTTGAAACATACAAGAATCAACTCGAAAGTATTCAATGACAATCAGCATCCATTCAGAGACTGACAGATCAAAGGAGACAATTAATAAAAAACCAGAGCTACATACCTCAAGATTCATTTTCAGATGAAACTGACGAAGCCTTCGAGTACCAAGCATTTCACGGTGACACTTTAACAATGGAAGAGGCTGAGCAGTATCAAGTACTACAGGTTTCAGTTTAGGAGCCCAAACCAGCAAAGTCTCGATTTGATTTTTATTATTCGAACTCTGACAATGATGAAGAATCAGAGCTGTTTGTACCAACTGCACCAAGAAGTGAAGATGAAACTTTCCATCTTCAAAATGAAGATCTTGGAGCATGCTTTGCATTAATATTTGAAGAAGATCTACCTGAGCCAATCACATCAACCTCAGAGGATGAAGACCTAATATCAGACACATCTATACATCCTCAGGTTGACACTTATAGAGCATGCATTTCACAGATGACAGATGAAGAACTGCACACGGAAATCTTAAAATATATCTGTGAAGAAAAAGTGGAGCAAGAAATAGAGCAAATGGAGGAGCAATTGTCTGACCTCATTGAAGATCCAGTGAATTTAGGCGAAACATCACTGTTTTGGGGAATACAAATTAAATATATCACCCAAAAGCTTGACAGAATGAAACTTCCATTCCAAGTAAAGCACTATAAGAGACCTCCTGATTTTCTTTTTTTCTTTTCAGGAACCACTGGTGCGACAAAAATTAAAAATATGGCACAAGTACTAAATGGGACAAAAAAAAAATTGCCACTTTGTCGTTGGAAGAGACCATTCAAAAGCAATGCTCATGGGATTGTCTTAAATCGGACGTCCAAAACCACACTAAAACCTCCATAACATATGGATTTCAGTCACGTCTGGCTGAAGACGAATAATTTAGTGCTAGCAGGGAGGAAACCCATGCAATTTGTTTTAATATCTATTTTTATATTTTGTGTTTACATGATGTAGAGTTTTTAATTTTGTGTGTTATTTTAGTAGGGAAAGACACAAACGGAGCATTTAAGAAGGAATGGTGTTTAGCAATCACAAAGATAAGATTTAAGTCATTAGTGATGGCTGAGTAAGGAATGGATTCTTAAGACGCATCCTAATGGATTTATATACCAAACGAGTGGCGTATTGCATACACAATTCTGTTGCCTTAATAATTGCTTTGATTTACTTTGATTTTGTTATTTTCTTTTATTTTCGCTGACAAGATCTAAACTTTTTGACTTTTCATGATTTATTTTAACGTTAACTATTAATTGTCATTTGGTAGATACTAGTGCTACTATTACTTACCCATTTTCAGGTTCTATAAATTCAGCACTACATTTCTCCCTTCGACACATCCAAATATACATCCAAATAAGAGAGAGAAAATTGAAGCAACTTCACAGCAGCGAGTTAAACGAATTTGTGTTTTCTGTGGATCTAATTCTGGTAATAAACCAGAGTTCATTGAGGCTCTAAAGAAATTGGGGTGAGTTATAGCAGAACGAAATATGCACCTAGTATATGGCGGTGGCAATCTTGGATTGATGGGAAGCATTTCAAAAGCCGTTCAGGATGGTGGCAGTCACATTTTGGGAATCATTCTAAAACCTTTGGCGGACAGACATTTAATCGGACAAACAAATGGAGATGAACGCATCGTATCAGGTATGTTTGAACAGCTCCATGAAATGATCAATACTGCAGATGCGTTTATTATGTTACCAGGTGGGCTTGGAACGTTTGAAGAAATATTCACAGTGGCATCATAAGCGCACTTGAACATTCATCAGAAGCCCACTGGATTACTCAACATTGAATATTTTTTCAATTTTCTGTTCGTATTTCTTACGAAAACCAAAAGACATGAGTTCGTCACAAAATCAACACATGATATTTTCCTGACTTCAACAAAAGCTGAAGAATTAATCGACCAAATCCTAGCCTTTGAACCAAAAATTGATCCCATTCTTTCCAAGTTAAACTGGTGCGACAAAGATTAAAAATATGGCACAAGCACTGAATTGGACAAAAAAAGAATTTTGCCACTTTCTCGTTGGAAGAGACCCTTCAAAAAAGATGCTCATGGGATTGTCTTAAATCAGACATCCAAAACCATACTAAAACCTCCATAACAGATGGATTTCAATCACGTCTGGCTGAAGACGAAAAATTTAGCGCTAGAAGGGAGGCAACCCATGCAATTTGTTTTAATGTCTATTTTTATATTTTGTGTATACATGTTGTAGAGTTCTTAATTTTGTGTGTTATTTTTGTAGGGAAAGACACAAACGGAGCATTTAAGAAGGAATGGTGTTTAGCAATCACAAAGATGAGATTTAAGTCATTAGTGATGGCTGAGTAAGGAATGGATTATTAAGAAGCATCCTAATGGATTTATATACCAAACGAGTGGCGTATTGCATACATAATTCTGTTGCCTTAATAATTGCTTTGATTTGCTTTCATTTTGTTAAAAGATAACAAACACTTAAGGGGTTTTCTTAATGCTAGTTAAGAATATCGAGACATGAACTGATTCGTGTCAATTCTTACTGCATAAGAAACAGTTCTAACTAGACTATTATATCCTAAACCGGATATCTATTTAGATGACCTAATCGTGACTTAGAAACTAAGTCACAAACCATCTTGATTTTCAAGAAAATCGGAACAACAGTTCCCGATGGTTTCACTAATCTAATAATAATTAAGTCTACTGTCTTTCTAGAACCTATTCTAAAACTACACAACCATATATATATATATATATATATATATATATATATATATATATATATATATATATATATATATATTCAAGAAATATAAATGCAGTGGAATATAAGTATCATTCTATAAATAGTATAGAATGAAAGGAAAACTACGCAGAAATTTCCATAAAATTACGCATTGCCTGAGTTATGGATTTTTAACCCAGAAGTGTCTCTCATTACTTTATGTTATACCGAAATCCCTAACGGACAATGGGTTTTCAATAATTAAATTGAATTCCATAATGAGAGTAGGATTCATGAAAATATTTCGACTCACAGCTTTGGCACGATCTCGCCTACGTATATTCATTAGGGAGACAACTCTTTGTCAATCACTCACTAGTGACTCCTTATTTTGGTCCTGACCATTTCTCGCTGTGACAGCTTTGGCACGTTCACAGAGAGGCATATCAAGGCTTCACTTGCCAATGACAAACTCAAGCTACCGATGTAGACCTAACAGCTTTGTCACGTTCGGGATTTGAACTTTGACTTGAATTTATCTAGTATCAATATACAACATGTATGAATAAAATTCTATCAACTATACCCTCATTGCTTTGGCACGATCTCGGATGCAGCCATAGAAAGTTACCCATAAACCGTATTAATAAGACGGACCAAGAAACATGTATCCAATACACGTTACTTTACAGCCATATTTAACAGCGGGGAAGTTATACTCTACATCCAATGCATAATTTTAATATAAATCATTTTCTAAACAATTCAATTGTACCTATAGAAAATATAACTTAATTTAACAATTAAATTTCTTTACATTTTCGTTAGCGAAGAGCCGAAAAGTAAAGAAACTTATATAGATTTTAAACATGTACGAACATTAAAATTGGATTAAATATCAAATATCAAGCATGAATAATGTAATGGATGAAGCATCAGACCCAATATGATACCATTTTTATTGGGGTTTTGGGCGATGGGGCTCAGCAGAAGCGCAAGTTCGGGCGAAATCGTATTTTAAAACTTTTTCAAAATACCAAATAAATTATTCAATATTTAATATGAATAATTTATTCATATTTCACCTAAACCTATTTATTTAACATCAAATATTAACATAAACATAGTTGTAAATTTGTGAAACTTTTAAGAAAACTGTTTTTTTTTTTATGTAAAATGATGTAAAACATGTTTTCAACTGAACAGACCACCCGACACTTATGGAAACTGCCCAGGTCAGCTCCAATAATGGCGGGGCAGTTCATGGGCTGCCTAAATAGTGATGAATTCACTGTTTGGACAGCTGTCACCCCGGTTGGCTTAAAATCCACACAGTAAAGCCGTTTTTGGCCGTTTTCGCTTATTTCAAGTCGGAACCACTTTTCAGAAATTGTGCCAATTCCCAAAAAAATCTAATACATTCTAAAGACAATATTTTCATCACCAAATCAGAATAACTTCCAGATCTGATCAGTAAGTAAAAGCAGTCCACATATCATGCTTTAAATCCAATTTTCACCAAGATTTATCAAATTAATCAATATCAATCCAAGTCACCACAAATGAAGAACTCTAGAACAATTATAGGCATGATAAGAGTGGATATCACACTCTAGAATGGAAACAAAGTTGTCCTACAATAATTGATTAAATTGGCCTAGAATTACACTAATTCCAGCTAATCTACACATCACACATGCATTATCTTCCTTCTCCATCAACCACAAACAAAAGCCCTAAATTTCCACAAATAAAGAAACCCTGTAAAAATTCTAAGTATTCAAGAAACATGAAACTAATTTACAAGCTTGGGTTGTTGAAGATTACCTTTTAATCTCTTAAATTCCAAGCATTTTCTTGAATTTTCTTTGTCTTTCTTCTTGATTTCATCAAACCAAATTTGTGGGTTTTTCTTATAGGTTATTCGGCCATGGAGATGTACAAAGGAAGAAGAAAATAAATTGTTTAAATACAAACCCTCATGACCGACTTTGGAAATAGGGAACAAAGGCATTTTTATCATTTGTTGAAATTAAATCAAATTCAATTAAAATGAACTTTATTTCAGCAAATCAAATTTTGAAAAATAAAGTCTAATCAAATCATGCCATACAAACCAATAATAATTAGACAAATAATCATTACATTTATGAAAAGTTTGATTAATTAATTTATTGAAATATTTAACAATTAAATATTCAAATAATCAATTAATGTAATTGTTATTATATATGTATTTTTATTTTCAATAAATAATAAAAACATATATTTATGGCACGTATCAAAATATTATTTGATGAATAATTAATGTGTATCTAATCGTATTATGTATCAAATACAAATATACAATAATTATTATCAGACAAAATCCTCTAATTGCATGTGTTATCATTTAACGATTAAACAATCCGAAATAACTCATTTAATCCGATGAAGTATTATGAATAATCTGTATTATTCATATCGCATTGCCCAAGTTCTCAACGAGTACACTTCATACTGTGGGACTCTCTAAGTTAGGTTTATCTGTGGTGACACAGGAAAACCTGGGCGACGCATGCTGTTCCGGGCTCGCGCGCCCGGTTGGGAGTACGGAGTAGCCATGGGGGACTAAACCGGAGAATGATGGAGTCGCCACCCGGTGTGAACCGGAAAATGAGATTTAAGGCCGCACTCACCCCTCGCAAGGGAAGACCTCAAACCGTTGGGTTCGGAATGGTCCCTTACTTATGTCACTTGTAATGAAAGGATTTATGTAATAATTTAACCAAGCCTAAGTAACACTTATTTTCCAGGGTATCATGCTTCTAAGTTCCTATGCGCAAAAGATAAAGTTTACATCTAAATATTCATGAAATCAAATCCTATTACCAAGTTCGTATGCTTAAAAGGTAAGTCTTTTTCAATAGCAAACATATCACATCATAAGAATTCAATATTCATGCAAACATAAACGCAAGACAAACATAACAATATTGGCATGCAATATAAAGGAAATCAAAATAACGGCGAACATATCATGTTATAAGCGCATTATAAAAGCATATGGAAAAAGGTCAAAATAACCGCATAACAAACGGAGTCAAAACAAGCGCATGACATGAAGGGATAAAAGATGCAAATTCAAATACACGAAAGAGGAACAATTAAAGATGCATCTATACATTAAAGATAAACGTGCCATGATGTAATGCCAAAGAATGTGGCTAATATGAGTGAAAGAAAAGAATACCAAGAAGGAGAGAAGTGCAATGTGTGCCTATACTCATGTGACTACTACAAAATTTTCAATTAAGCATGTTATATGAATGAATAATATAGAAAAGAAGCACAGCAGAACATTACATAATAAACAGAAATAAAATGCATGAATAGAATGATATTTTGCAAACACAGCGATAAATCGCGTAATAAACAGCGCGACAAAACATCATGGTAAGGTAGCCTTAAGGCATTTTCCCTCGAATAGAGGACCTTTAATCCACCCTAGTTAAGCCCATGCGCATGCATGCATAATAACGTGCAACAAATAAAGATGCATGAATGAAGTGATAACGTTCGAATGATAATTAAATAACACATAACGAAAAGTAAATAACAAAGCGCGGCGAAGCATCGTGGTAAAGGATTTTAACCTCTTCAATTAGAGGACCTTTCACTGCACTTACTAAGCCCATGCGCACACAACACAATGCATATATATGAAACAAAAGTGAATACAAAGATACCCGGCGCGGCGAAGCATCGTGGTAAAGGATTTTAACATATTCAATTAGAGGACCTTTCACTGCACTTACTAAGCCCATGCGCTTATCTCAATGCATATATATATGAAACAAAAGTAAATACAAAGATATCGGATTTCATATACCCGATTGAACATGTCTAACATCCAATCGAATACACATCGTCCGGCGCGGCAAAGCATCGTGGTAAAGGATTTTAACCTCTTCAATTAGAGGACCTTTCATCGCACTTACTAAGCCCATGCGCTTATCTCAATGCATATATATGAAACAAAAAGGTAAATGTAAAAACATCAGATTTCGTATACCCGATTGAACATATCTCACATCCAATCAAATATACATTGACCGGCGCGGTGAGGCATCGTGGTAAAAGATTTTAACCCCTTCAATTAGAGGACCTTTCATCACACTTACTAAGCCCATGCGCTCGATCATATCATTATACAACCAAATAATATGCGGAAGTTAAATAACAAATGATAAAGGTTTCCATCCTATATACCACGAGAGGCGACACATTTTTCATTTTAATCAAGGGCCACAATCATGCATCAATCCATAGTACATGTATATTTATCTACTCAAGGGCCACAACACATATTTTAACACAATAATCATGCGAATAAAGCTCAATGAATAATAAAAAAATAAAACAAAAAAATAAGTGTGAGAAGTAACCTCAGGTCTAACTGTTTAAGTCGTCTTCGGACTTGCGTTTCACGGAGATCGGAAGGGGTAAAAGCTCCTTACTCTTCCGGTTCACTAGCTTAGCGTCTTAACTGGTCGTTCCACTGTTTTTCTCGCTGTTTAGGCTTCGTTTTGCTGCTGTTTTGGAGGCATTTTCTGCTCACTGTTTCAGGTCACGATTTTGGTGTTTAGGTGGACTATTTTGAGTGATTTTGATGGCTTTAAGTGCAGTTTTTTTTTTGTGAAATCTTAAGGGATAAAAGTGCAGTTTTTTATGCAGTTTTTAGTGTTTTAGGGGCTGTGAACTTTCAGCAATATGGGGTGTTTGGACTGCTGTGATTTTTGGTGGTTTAAGGCTATATGGGGCTGTGAATTTTCGGCAATACAGCGGCTGAAGAGGGACTGATGTTCGGTGGTTTAAAGGGTACAGGGGGCTGCTGTGTTTGGTGTTTTAAGGGGTGCAGGGGGCTGCTGTGTTCGTGTTTTAAGGAGTGTATGGGGCTACTTTAGATGTAATTTCGATGGTGATTTTCAGGGGAATATGCAGCGATTTACAGGGTGGTTCCTAGGGGAATATGTGACGATATGAAGAGCTTAGAGGGGGTCAGTGGCTCGGCAGTGGAGGGAGGAGGAGGAGAGAGTTTTTTTTTCTTGTTGTTTGCTTGGTGTTTAGGCGTGAACTAGGGCTTCTTTTTTTTTTGTTTTTGTGAATGGAGATAGGCTTTTTCTTGTTGTTTTGTGCGTGAATCCAAGGGGGGAAAGGTTGGAATTGGTTTGTTTTTATAGGCAAAGGCTAGGGTTGACAAGGGAAAGGATTTTTGTGCATTCAATGAGGATTTGATTTAGTTTTAAACAAGGAAAACCAAAGATTGAGGGGGACAAACTTGGCTCAAATTAGGAAGTTATGATATTTAATTTGTATTGTTTAGGCATGATATTTGTTAAGTTAGGCATCTAATATTTTTAATTGGTATATAATTTTTCTTAGTTAGGAATAAAATATTTTGATTTGTTTAAATTAGGTATATGTTTATTTTATGTTTGGTAAATATTTTAATTATTATTTTATTTAATTATATCTTCTAATTAATATTTATTTGATTTAATTTGGGTATGTATTAGGCAAATGGGTGTGGGCCTTAGTTGGGGGCGTGTGGGCCTTTGGTTGGTGGGTTTGGTTTGTGTGGGCTAGGTGTGTGGGCTAGCAGGGGTTTTAGGTCAAGGTCAAGGGGCTTGCGGGGATCTTGGGCTGAGGTTAAGTGATTTGTGAGTGTCTTGGGCCGGGCATAATTTTTAAAATAGAAACTAAATGAGTTACTCGAAGCTAAACTAGTGAACTTAATCCGTCAATGAGTCGATTCTTGACTCTTCCCTTCCGATGTTCGTTTCCCGCGGCTTTCGCAACTTAAAAGGTAGTGCCTTCAACTGAGACTCATCATCGGGTTTCACATGCAAAAATGCAATGCCTACAGTCGCCCCCACTTTGATGAGATTTGTGCAGTGTGTGACTTTGAACAATCCTATCAAAGTTATGCAATGCATTTTCACTTACCTGGCTCACCAGCTGCCACCTGACTTGCCTGCTGCTTCCGCCGAGCTGATGATGCAGTGGACCTCGATCCTGGGACGCATCCCAATAACCGTAACCGATAACGGGGGCACCTCGACCCTGGGACGCATCCCGATACCACTGGAAATGAGGGCCTCGCCCTCTAACAGATGATGTAGTGGGCCCTTGACCCTAGGACACATCCCGGAACTACAACTGACAGCAGGGGTACCTCGACCTTGGGACGCATCCCAAAACTACTGACGATGTGGGCCTCGCCCTCAATATGATATAGGCCTCACCCCCAAGCTGACATGGGCCTCGCCCTTAGACTAATGACGAGGTGGGGCCTCTCCCTCGAACTGCTGCTTTCTCATTTCTTCGAACCTGCGAACACAAAACAAAAACAAACACGAAGAGAATGCAATGTTACGTGTATGCATGAATGATTTTCTTATTCCGTTGGGTTAGGTCTTCTACCAATTCCTTTGGTGACTGCTCGGTCATTTTCTCACTCAGGCAAAGTACTACTTCAATCTATCTACGTTGATTGGTTCGGTGAACTCGTTTCCTTCCAAGTCTGATAGCCTCACTGCTCCATTCCCATTACTTTCTGCACTATATAAGGCCCTTCCTAGTTAGGTCTGAAATTTCCTCTGGATCTGTTGTCGATGGCCTTGATTGCTTAAGTACCAAATCACCCTTTCTGATCTTGGTGGGGCGTACTTTCTTGTTGAATGCCCGGGCTAGTCTCTTCTGATACAACTGCATGTGATACAAAGACTTCGTTCTCTTCTCATCCAACAGTGCTAACTGATCAAACCTCTGTGCGGCCCATTCTGGTTCGGGTAACTCTGTTTCTGCTAATACCCTTATAGACTGCTCAACTTCCACTGGCAGCACTGCTTCCATCCCATAGACCAAAGAATAAGGTGTGGCTCTGGTTGCTGTTCTTACTGATGTTCTGTACCCCCACAAAGCATATGGTAGTTTCTCGGCCCAATCTCGGCAGTTCTCTGTCATCTTGGCTAAAATCGTCTTGATGGTCTTGTTGGCTGCCTCCACTGCCCCATTTTCCTGGGGCCTGTATGGTGATGACTTGTGGTGGCCTATCCCGTATCTCTGTAACATTGCCTTTGTCTCTCCTTGAAACTGAACTCTGTTGTCCGTCACTACATGATGCGGCATACCATACCGATAAATGAGGTTCCGAGCTATAAAATTTGCCATCTGCTTTGTTGTGACATTACGGAATGACTCGGCTTCCACCCACTTTGAGAAGTAATCTACAGCCACTACTATGAAGCGATGCCCATTTGATACATTTAGTCAAATTTCTCCAATCATATCAATCCCCCATGCTGAGAAGGGCCACGGCTCTGACAGCTCGTAAGCTCTGTGTGTGGCAAGTGATTCAAATTACCGTGTGCCTAACAATCATGACAGTGCTTTACCATCTTTGCGCAGTCTGTTTCCATCGTTGACCAGTAAAAACCTTGTCTCACTATTTTGCGGGACAGATTCAACCCGTTCATGTGCGGACCACATACTCCGGCGTGTACTTCTTCCATCACATACTGAGCTTTTTCTTTTCTCAAACACTTCAACTGAATACCATTTGCTTGCCTCTTGTACAGTTCTCCTTTCAAAATCACATACTGGGAAGCTAACTTCTGAATGGCTATTCTATCTTTTCTTCATGCCCCTTCTGGGAGTTCCCCATGCTCCAAATACCGCTGAATGTCATGATACCGGGGCTTTCCATCATCAATTTCTACTTCCAGAACTCTTTTTGTCTCATAAACGGGTCTGTTTGCTGTCGTTAGTACAAACGGTCTCATTACTAACTCTCTGGATTTTTCCAAGTAGCTGCAAGTGTAGCCAGTGCGTCCGCCATCTGATTCTCTCTCTCTTGGCAAGTGCTGAAACTTAAAATCTGGGATAACCTGTGCCAACTCTCTGAGGTGAAGAAGGTAAGGTTTCAACCGCTCTTCTTTCAATTCCCATTCTCCCCACATCTGCTGGACTACCAACATAGAATCTCCGTAGACTTCCACACTCCCGGCCTTCAAGGCTATCAATGCTGCCAAACCGAAAGCGCATGCCTCAAACTCGGCTATATTGTTAGTCACTATGAACGTCAGCCTCTTGGCCAGAGGCAAAGTCTCTCCCTCAGGGGTCACTATCACGATCCCAATTTCGGCTCCCTTGTAATTCACTGCTCCGTCGAAGTACATTTTCCACCTCTGAATTGTTATGGCCTGGACTTCTTCATCTGGAAATTCAAACTTATACTGATCCCCCTCAACAGGTTGCAATGCCAGAAACTCGGCTACTGCTCGCCCTTTGATCACTTTGGAGGTGAGATACTCAATGTCGAACTCTGTCAGTAATACTAACCATCTGCCAAATTTTCCCACTAGCGACGGTACTGAATGCAGATACTTTAGAGGATTCTCCTTTGCCACAACCTGGATCTTATAAGACTGAAAATAATGCTGCAACTTTCTGGAAGCCCAACCACTGCAAGACAGATCTTCTCTACTTTTTGACAATGAGCCTCATACGGGAGCATCTTCTTACTCAAATAATAGACTGCATGTTCCACCCCTGTCTCATCTGCCTGTACCATCATTGCCCCCAGTGCTTCTGATTCTATAGCCAAATACAATATCAAAGGTTTGCTCGGTCTCGAAGGTTTCAATATATGAGGCTTTACCAAGTACTCTCTGATTTTGTCGAAGGCTGTCTGACACTATTCATTCCATCTCACGGGCTGATATTTTCTCAACAGTTTGAAGATAGGCTCACATACTGATGTCAACTTGGCAATGAATCGACTGATGTACTGAATCTTTCCCAAGAATGCTCTGACTTCTTTTTCTGTCTTCGGTGCTGGCATCTCAGTAATTGCCTTGATTTTCTCAGAATCTACCTCTATTCGACCCATTCCCACTGTATGGCCAAGCAATTTCCCTGACGTCACTCCAAACACACACTTCTTAGGATTCATCCGCAAGTTGTATTTGTCAACTCTCTGAAGGAACTTTTCAATTGCCTCTATATGCCCGATTCATGTCTCTGATTTCACCATCATGTCATCCACATATACTTCAATATCCTTGTGCATCAAATCATGAAATAATGTAGTGGCCATCCGCTGATAAGTAGCTCCTGCATTCTTAAGCCCAAACGATATTACCTTGTAACAATTAGTGCCCCACTCTGTGACGAAGGCAGTTTTGTGCTTGTCTTCTTCAGCCATAAGAACCTGATTATACCCTGAAAACCCATCCGTAAATGAGTACATAGCAGATAAAGCTGCACTATCAACCAGAACATCTATGTGCGGTAGTGGAAAATCATCTTTCGGGCAAGCCTTGTTGAGATCTCTGTAATCCACACACATTCTAACTTTTCCGTCTTTCTTCGGCACTAGCACAATGTTGGCCAACAACTAAGGATATTTCACCATTTCCAGAAATCCCACATCTATTTGTTTCTTAACTTCCTCTCTGACTTTCTCAGCCCATTCTGGTCTCATCCGTCGAAGCTTCTGTTTCACTGGCCTCATATTCGGATAAGTTGGTATTATGTGTTGGGCAATGCTTCTGTCTACCCCAGGCATGTCCTCATAGGACCAAGCAAACACTTTGGCATATCTTATCAATACTTCTTCTAGTTTCTCCCGCTCTTCAGCGGTAACTTCACTTGCAATCAGAATTTCCTTGGGATTCTCAGGTGTACCAAGGTTAAATGCATTTGTTTTGGCCGAACTGATATCAAATATACTTGATTCGTGCAGAGTAAAAGAAAATGACTCAGGCAAGTAAGCAAAAGAGATGTCTTTATTATTAGGTAAAGCAAAAGTACATTCAAACAAATCAGGAAGGCAAATGTCTTCATCGTCTGCAGACACTTCATCTTCCACAATCGGGTTCTTTCCGAGCTTCTTATCTTCCTCAAGAGTCAGGCCATCTAATTTCATTAGTTCTTCCCCCAACTTCTCTTCTTCATTCTTTGCAGCTTTTTTCCATTATTGGCTTCTTTCCCAATATATCCTGGAAGATCTCAAACACAGGTACCACAATTCCATTAACTTCCATAGGCTCAGGCTCAACTTGATACCCTGAAGCCTTCACAAAGTAATCCATCAGTTTTAGGCCCTTCTTCTTGACCTTCGGCTTTTCTTCATCAGACTTGTACCCCAAACCCTTCTGATTAGTCTGTCCTCTGAAATCTGGCAGTTTTGAACCATCACCCGGCTCATACTTCATTTTTCCCATGATCCTAGCTACCTTAGGATCCACCCACTCCTCAAAGGTTGCCGACACTTGGAACCTTGTGAAAGGCGGTACTTCCAAAGCGGCCACAACGTTATCCACCTCAGCTTAGATGGTAACAATTTTCCCCCATACGGGAACTTAATCATCTGGTGCAGAGTAGAGGGCACACCCTCAAGCTTATGAAACCAAGGCCTTCCCAACAATAAAGCAAAAGTGGCTGGGATATCCAGCACTGTAAACTCAACCTCGTCCTCAACTGGTGCAGAGTAGAGGGCACACCCCCAAGATTATGAAACCAAGGCCTTCCCAACATACGGGAACTTAATCATCTGGTGCAGAGTAGAGGGCACACCCCCAAGCTTATGAAACCAAGGCCTTCCCAAAACAAAAGCAAAAGTGGCTGGGATATCCAGCACTGTAAACTCAACCTCGTCCTCAACTGGGCCCACTTTAACCCAGCAATAAAAGTACCTTCCACTCCACGCTTACTGTCATCATAAGCTTTAATGGTCGTGTTGGAGGGGTCTAAGTCTGTTGCCTTTATGCCCAGTCTGGCCAAAATTTTCAACGGGCACACATTGATGGCCGAACCATCATCTACCATTACACAGGAAGTCTTCTTACCCTTCACTTCAGCTCTGATAAACAAGGGTCTGTTATGATTTCTACCCTCAGCCGGGAGTTCTTCTTCTGAAAAAATGATCCTCTGTAAAGTTTATCCTCGTACAGACCCGACAAGCATTGCAGGGTTGGCATCCTCAGGCACCACAATTTTATTCAAGGCCTCAACCATGGCCTGCCTATGCTCTTGAGATGTACACAATAATTCCCAGATGCTAACTTGAACCCAGGTCTTTTTCAACTGCTTCAACACTATATCCCCCTCAGCATTCTCTGCACTTTCCACCACTTCTTTACCATCGGTCAAGGCTTCCTTACCCTTTTCGGCCACATCATTGTAAAAGCGGCCACTGCGGGTCATTCCCCTTACTTCTTCCTCATCACTACTAGAAAAATCAAGCCAAAATTTCTTCCCCTGCTCAATCTCATCTTCACTATTGCTATCCCAGATTCCCAGGTAAAAGGCTTGAGGGCGAAAGGATTTTAGGACAATGTCTTCTAGGAGGCCAGAATTAATCATATAGGTTGGTGGTGGTACGGCATGGTAGTTGGGTAAGGGGTTTCTGTGTGTGTCAGGCTGTTCTGTTTCTGGGTCGGGTATTTTCTTGGAGTCTATCAGGTCTTAGATTTCATGGTGGAGTCGGGTGCAATTATCAATGTCATGGCCTTTTTGTTGGTGTAAGTGACAGTAAAGGTTTAGGTTGTAATGTGATGGTGGGGGATTGGGTAACGGTTTGGCCTCCAAGGGTTTCGGAAGTCCTTGTCTTTTTAATTTCTCCAACACCTAGACAAGGGTCTCCCCAAGTTGGAGAATCTCCGGTTCCGGATGGCAGTATTCTCCGCAGAAATAGGTTTGGTTCCCGATGTCCCAAATAGTCCTACTTGGTGTAAAACCCAAAATTCATGTTTCTTCTGCCTTTTCCTCTTCAATATCCATGACAGTTTCCCTCAACTGCCGAAAGTCTGTAATCATGGAGGTCATCCTCCTCAGTTCCCATAGATGGAGGGCTTGGTGCCATTGATAATCATCTTAATTTGGTCCTTCTCAGAGGGTTAGTCTGCATTTTCAACAACTGACTTCTCCATCGGTCCACATACTCCTTGAAGCTTTCCTCTGGCTTCTACTTAGTGTTCTCCAAATCTCGGAGTGACAAATCAATCACCAAGTCCGTGACGAATTGCTTCAGAAAAGCATCAGCCAACTCCCTCCAATCTTCCCTAAGCTTCTTCTCAAGGCTGTGCCCCTTCAAGTGACATCCCAACATTTTCTGCACTGACGCTTGGACAAACCCACTGAACTCATGACTGAAACATACTGAAGGAGATGGACCCTCGGATCCCCTTTCCCGTTAAACTTAGCCATGTCTGGCATCCTGAACTAAGCCGGTAACTGTTCTTCAAATGTCATTGCCTCATAATCCAACAACTCTTCATATTTACCCCACATCTTGCAGGTAACTGTTTCAACCTGATCCCAAGTTTCTGAAATTCTGCCGGAGACCCAATCATTCTACCTGTTGGATATTCTGCCAAGTCGTCATCAAAAGCGGGAATCTCGTCCCTCAACCCATTCGGAGGCTCCTCATGCCTCACATTCTCAGAATTCCCCCTAGCACGGGGCACATCCATACCAGCCACAGCAGTAGTCAGAGCATGCAACTATTCAGTGATCTTGGTGCGACTGTTTTCCAACTGATCCATACGGGTTACCTCATTATCGGATGAACTCATATCTGTTCTCAGTATTTTGGTGAGTCTCGTCCCTTCTCTAACCCAAACAGTATCTATGATGTCTTTTATGAGACATAGAGGGTGTTAACATGATGTATGCATGTATGAGGTGCATAAGATGCATATAACATATAGGACATACTAAATTAATTAAAATTCTCAAACAAATCGGCCCATTATCATTTTAGAAGCTTTTGGGCTAAATGTCATAGGAGTGAACCCATCCCAGTTTAAATGGCCCAACGAGTTCGCATCTCATGGCAAGGAGCCCAACTACATCCAAATTGTAATGTCCCGAACTTAAGCATAAAATGGCCCACCAACATTTAGAGGCCTTTGTCCCAATCATCATAAGGTACGTTCTTGTCCCAGTTTAAATGGTCCAACAAGCCCATATCTCATGACAAATGGTCCAAATGGATCCAAACGACGATGTTCCCAAACACAGGCATGCATATAATTCAAGCATAAAACAATAAATTCTACAAGGTGGCCCATCAACATTTCAGAAGCTTTGGGCCTAATGGTCATAGGATATGAACTCGCCCCACTTTAAATGGCCCAACAAGTTCACATTTCTGACAAAAATTCCAACTGCATCCAATTGAGAATGGTCCACAAGCATATGCTCAAGGAAATAATTGTTACTTTAGCCATACAACCCCGGTCTATAGGTGGGTTCATGTGAGTGTAGAAAAAAACTCTTGCTGGCAAAGGATTGCTCACGACTAGGTCTCCCCACTCAAGGTTTCGAGCAACCAAGCAAGCACACCTTTTTTTACCTTGCGATACGTGCCAACAAGTCATGGTGTGTGACTAACTGTTCAATGGATTTCTTATTGCAGATTCCCCAGAGGGAGGGTGGAGCGAACTCTCTTAAATACCCAAGCCTCTTAGGCTCTTATCGCTTGGTGACAGGAATAAGCAACAAGTCCTCCAAATTAGTCTGTCACAACAGGCCAAGGGTAGTGACTATTTAGGTGCCTCTACAGCTTTTCCTCGAAAGGTAGTGAATGAAGGAAGACACCAAACCATTACCTAGCCTTAAAATGTCTTTGATCGAACCCTCATTTTACCCACTATACACATGGTCAATTAAAACACAAATCCAAAAATTACAAGACAATATTTTGGGGCCGATTCTCTATCCCCAGTGGAGTCGCTAGACTGTGGTCACACAGGAAACTGGGCGACGCATGCTATTTTCGGTGGAAAGGGGGTATGCTGTTCAGGTGTGTTTTGCTCACTATTTTAGGCGTGTTTGGAGGGTGCAGGGGCTACTGTTTTCGGTGGAAAGGGGCTGCTATTTTTGACGTTATTTGGCTACTGTATAGGGCTGTGTTTATATAGAGAATGGCTAGGGTTTACCCTTGTCTAACAAGGAAAAGATTTTGGTATTCAATTAGGATTTCCAAGAAAGGTATACACAAGATTGAGGGGGGACAAAATATTTTAAATTAGGAAGGTGATATCTTTAATTGGTGTTGATTAGGCATTTAATTTGTTAGATTAGGAAGTCAATATTTTAGATTGGTATATAATTTTATTTAGTTAGGAATAATTATATTTGATTTGGGTTAATTAGGCATATACTTATTTTATGTTTGGTAAATATTTTATTTATTTATTTATTTAATTTAATTAATAATTTATTTAGTTAATGTTTTAATTTAATTATAATTATTTAATTTGGGTGTGTATTATGAGGCTATGGGCGTGTGGGCCTTGGTTAGGTGGGTGGGCTTGGCTATGTGTTTTGATGTTGTGTGTGGGCTTGGTTAGGTGTTTGGACTAAATTTGTGTGGGTTAGATGGGTTGTGGGCTAAATTCGTGTGGGCTAGATGTGTGTGGGCCGGGTTTAGGTGTCTTGGGCCGAGCATAATTTTTAAAGCAGAAATCAAATGAGTTACTAGAAAGCTAAACTAGTGAACTTAATCCGTCAATGAGTCAATTCTTGACTCTTCCCTTCCGATGTCCATTTCTCGCGGCTTCCGCGACTAAAAAGGTAGTGCCTCCAACTGAGACTCATCATCGGGTTTCACATGCAAAAATGCAATGCCTACAATGATATTAAGAAAACCTCATTAAGTATTTATTTATCTGATAATGACGTTTCTTAGTTTTAGTGACTTTTAGAGGCAGTGTGTCAGAAACAGTTTGCTAATCAATTATCTACAATTGTTGTGAATAGTTAAAGGCAAATTATAAAACTAAAGAAATGATAGATGTATTTTTGTGTGTATAGATTATTGAATCTCACTATACGACAACTATAGGTATTGAATACCTGTTCTCCCGTCTAGTTATTTAAAATAGTGTTTAATGATTTTTTTGATATTTGATATCAGAACTTTCAACTATTAGATATTTACTTGTTCTTTATAAATATTTATTTCATATTTCAGTATGACTAGTAGTGTCATTGATGAAAAGATAAACATTAAGAAAAATATTTGGTTAACTAAATAATTTATAACAGTGTTTTATGAGATTTTATTACTTAAGCATTAGATGCTTATTCCATTTAATAAAGGATGGTCAGATACGAGATCAAATATTGAACGTCTTAAATGGTTCGAGAACTTTTAATATGTTTCTGATCAAACGTGGTTTGAATATTTTGACTGGTTCAAAGATATTCAATTTGAAGTTTTGAAAACTGTATCTTAAAAATTTATCACTAGTCTTTGAATTATTCAAAGATGTTTGATATGATCAAACATATGAATTTATAGAAATTAGTTCTAAGGTTATTTAATGAATATGATGTTGGACAACTATGATGTTGGATAATTATGACCCATAGCATCACTATTTGTACAGATCATGGTGTTGTTGTACAAATTAACTATGTGACAAAGGAAATTGCTCTTTTATCATTTGTGATTAGATCACCAAGATGTATAAATGATAGAAGGTCCATATGATTAGTTCCGGATTGAGATGATATGAGACAGTATCAATCCATAAAGGTTTAATCATTAAATATCTCTAGTCGTAGTATTATCGAGATTGGACATCGATAATGCGGAACAGACTAGTATTACACTTGTTCGTGTTGTGGGAGCATAACGGCATAGTTCTCATATATTTAGGTATTGGATACTCATGCAAGTGTAATAGGAGGTTTGTTTTACCGATGGTATGGAAAACAGCTTCGCTCTGGATAGACCTTTTCGGAATTCCATTGGTAGTATAACTATGTGTCTATGGAAGTCCGAATTCAGGGTAGGTGTATTTGGTCTTAACTTGAGACTTGTACCTCTAATACTTGCGACAATCAATATACTTTGGTTTTGGTCATCCAAGCTTTAACCGGTTCTATGTACGCCTCTTCTGGGTATATTGAGAATCGTAGTGTATTGGGTGTGATGTCAAGATGGAAGCATCACTTCAGTTATAGTGGAGATTATGATCACGTAGGATACAGAACTAGTACTCTTGTGTACTGCAGTCATCGGGATAATATGACTAGGTCATAGTTATCCGATTATAGAGACTAGATACCAGACATCCAATATGTACTTCGTACGGGGCAGATACTATTCCAGCCCCAGGTCTTGCACGTGAACATCTGACACTGGAATCAAAATACACGATACTACGTATACTACGCATACTACGCCTGATATAGATCGCTTATCCCTGTAAGCATGTTTCTGGAGAATTGGGTAGGCATGGCGCTTTGCTAGAAGCCAACCTTGTCTTGTAAATCGGTAAAACTGTAATACTAGGTACGTACGTATTCAGATAGTCTGATAACCGTATTTACTGCCAACATATCCGGGGATCTCATGGGTCGCTTCCCGAACATTCACCAATGACGTATGACTTGTACTTTATTAATCTGGGATTAATTGGATGAGAGAGAAAATTAATCTGGGATTAATTACGGAGATATTTTATCTAGGATAAAATATTATTTAAAAGAGATAGAATGATTAATTTGGAATTAATCAATAAATTAATATATTCGATATATTACGAAATTGGATTTCGACGCGCAATTGAAATTAGATTTTAATTCGGGCAAACGAATTAATTTAGAATTAATTCGTTAGCGATGTGAATAGTAATTATGCTATGCATGATTATTTAATTAAATTATATTTAATTACGATGCAATGGAAAACTCATTAATTCAGAATTAACGAGCACACGAGAGTGTTTGTGAGCACACTCGCATTTCGAATTCAAGTGCGGCCAGCTAGTCACTTCAAGTGTCAAATCACTTGTCACTTTGAGTGATGTGATATGACTTCACAACTTGTCACTTGATTGATGTGAATAGTGATTGAAGTGGTTGGAAATCTTTTTGAAAGCTTGATTGACATATATTATTATTTTATCATTTGGTATATGTTTATTATTGATTTTTTGAAATCAAAAACCAACTTAACATATTTACCTCTCTCTTTCCATTTACCTACTGTTTTGAACCTTTTCCCTCCTCTCACTCTCTCGGTTTAGAGACCAAAATTCTTATCTCTTCTTTGTTTGGCAAGGCCGAATATAACAAGGATGAAGATGGTGTTTTTGTGGCAAAAATCATCAAGAGCTAGCACTTAAATGAGTACATATAAAGGTGATATGGAACTAATTTCATGAGAATGGAATCACCATGATAAGCTTGGAGCTTGGTGCATCAATGGAGTCCATGGCCGAATTTGAGGAGATAAAAATCTGCCATTGCCGAACATACAAAGCTTGGGGCAGAAAACTTTTGTTCTTCACCGCATCGCTCAACCGCTTAATGTAAGTATTCTGCAACTTCTTTGATTGTATTCACACTTATGTTTCATCGTTTTAATTCGATCTTCGGGACTTAGAGAAACCCAACAATGGTATCAGAGCGAGTTAAAGCATGAAACCTGAAATTAGAGTTAAAATTGGGTAAATTGATTTTGAGCATGATTTGATTAAATTAATCGATTGAGTATGCTTAAATGATGTTGTATTGAAGTTTGAATGGATCAATTTCATGAAATATTATTTGGAACAATTTTTCCCAATATGGTTGGCTTGGCCGAATCTCGGATGAACCCTAATGTCTTGGAATTTTTGATTTTAATCATTGGATGAGTTAGAATCATGTTGGGTAATGTTGATTGTGGATTTAATTGGATTAAAACCGAATCGATTTGTAAAAACCCTAATTACCGAGACTTTAAAGTATGGAAATGGGTTTGAATTTTGTTAAAATGTGTTGGACATGTTTTAATGTTAATGAGCATAATTAATTAGGCTAATTAGTATTTGGAAATATTGATTTGGTTGATTAATTATGGATTATACTTTGAGTAATTAAATTGTGAAATTGGAATTTTGGAATTTAATTATGTTAGCCCAAATTTGGAATTGGGCTTGAAAAGTTGTTATTGGGCTTTATGGGCTTTGTTGTACTAAGATGGGTTTAGGCTAAATTGATTGGATCCAATTGGGCCCAAAATCGTTTCCATAAAGTCCAAATGCGACTAATGGAACTTTAATTTTAAATTGGGCCTAATGGGCCTAAATTTGTTTCAAGGCATATAAGGGTGATTCCTTTAATGGGCTTTAGTCTTTGGGTTTGACCCAAGTTGACCAAAAGTCCATGCCTTAAGAAATTAATTGAAAGCCCATTGGACTTTAATTAAATTAACATTGGATATTAATCGGGCTTTGAGATCCGTAACGATTAGATTTGGAATCTAAGTCGTAAAAGTTCTTAATAAAGTGTAATATTTAATTTCGAATTGAATAAATGAATTTGTATTAAATACATATTAAATTGGATTTAATGTTGTAGTTTAATTTAATTCAAGAATTCTACTTTGAGTACTTATTCGCAAAACGAGTTTGACTCGTGCAAAATCAAATCATTGTTTGAACATTGAATGGTCATTAATTATCAGATTAATTAATTGATTAGATTGATTGATAGCATGCTTGTGTGAATACATGGTTACGATACATGAATAATGTATATTGGATGGATATTAGATGGGTGGGGCAATTTTGGAAATTATTATAATAAATTTTGAATTTATTAAATTGGACCTGCGTGGTCTAGCTTATTACCTACTTACTCTTTGTATTTCTCTTCTCACCTATTCCCCTCAATGTAAATGAGGTTTCTTTAGAGTGTTATGTAATAAGGTAGAAGTACTACTTGTGCTAGTGGAGAGAAGAAATGGAGAGATTTGTGCTAGGGAATAATGTGTTTAAGTATCCATCTGTATATCATTATTATATTTTACTTATGCGCCTTATTATGTGTTTAGAATGCATGTTTAAGGGTGTATGATGATGAGACCTTAACAAAGATAATAAATTGGTTGCCTATTTTAACGCGAAAAACCCTCACAAAATATTAAGCTTTTTTCCTTCCATTGAGTGATTCTTACTCAAGATCCAAGACTGGCATTGGTTTGTTGGCCAAAGTCAAGACCTTTGTCCGTCGCGGATGTGTTTGAATCATGAAGGCTTTGTTCCATATTGGTGTCTTGTCCAAGTTGTGATTTGTTGGCCAAAGTCAAGATCACTTCTTGTCCACCAACATTGATTACGAAGCTTTCCAAGGTCAATGGGTTCCGCTTAACTGGGATCATTAAGTTTGTTGTGCCAAAGCCAATGCTTAATTGATTCAGAGGAAAAAGGTTAGGGAATATATTGGATATATTGGCATATATAAGATATATGTTTCGGACTTGGATGTCCACCTACTGGATCTAGGAATTGGATGAGATCCAATTGATCTTAGAGATCTACCTAGTTAATTATCATATAATTTGTTGGCCAAAGTCAAGATTGTGTGTTATTTAACGGGATCCTAGCCCACTAGGAAACTAGGTTTCTCGAGTACTCAACAGATGGTTAGAGGCTCGCCGAAAAATAGTGGGAAGCAAGTATTAGATTTGCAATTTCGTTTAGATACTTGCCATACGTGCTCATTTCATATTTCGTCAAATAAATTAATATATTAGTTAGACTAATATTTAATGTTGTTTTCATTAAATAGTTAGACTGTATTCAAACTATTTCAATTAATAGTTGATTTTATAATGGATTATAGTAATCAATATAATTGAATTTACAAATTAAAAGTATAGTTGATTATATAGTTGGACTATTGTAATCATTATTTAAATAGTACCTGACATCGTTGATTAAATAGTTGGACTATTAGAATCAAGATAAATTGAAAGATTAGTGTTTAAAATATAATCCTAGGGTAATTGTTTTTTAAACGGCTTTAATTTTCAAATTGGGAATAAAAATTTAGGATAGTCCTGGAAACTAATAAGTTATTTTATTTGATAAAATAACATCTTGAGCCTAAAACAGGATTTAAGCAAATAGTAGAGCATGATCTTTGGAAGATTCATGTGATGATATCTTTAGTACTTAATCCATTATGCTTGCCATAATGACTCCTTTATTTTGTCGTCATAATTAAGGATTAGATCTTTAAACCATGATGTTGAAATTGAAGGATCTTCATAGATTTATACTTAAATCTTAGAAGCATTAATTGCAATTGTTAACTCTTGGAGAGTTAATGGCTATGCTCAATGAGCATAAGTCAAAGTTTGCAAAAGGGCAAAAAGCGCAAGGCGTATTTTACTTCGACATTCCAGAAGGCCAAGGCTAGGCCGAAGGCTTCTGAGGTGTAGAAAAGGGCAAAGGCAAAATCATCACAGTCTTCTAGGAAGACAAAGGATATATCCCAAGATGTCTGCCTAAACTGTGGCAAATGGGGTCACTGGAAGAGTGACTGCCGTATGGACAAGGCAGACATGAAGGAATTGAAGACGGGTAAGGCTCTGACTTCAGATATTTTTGTCATAAAAATTGTTCACTACTAGTATTAAAATTGGATTTTAGATACTAAATGTGGTACATAAATATATACTGATGTGCAGAATCTGCTATGAGCAGGATACTGACTTCAGATGAGATTTATCTGCAAATAGGAAACGGGACGATATTCGCTGTTTTAACCGTAGATACCTAAGTTTAGGAACTACCCTTCGGGTGTGTACTTAAATTAGAAACTGTTATAATGTAACTAGTTTGACTAGAAACATTATCTCTATATCGAGTACAACTTGTTGCGAGTGTACCTTTATATTCTAGAACACTAAAGTGTTTTATTTTATAAAGATGATATTGAGATAAAAACATTAGATGTGAATAATAATATTTATATTTTGAATATAAATAAATCTCAAACAATATAACTTGACAAACAAGTATCTCAAACTGATTTGATCAGATGAGACTTATTTGTGGCAGTTTTATCTGGGACACATTGAACAAGACTCCTATATCCGCACTTTCGAAGAGTGGGTACTAGGACAAATTTGATTCCATTCAAATAATGTCTGCGAATCTAGTTTATTGGGCAAAGTGCCTAAAATACTTTTTATTTGGTAAAAGTGGAAGTGCCACTGATCTGTTAGCCCTCGTTCATAGTGACATAAGTGGGCCCATATCTAGTTAGGCTAGAGGTGGATAATGAATGTTTCGTGACCTTTACGGATGTGGCACCTCGTTATGGTTATGTGTTTCTTTTGAAATATAAATCGGAAACTTTTATAGTTTCGACACGAAATAGACAAACAGATCGGCTAAAGTATTATTTCGTCAAGGTTAGACCATGATGAAAATACTTAAGCAATAAGTTTCTCAAATACTTGAAAGAGTATAGTATTCTTTCAATGAGGACTCCTCCTGGAACACGTCAATTTGACGGTGTGTCCGAACAGAGAAACCGAATTTTATTAGACATGATAAGGTTAATCATGAGTGGCTCTGAGCTACCATTTTCCTTCAAGGGATAAGCATTTAACAGTGCAATACTTATTTTGAATAAGGTTCCATGAAAATCTGTTTGACAGACTTCAAATTAGATATGAAAAGGAAAAGAACTGGGTTTTCTCACTCCTAAGGATTTGGGAATGCTAGGCATACGTTTGGATGATACCAAACTAGAACCCAAATCGGATAAGTGCCTAATTTTGGGTTACCTAGGGAAACCAAAGTATAGTAGTTATATAACTCACAAGAGAACAATGTAATTATTACTCACCATGTGGTTTTCCTAAGAGGAATACCTATATGTAATGGTAAGTGGGAGGATCGTAAAACTCGATGAAAATCGGAGTAATACTGTTTAAGGCACCGAGTCCTTAATGGAACACAAACAGTTCATCAAGGATGAAACTGTACCATAATCTTCAAACACAAGAACTGCGTAGTTGGAGAGAGTC
Source organism: Zanthoxylum bungeanum (assembly GCA_019454045.1). NCBI lineage: Eukaryota > Viridiplantae > Streptophyta > Magnoliopsida > Sapindales > Rutaceae > Zanthoxylum > Zanthoxylum bungeanum. The sequence goes on from SKCR01039702.1 coordinate 32,007, forward strand.
AGAAAACAGCCTGGGAAGTATAGGTTTCTGATCTCACCTCATAAAGATGTCAATCTTATTGAGAAAAATGACTACGTTTAAGGAAGTGATACAAGGTATTGACTACCTATTATGGCAAAGTGCCATGATGTCATAAATGGATTCCATGTATAACAACTATGTTTGGATACTAGTTGATGTCCCACAAGGCATTGTGCCTATTGGTACTATATGAGTCTTCAAGGAAGACATACATGGATGGCAACATACCAACGTACTAAGCTGGGCTTGTAGCGAAAAGGTATCGTTATCAACATAGTGTCGATTAGGATGAAACCTTTTACTTGTTGCCACGGTAAAATCCATTCGGATAATGCTTGCTAATGCTGCATGTTTCATTTATGAAATATGGTAGCAGAACGTCAAGTTTGTTTTCCTTAATGGAAACCTTTTGGAGGATGTTTAACAATATCTTAACGATTTTATTGTACCAAAACTGGCAAACAAGGTTTGCAGGTTATTCAATCCATGGATGGATTGAAGCAAGCATTACGTTCTTGGAACTGATGTTTTGATGTAATCATAATGGTGTATGATTTAATTCAAAACAGAGATGATTCTTATGTATATAAAGAGGTTAGTAGGAGCGCACTGACAGTGAATGTCCTAATAATGATGATATGTCATTTCTTGGAAATGATATTCCTATAATACAATTGATGAAAGCTTGGCTTTCATGAAAAATTCTCCGTAGAATTCTTGGGAGAAACAACCTTTATTCTAGGAATAAGGATCTACTGGGGTAGATCTAAAAGTTGTTGGCACTCTCCGAGAACTAGTACATTGAAAAATATATGTGACCCGGTGTCTCATGTACTTTGAGCATATGGAGTCACAATCAGGCCAATCCCAATGATAGTCACTGGATTGATGTTAAGAACATCCTTTAGTATCTTAGACGAACTAAGGATGTTGTCTTAAACTATGGAGAATGAGAACTTGAAGTGACTAGGTTCACTGCTGCAAGTTTCCAAACCGATAATAACGACTGTAAATCGCAAACGGTACTATAAAGTTTGAATAACGGATTAGTGAGCTGGAAATCATCTGTACAAGATACTGTTACCGTATAAACAACAAAAGCGGAACTTTACTGCAACTGTCACAACAATAGTAGTATCTTGGATCTAAATAAATCTAATTAGATTAGATGTAGTTCTGTTAGCGCTGAGCTAGGCTACAGCATAGGCTAAAGAATTAACGGTCTCATCAACGATCCAGATATATACTTTAAATTTTTTTTCATCTGATTCGTCGGATCATACATCGTGGCGATGTGATGATCGCATAAATCACATCAGATAATAACCTTTTAAATCCGTAGACGAAAGCTGTTTTCTCAGCAGAAGTTTGAGCGACCCGTATATAGTTCAGGTGTAAAGCACCTGAGTGACTGGCTATAGGCCAAGTGGGAGATTGTTGGACAATTATTACCCATAGCGTCACTATTTGTACAGATCATGGTGTTGTTGTACAAATTAACTATGTGACAAAGGAAATTGCTCTTTTATCATTTGTGATTAGATCACCAAGATGTATAAATGATAGAAGGTCCATATGATTAGTTCCGGATTGAGATGATATGAGATAGTATTAATCCATAAATGTTTAATCATTAAATATCCATAGTCGTAATATTATCGAGATTGGACATCGATAATGCGGAACAGACTAGTATTATACTTGTGCGTGTTGTGGGAGCATAATGGCATAGTTCTCATATATTTGAGTATTGGATACTCATGCAAGTGTAATAGGAGGTTGTGTTTTACCGATGGTACGGAAAAAAGCTTCGCTCTGGATAGACCCCTTCGAAATTCCATTGCTAGTATAACTATTTTCTATGGAAGTTCGAATTCAGGATAGGTGTATTTGGTCTTAACCTGAGACTTGCACCGCTAATACTTGCGACAATCAATATACTTTGGTTTTGGTCATCCAAGGCTTTAATCGGTTTTGTGTACGCCTCTTCTGGGTATATTGAGAATCGTTGTGTATCGGGTGTGATGTCAAGATGGAAGTATCACTTTAGTTATAGTGGAGATGATGATCACCTAGGATACGGAACTAGTACTCTTATGTACTATAGTCATCGGGATAATATGACTAGGTCATAGTTATCCGATTATAGAGACTAATTACTAGATATCTGATATGTGCTTTCGTATGGGGCAGACACAATTCCAGCCCCAGGCCTTGCACGTGAACATCCGATACTGGATCGAAATACATGATACTACGTATACTACGCCTGATATAGATCGCTTATTCCTGTACGCATATTTTTGGAGAATTGGGTAGGCATGGCGCTTTGCTAGAAGCCAACCTTGTCTTGTAAATCGGTAAAAACGTAGTACTAGGTACGTACGTATTTGGATAGTCCGATAACCGTATTTACTGTCAATATATCCGGGGATCTCATGGGTCGCTTCTCGAAGATTCACCGATGACGTATGACTCGCACTTTATTAATCTGGGATTAATTGGATGATAGAGAAAACTAATCTAGGATTAATTACGGAGATATTTTATCTAGGATAAAATATCATTTAAAGAGAGAGAACTATTAATTTGGAATTAATCGATAAATTAATATATTCGATATATTATACGAAATTCGATTTCGACGCGGAATTGAAATTAGATTTTAATTTAGGCGAACGAATTAATTTATAATTAATTCGTTAGCGACGTGAATAGTAATTATGCTAGGCATGATTATTTAATTAAATTAGATTTAATTACGACGCAACGGAAAACTCGTTAATTCAAAATTAACGAACCCGAGCTCGAGAGTGTTTGCAAGCGCACTCACATTTCGAATTCAAGTGCGGCCCGCAAGTCACATCAAACGTCAAATCACTAGTCACTTCAAGCGTCAAATCACTTGTCACTTTGAGTGATGTGATGTGACTTGACAACTTGTCACTTGATTGATGTGAATAGTGATTGAAGTGGTTGGAAAGCGTTTTGAAATCTTGATTGACATATATTATTATTTTATCATTTGGTATATGTTTATTATTGATTTTTGAAATCAAAAGCCAACTTAACACATTTACTCTCTCTCTTTCCATTTACCTACGATTTGAACCTTTTCCCTCCTCTCCCTCTCTCGGTTTGGAGACCAAAATTCTTCTCTCTTCTTTTGTTGGCAAGGCCGAATATAACAAGGATGAAGATGGTGTTTTTGTGGCAAAAAATCATCAAGTGCTAGCACTTAAATGAGTACATACAAAGTGATAGGGAACTAATTTCATGAGCATGGAATCACCATGATAAGCTTGGAGCTTGGAGCATCATTGGAGTCCATGGCCGAATTTGAGAGATAAAAATATGCCATTACCGAACAGACAAAGCTTGGGACAGAAAACTTTTATTCTTCACCGCATCGCTCAACCGCTCAATGTAAGTATTCCGCAACTTCTTTGATTATATTCACAATTATGCTTCATCTTTTTAATTCGATCCTCGGGACTTAGAGAAACCCAACATATGACCCATAGTGTCACTATTTATAAAAGACATTGTGGTTTTTGTACAAATTAACTATGTGACAATGGAAATTGCCTTTTATCATTTTGTAATTTATTTACATGGAAATATAAATGATAAAAGTCCTTATGATTATTTCCGGATTGATAAAATATTAGGCAGTATCAATCCATAACGGTTTAATCATTAAACATCCCTAGTCGTAGTATTATCGAGATTAGACATCGATAATGCAGAATAGACTAGTATTGCACTTATGCGTGTTATGGAAGCGTAACAGCGTAGTTCTCATATATTTAAGTAGATGATACTTATGCAAGTGTGGTAGGAGGTTGTGTTTACCGATGGTATGCAAACAGCTTCGCTCTAGATAGACCCCACGGAATCCCATTGGTAGTATGACTATGTGTCTATGGGAATCTGCATCAGGGTAGGTGTATTTAGTCTTAACTTGAGACTTGCATCGCTAGTACTTGCAACAATCAATATGCTTTGGTTTTGGTCGTATGGGACTTTAACAGGTTCTGAGTACGCCTCTTCTGGGTTTATTGAGAATCGTAGTGTATTGGATGTAATGTCAAGACGGAAGTATCACTTCAGTCATATGGAGATGATGATCACACATGGATACAGAACTGGTGCTCTAATGTGTTGCAACCATCGGAATAATATGACAAGGTCATGATTATCCAATTAAAAAGACTAGTTGCTCGTGATCCGATATATGTTTCGTATGAGGTAGACACTATTCTAGCCCCAGGCATGTGACATCCGATACTGGATCGCAATACGCAATACTCTGTATACTATGCCTGACAAAGATTACATATTCCATTAAGAATATTTCTGGAGAATTGGGTAGGCACTGCGCTTTGCTAGAAGCCAACCATGTCTCGTAAATCGGTAAAAATATAGTACGAGGTACGTATGTGTTCGGATAGTCCGATGACCGGATTTACTGCCAACACATCCAGGGTTCTCTTGGATCGCTTCCCGAAGATTCAACGATGATGTATGATTCGAATATAATTAATCTGGGATTAATTATGGAGAGATTTTATCTAGGATAAAATACTATTTGAAGAGAGAGAACGATTAATTTGGAATTAATCGATAAAATAATACATTCGATATATTAAACAAAATTAGATTTTGACGCGGAATTAAAATTAGATTTTAATTTGGGCAAACGAGTTAATTTAGAATTAATTCTCTAGCGATGTGAATATTGATTTTTCTTGGCATAATTATTTAATTAAATTTGATTTAATTACGTCACAACGGAAAATTCGTTAATTCGGAATTAGCGAACTCGAGCCCAGGAGTGTTTACGGGCCTACTCGAATTTCGAATCAAGTGGGGCCCACATGTCACATCACTAGTCACATCACTTGTCACTTTAAAATGATGGGTTTTGGTGAAGTTGGTGATTACTTCTCCAACACACTTCCAAAAGGTGATGGTGTGATTGATTTATTACCAAAACTTTGGTATATCTTTTAATTGATTTTTGAAATAAAAAAGAATAAGTCAACAACATCATTTGCTCTCTCTCCATTCACGCCAATCTCAAAAACACTCTCTCCCCAATTTCTTCATCTTGCCGAAAGTTCAAGGAGGAATAAGGTGATTTTTGTTGTAAAAAATTACCAAATGCTAGCACTCAAAAGGATCAAACAAGGTGATAGAGAAACCAATCTAAGAGCTTGGAATTCTTTCATAAAGCTTGGAGCTTATTCATCTTCAACAAAAGGAGTTCTTGGTCGAATCCTCAAGGAGAATTTTTGAACTTGACGCATCCTAAATCCGTTCAATGTAAATGTGATTCCGCCATACTTCAGTTTGTATTCACAGGTTTTATGCTTAAAGATGATCTTGGGAATGCCTTTGAAACCAACAATGGTATCATGGAGCCTAATTTGAGCATGAAATTTGATTAGGGTTCTTAACATGAATTTGGGTATTTTTTATTTGAGCATGTTTTGACCAAATTGTGTTGTATGAGCATGCTTGTATATGGATGACTTGGAGTTATATATGATCAATTTTATGAAAAGTTGATAGGATCAAGTTTTAGCCCAAATCTTGGCTTGGCCGAATATGAATGTTGCCCTAATATCATGATATTTTTTATTCTTTTGATCATTGGATGAGTTTAAAGACTTGGGAAATGTTGATTTGTAATTCAATCGGATTGAAAACGAAATCAAATTAATAAACCCACTAATGCCGTGAGTGATATAGCAAGAAATTAGATGATTTTTTGAATCAATTATGTTGGACATGTATTGATGATGATTAAGCATGATTAATGGATTAGATTAGTATTTGGAAATTTTAATTTAATTAGTTAATCATGATTATACACTTTAATTTATTAAATTGTGAATTTTGGAATATTAGAATTTAATAAATGGGCTTAATTTAGAATTGGGCTTTAATTGTTGTATTTGGGCCTAATGGGCTTGGTTGGGCCAAGTTGGTTTAGGTCAATTGGATTGGATCCAAATTGGGCCAAAACCATTCCATTAAGTCCAAATATAACTAATGGACCTTTTAATGTTTAATTGGGCCTAAATTGGTTTCTTGGCAAATAAGAGTGATTCCTTGATTGGGCTTTGGTATTTGGGTTTGACCCATATTGACCAAAGTCCAAGCCTTAAGAAATTAATTGAGAGCCCATTGGACTTTAATTAAACTACATTGGATGTTAATTGGGCTTTGAGACCCATTAAGATTAGATTTGGAATCTAAATAGTAAAGGGGCATTAGAAAGTGTAGTTATTTAATTTGGAAATAAATATAGAATTATTATTGAATACGAATTAAATTAGATTTTAATTATAGTTCGATATAATTCAAGAATTTGTACTTCGAGTACTTATTCTCAAATGAGTTGGACTCGAGCAAATCAAATCGTTGTTTGAACACTGGATGATCACTTAATTCAAAGATTAATTAATTGGATTAGATTGATTGAATAACATGCTTTGTGGGATTACATGGATGGGTTGAATGAATAATGCATATCGGATGGATATTAGAAGGGAAAGGGCAATTTTGGAAATTGTTGTAAATTTAGAATTTATTTAATTAGACCTGTGTGTCCAGCCTTAGCTCTTGATTCTTTGTAATTCTCTTCTCACCTAATTCCCCTCAATGTAAATGAGGTTTCTTTAATTGTATTATGTAATTGGGTAGAAGTTAGAATAGTGCTAGCCGGGGAGAGGAAATGGAGTGATTTGTTCTAGGAACAATTGGTGAGATATCCATCCGTATATCATTATTAATTTATTTTCCGTGCCTTATTATGCTTTTAGAATGCATGTTTAAGGGTGTATGATGAGACCTAACAAAGATAGTAAATTGGTTGCCAATTTACGCGAAAAACCCTAAATACATATTAAGGGTTTTCCTTCCATTGAGTGATTACTCAAGATCCAAGATTGGCATTGGTTTGTTGGCCAAAGTCAAGAACTTTGTCCATCACGGAAGTGTTTAAATCATGAAGGCTTTGTTGCATATCGTGTGTCTTGTCGAAGTTGTGATTTGTTTGCCAAAGTCAATATCAATTCTTGTCCATCGACATCGATTACGAAGCTTTCCAAAGTCAATGGGTCCCGCTTAACTAGAACCATTAAGCTTCTTGTGCCAAAGCTAAGGCTTATTTGATTCAGAGGAAATAGGTTAGGAAAATATATTGGATATATTGGCATATATATTGTATATATGTTTCGGACTTGGAGGTCCACCTACCGGATCTAGGAATTGTATGAGATCCAATTGTTCTTAGAGATCTACCTAGTTAAATATCATACAACTTGTTGGCCAAAGTCAAGGTTGTGTGTTATTTAACGGGATCCTAGCCCACTCAAAAACTAGGTTTCCCGAGAACTCAACAGAGGGCTAGAGGCTCGCCGAAAAATAGTGGGAGGCTAGTATTGAATTTGTAATTTCATTCAAATACTTAGCTTTACGCACTTTCAAATTATTTCATCAATTATTCTATTAGTTGGACTAATATATTATTATTTTTCTTGTAACAGTTAGACTGTAGCCATACATTGTTAATTGGATAGTTAGACTATCGCAATTAAAATGACGGGAAAGAACGGTGTAAGAGACATTATCATGGGAGAGAATGTTTTTAATGGCACCAACTTTTTTGACTGGGAAATGAATCTCAAGATTGTCCTGGGATCCGAGAAGTTGATCTATACAATAGAGAGATCCCTTGGGTCGAAGCCTGGACATGATCAGTTGCTTGAGCTAGAGCTTTGGAAGACTCAAAGCAATGACAACTCTACTGCTCAGTCCATTATGCTTGCTGCTATGACTCAATAATTCTGTCGACAGAACAAGGGATTGGATCCCTATAACATGTTGGCGAAGTTGCATGATCTCCACCGATCTAATCTTAGATCGCAAAGATATGAGTTGCAAAATTAGCTCTTCCGTGCTCGCGTGTCAGAGGGTCCATCTGTTGAGCACCATATGTTACAGATGATTGCTGATATTGAGCAGTTGGCTCAGACGGGCATTGTCTTCGAGGCTGAGACTTCCATAGATTTGATCTTGCAGTCTCTCCCCGACACTTGGAGTGGGTTCATCATGAACTATAATACGCTGAACCAAGATGATACTCTTGGAGAGTTAATATCTGACCGGCGTAAACACACACGTATAATGCAAGCGCACGTATCGTTCAAGTAGTATAAAAATATCGATCCCACGAGGACTTAATTCCTACTATTGTTATTAATTGTTGATACTATTTATTTACAAATATCTAATTGAGGGAGAAGTGAATTGATTGCTTGAATGATTTGATTTGTAGATTTGCTAAATAAATAAATAAATAAAAAGACAAAAGAAAATACTAAGGAAAATAAAAGACTCAAAGATCTAGGGTTGCGAATCTTTCTAGTATCTTTTAAAAGATGAAGTGATTATTTTATGTTTGTGTAATAAATTAGCTTACTAACCTAGAACATGAATTTATGCGAAAGCCTCTGTCGATGGTCAGACGCAAATACCCAGTTTAAACCAATTGAATCATATGTCTATGTCAACCAAATTACCTGGATTCATTAAGTTTAAGTTCCAATTATGGCTACCCCCGCCCGACAGGTATATTCCTATCCTGTAAGGAAATCTATTAAAGGGTTATCTATCCTTAAGGAAGATCGTGGGCTATTAAGTCTAAGTCTGAAACCTAAAATCCCTATATCTAGTTCATTTTAGATTTACCATATCAATCTTATTGGTGATCAAACAACAAGAAGCATTAAGCTTAAGACTTAATAAATAAACTTTTAAATTTCCCAAACTATAAAATGACCTCTTATAAACTGGTGATATTAGATTTCATCACAACCTTAGAAAACTAACTTAGTTACAACACATAGTTAGGACAATTAAGAAAAAGACATAAAAATACTAAAAAGTAAATGCGGAAAAATAAATAAAATGCTAAGGTAAAAGGAATTAACTTCTACTATTTACTATTTAGATATCTCCCAATAATATAATATATAATCTTGTGATATTTTAAACCAACCGTCCGGAATGGCGGTATCCTGATTAAGTCAAATTCAAATATACCAGCCATAAGGCGGAACAGAAATATAAACTTAAACCAACCGTCCAGTATAGCGGTATCCTTATTAAGTCAGGTTAACTAGTTTAAATTGAATAACCAACCGACCAGTATGGCGGTATCCTTTATTAATTCAGGTTTTAAATAGTTTATATATTATATTTTAAGGGAGATTAATCTAAATAGCAAAAGTAAAAGTATTACCTTGTTACCTCAGCATGGAGAAGTTACCCCCTCATGGATGAATAAAAACTACTATTTATAGAAGAGAATTACTACTACAAACATAAATAAAACTGAATAAAAGAAATTAAAGAAGAGAACTCTCAATTTATTTATAAGGATTTCAGAGGAAAAAGTACATTGAAACTAAGAAATTCAAAATCTATTTATAGGAAAAAAAATCTAATTTTTATTATTATTTTTCTGATATTTTATTATTTTATTATTTTTTTTTTTGGATCGCTGAATTTTTGACACGTGGCATGGTGGCTAACAAAGACGGCTCGTTGAATTTTTGACATGTGGCATGGTGGTGCAATTACCAAAATACCCTTGGTGTCGGAATGCCCAAAATTACCAAAATACCTTTTTTGTCAAATTTCACAGTTTTGCTCCAAATCACCTCCAGAATATCTTGAAACTTTATTTTGGTGTCGGGATGCCCAAAATTACCAAAATACCCTGTGTATCGGGACTCCCAAAAATTACCAAAATACCTTTTTTGCTAAATTTAACCAAATTTCACAGTTTTGCTCCAAATCACCTCCAGAATGTCATGAAACTTTATTTATCTACAAATTAACACAAAACACATCAAAATATTCACAAAACTCAAGAAACTATACAAAATATTAAGTTAAATGAGTGGGAAATAGTGATAGTTTTACCACTCATCAATGTCCATTCTGAAAGAAGCTGAAAATGAGCTTCTAAAGGGTAAAAAGCTCGAGGCGTACTTCGCTTCGACATCTCAGACTCCGAGGGCTTGGCCCAAGGCGACTGGAGGTGTAAAGAAGAAGAAGCATAAGATGAAGAGCAAGGCCAAATCGTCAAAGGGTTCTGGGAAACCCAATGACAAATCCCAAAATGTATGTCTGTAGTGCAGAAAGTGGGGTCATTGGAAGTATGACTGCCGCGAGTACAAGGCTCACATGAAGGAAATCAAAGCGGGCAAGGCACCGGCTTCAGGTATGTTTGTTATAGAAATAAACATGTCTACTACTAGTTTTGAAAATTGGATTTTTGATTCTGGTTATTGTACTCACATATGTACTGATTTACAGAATCTGCGGATTAGTAGGAGACTTGCCTCAGGAGAGATTGACTTCCATATTGGAAATGGGACTCGATTTTCCGTTTTGGCCGTGGGCACTTATGTTTTGGAACTGCCCTCGGGGCATGTACTTGAACTTATAAACTGTTATTTTGTACCTAGTTTAACTAGGAATATTATTTCTGTATCTATGTTAGCCTAATGCGGGTATACTTTTGTATTTAGAAACACTGGGTGTTTTATGTAAAAAAATGATATGGAAATTTGCACAGCTGATGCAAATAATGGTCTTTATATTTTGAATATTAATCAATCTCAAACATATAATATAACAAACAAAAGTTAAAGTAAGTAACAAAGATGAAACTTATATGTAGCATTGTCATCTGGGATATATAAACAAGACACGTATATCCACACTTTCGAAGAGTGGGTACTTGGACGGATTTGATCAAAATTCATATGACGTCTGCCAATCTTGTTTATTAGGTAAAATGCCTAAATCACCTTTTAGCGGTAAATATGCACGTGCCACCAAACTGTTAGCCCTCGTTCATAGTGACGTATGTGGGCCCATGTCTAGCCAGGCTAGAGGTGGATATGAATACTTCATAACCTTTACGGATGATGCATCGCGTTATGGTTATGTGTATCTTATGAGACACAAGTCGGAAACTTTTGATAAATTCAAAGAGTTTCGACACGAAGTTGAAAAATAGGCCGGAAAAAATATTAAGACATTATGATCGGATCGTGGTGGTGAATACTTAAGCAATGAGTTTCTTGATTACTTGAAAGAATATGGTATTCTTTCATAGTGGACTCCTCCAGGAACACTGCAATTAAACGGTGTGCCCGAAAGGAGAAACCGAACTTTGTTAGACATGGTGGGGTCTATGATGAGTCACACAGAGCTACCTATTTCCTTCTGGGGATATGCATTGAATAGTGCAATACTTATTTTGAATAAGGTTCCGTCAAAGTCTGTTCAACAGACTCCTTATGAGATATGGAAAGGAAATAAACCGGGTTTCTCATTCCTGAAGATTTGAGGTTGCTGGGCATACGTCAAACGTTTGGAAGGTACCAAACTTGAACCCAAATCGGATAAATGCCTATTCGTAGGATATCCTAGGGAAACCAAAGGATATTACTTCTATCATCCACAAGAGAACAAAGTATTTGTTGCTTTACATGCGGTTTTCCTTGAGAAGGAATTCCTAATACAGTGATTAGTGGGAGGAAAGTAGAACTCGATCAAAATCGGAGTGATACTGTTCTTGGCATAAAATCCTTAACGGAACATGAACGGTCCATCAGTGATGAGACTGTACCACAATCTTCGAATACACAAGAACCGCGTAGATAGGAGAGAGTCAGAAGACAACCTGAGTGGTATGGGTTTCTGATCTCACCTCATGTGGATATTAATCTTATTGGGGATAACCAGCTGGCTACGTATGAGGAAGTGATACAAGATATCGATTCCGCTTCATGGTAAGAGGCCATGAAGTCCGAAATAGATTCCATGTACACCATCCAAGTTTGGACATTGGTTGATGCACCAGAAGGCGTAAAGCCTATTGGTTGCAAATGGGTCTTCAAGAAGAAGACCGACATGGATGGCAACGTACAAACGTACAAAGCTAGGCTTGTAGCGAAAGGGTATCGTCAATGACTTGGTGTCGATTACGATGAAACTTTTTCACCCGTTGCCATGATTAAATCCATTTAGATAATGCTTGCTATTGCTGCATATTTCGATTACGAGATATGGTAGATGGACGTCAAAACCGCTTTCCTTAACGGAAACCTTTTGGAGGATGTTTACATGCAACAGCCTTATGGTTTTCTCATACCAAGACTTGCAAACAAGGTTTGTAAGTTAAATCGATCCATTTATGAATTGAAGTAAGCATCGCGTTTTTGGAACCAACATTTTGATGAGATCATAAAAGATATGATTTCATTCAAAGCGAGAATGATCCTTGTGTATATAAAAAGGTTAGTGGGATCCCACTGACATTCATTGTCCTTTACATTGATGATGTATTGCTTATTGGCAATGACATTCCCATGTTAACATCGGTGAAAGCTTGGCTTACATTAAAATTCTCCATGAAAGATCTAGGAGAAGCAGCATTTATTCTAGGAATAAAGATCTACCGGGATAGATCTAGATAGCTGCTTGGACTCTCCTAGAGCACGTACATTGACAAAGTGTTGAAGAGATTCAACATGGATCAGTCCAAGAGGGACTGTTGCCAATGTCACATGGCGTCACTCTATCTAAGGACATGTGTCCTAAAACACAAGATGAGAGAGACAGCATAAGTCGGATACCGTTCGCCTCGGCAGTCAGATCGATCATTTTTGCCATGATGTACGCGACCTGATGTCTCCTATGTTTTGAGCATGTGTAGTCGCTATCAGGTCGATCCAGGTGAAGGTCACTAGATGGCGGTTAAGAATATCCTTAAGTATCTTAGATGAACTAAGGATGTTTTCTTAATCTATGGAGATGGAGAACTTGAGGTAACAGGTATACCGATGCAAGTTTCCAAATCGATAAAGACGACTACAAATCATAATCCGAGTACATATTTTATTTGAACAACGAAGAAGTAAGCTATAAATCTTCCAAGCAAGAGACTTTTGCCGATTCAACAACAGAGGCGGAGTATATTGCTATATATGAAGCAGTAAAAGAGGCAGTTTGGTTCTGAAAATTCCTAATTGGATTAGGAGTAGTTCCGTTAGCAGCTGAGCCCATTCCATTGTATTGTGACAATAACAGGGCAATAGCGCAGGCTAAGAACCGCGGTCTCATCAATAATCCAAGCATGTTCTTCGACGTTTCCATCTGATTTGTGAGTTCATACATCGTGGTGACGTGAAGATCGAGAAGGTCACATTAGAGGACAGTAAGGCAGATCCGCTGACTAAAGCTATTCATCAGTAAAAGTTTGAGCGACATATACATAGTTCAGGTGTTAGATGCTTGAGTGACTGGCTATAGGCCAAGTGGGAGATTGTTGGATAACTATGACCCATAGCGTCACTATTTATAAAAGACAATGTGGTTTTTGTACAAATTAACTATGTGACAATAGAAATTGCCTTTTATCATTTTGTAATTTATTTACTTGGAAATATAAATGGTAAAAGTCCTTATGATTAGTTCAGGATTGATAAGATATGAGGCAGTATCAATCCACAACGGTTTAATTAATAAACATCCCTAGTCGTAGTATTATCGAGATTGGACAACGATAATACGAAATAGCCTAGTATTGCACTTGTGCGTGTTATGGAAGCGTAACAGCATAGTTCTCATATATTTAAGTATATGATACTTATCAAAGTGCGGTAGGAGGTTGTGTTTACCGATGGTACGAAAAGAGCTTCGCTCTGGATAGACCTCACGGAATCTCATTGGTAGTATGACTATGTGTCTATAGGAATCCGCATCAGAGTAGGTGTACTTGGTCTTAACTTGAGACTTGCATCGCTAGTACTTGCGATAATCAATACGCTTTGGTTTTGGTCGTCTGGAACTTTAACAGGTTCTGTGTACGCCTCTTCTGGGTTTATTGAGAATTATAGTGTATTGGATGTGATGTCAAGACGGAAGTATCACTTCATTCATATGGATATGATGATCACACATGGATACAAAACTGGTGCTCTAATGTGTTGCAACCATCGGAATAATATGACAAGGTCATGATTATCCGATTAAAGAGACTAGTTACTCGTGATCTGATATATGCTTCGTATGGGGCAGACACTATTCCAGCCCCAGGCCTAGCATGTGACATCCGATACTGGATCGCAATACGCAATACTTCATCTATTACGCCTGACAAAGATTATATATTCCATTAAGAATATTTCTAGAGAATTGGGTAGGCACGACGCTTTGCTAGAAGCCAACCATGTCTCGTAAATCGGTAAAAACATAGTACGAGGTACGTACGTGTTCGGATATTCCGACGACCGGATTTACTGCCAACATATCTAGGGATCTCTTGGGTCGCTTCTCGAAAATTCACTGATGACGTATGATTCGAACGTAATTAATCTAGGATTAATTACGGAGAGATTTTATCTAGGATAAAATACTATTTGAAGAGAGAGAACGAATAATTTAGAATTAATCGATAAAATAATATATTCGATATATTAAACGAAATTAGATTTCGATGCGGAATTAAAATTAAATTTTAATTCAGGCAAACGAGTTAATTTAGAATTAATTCGCTAGCGATATGAATAGTGATTTTACTTGGTATAATTATTTAATTAAATTTGATTTAATTACGTCGCAATGGAAAATTCATTAATTCGGAATTAGCAAACTCGAGCCCAGGAGTGTTTGTGGGCCCACTCGGATTTAGAATCAAGTGGGGCCCACATATCACATCACTAGTCACATCACTTGTCACTTTAAAGTGATGGGTTTTGGTGAAGTTGGTGATTACTTCTCCACACACTTCCAAAAGGTGATGATGTGATTGACTTATTACCAAAACTTTGGTATATCTTTTAATTGATTTTTGAAATAAAAAAGAATAATTCAACAACATCATTTTGCTCTCTCTCCATTCACGCCAATCTCAAAAACACTCTCTCCCCAATTTCTTCATCTTGGCCGAAAGTTCAAGGAGGAATTAGGTGATTTTTGTTGCAAAAAATTACCAAGAGCTAGCACTCAAAAGGATCAAATAAGGTGATAGGAAAACCAATCTAAGAGCTTGGAATTCTTTCATAAAGCTTGGAGCTTATTCATCTTCAACAAAAGGAGTCATTGGCCGAATCCTCAAGGAGAATATTTGAACTTGACGCATCCTAAATACTTTCAATGTAAATGTGATTCCGCCATGCTTCACTTTGTATTCACATGTTTTATGCTTAAAGATGATCTTGGAAATGCCTTAGAAACCAACATAAGATTCTTACTCAATATTATTCTTCTACGATTCCACCGTTATGGAATTGATCAGTGGGAGAAATTGAATCTTATATGATTTGGTTCGTTTGATATTGAATGTTACCGAATTAGTTTCAATACTTTTGAGGATTTGCTCTAGTAACACTAATTAATCCTTTTAATTAAGGTTCCATTAGTTTCTACTGTTACGTATATGATATGTATAGGTAGAAAATTCGAATCTTGAAAAGTTTGAGATTTGAATCTTTATTTTGTGTAATGGTTATATAATTGAAAAGTATTTGCTCCTCGGAGGTACAAGTAAAAATTTATCATTTATTCTATTTAATAGATTATTGTATTCTATTTGATAGAATATCTTTTCTACGATCCCCGCGTAATAAAATTATTTTATTACTTAGTGTGTAACATCGGATGTTGACCATTGTATAAAAGACTTGACTTGGTGAAGTCAAATGCGAGAGTGATAAACTATAAATGGAACTACATAATTAATAAGATGAAAAGACCCTTAGACATCTTCCATAAAAGTCCAATAGGTTTTCAGAATCATTTGTGAAGGGTTTGATACTTAATGGTTTTGCAGTTTTCTTATCAAAGAAAATTATCCTAAAACTTATAGTATAAGCGATATTTGATATCGATTTCGGAAGTTAACATTAAACCATAGATCTAAGATTGTTTATAGCTTACTACAATTAAGTTTAGAATTTGATTGAGCTCTCGTTATTAACCATTCATAAAATGTGCAAATTATTTGCGTAGGAAAAGCAAATTGATCTAATTAAAGGTTTGTCATTTATAGTATGGCAGTGAGAAAGGTTATACTCAGCAATCTATTGTAGATTCTGAGAAACTTGTCTCTAGTCACACTAATTGAATAATTAAGGAACTGTTGGTTAATGTTGATGTTAAACTATGTATTTTAGCTAGGATTACAAAGTGGTGTTCCTGAACGGTTTCTTCGAATAAGAGATCCATTGTGATTTCTTTGTTTGAAGAGTTCATTCTAGAATGGCCTTGGAATTTGTATTCTGCTAAGATCACAGTTTGATATATAGGCTTATAAAGCCTATTATAGACTTAGGTGAGCTTTCGGGAAATTTGTGTTCTCAAATTTTGATTACAGTCAAATTGTCTGATCTTATTTAACCATAGTGAATACATATTTGATAGTAGGGTCATTGAGAGCGTATAAATTTCTTTCTAATATTGTATATCCTAATGATATTATCATTATTAATGTAATAATGAGATGTTTATGAGGTAAAAGGTTTACCTAAGTCTTATTTTCTCCGTGAAAGTAGTGGGAGTAGTCTCTATTATATTTGATATAAAGTTTCATATACGATATAAAAAAAGAGACTTGTGAGATACTCCCATTAGTCGTGCATTAGATATGATCTAATAAAAAACACGGTAAAACTATTTGTATGACAGTTAGTATAACTGTTTGACAGTTAGTATGGCTATTGTATATAATATTTATCTTTCGTAAAAGTTGATTCCTTTATCAAAAGAGATATTGATTAGAATGTCTGGTCAATTTTATGCATTATAGGAAGATGGCATAATGAATATTATATTATGTACGATTAAATATATCAATTTAATTGTAATTGTTACGAGTTATTTTGATATACTGTAGACCATAGGATGTGTCTTGAAACATGTTCTTTGTTATCTTTGAGATATTAAGAACGAGTTTCTTATTCATGGAGAATATAATCCGCAACTATTAGAGTCAGAAAAGTTTTGAGTCTAATTATGATGTTAGACAGTCTACGTCAATAGAGTTAGAAAAGATGCAGTGGAAGTGTCACGATTGATTTTACTGTATTAGTGGAATTAGTTGTAACTTATGAAGTATTGACTTATAAAGTTGCATAGTGACCTTATAGATTAGAAGTTTTAATATTAGTGTTGTGTTTGCGATTATCTGCATAGTATTTTGGATTTGATCCTTATATACATAGACAACTCAGTAGCTGTAACACAAAATTCATGCCGCATTTGATTCATATTGATGAATAACTTAGGTTATATAATATATGAATGATGTTGGCTAAGGGAAACGATTGGGTTTGTTGGAAAAACTCAATATATTATAGCGGGCCTACTTGTTATTGCCTACCACTTGAGTGCATATCAGATTCATCTTTTACTTTCTAATTTATGGTGGACGAAATTTAGGAAAGTTAATTAAAACTTGCTTATTAGCTCTACTCTCAACCTATTGCTCAAGATATTTAAGACCCAAAAGAGGTTCCAGACGACCCAATTACAAGATCCAGAGTTAAGAAGATCAAGGATATGATGAATGGACTTGTTCAGTGGATGCTGGCCGAGGATACTCAAGTGATTCAACTATGAAGATAGACTTACAAAATCAAAAACCACTACTGTTAAACTTAATTAAAGCCTCAACAGATGATATTTAGCCTATTTTTAACGATGTAATAGTTCATCTCTTAGATGAGATATTATTTGGCTGAATACCTGGGTTTGTTTTATTTATTTATTTTAATTGTGTAATGGGATGGATAGTTAATTATTTAAGCCCTTATATTGCTTAGTTAGGAGTTCACGTGCATGTTCCATGCATGAGGGACCGTGTGAAATAGATGTTAGAATTAGGTTTCAGATGTCTGTTGGCTCGTATGGTAGTTTAGGCGTGTGTGAGTGTGTGTAAGGCTTTAGTGGCGTGATTAAGGCGTTTTCCTTTATGACTTATGGGTTAAGCCTCCCTATAAAAGGCTATGATTTGTTTTTTTTATTAAAAACCCAATAATAAACATATTTTTTAGAGAGAAAGTAAAAGGATAAAGATTTGACCTTGGAATCTAAGCTCTAATACCGACTGATTCGAACCCGGAGGGTAAGAGCCCTTCAACCCTTGAACAAGATGAATCAAGAACCTAGAAAAGCCAATATGGACATATTAGAATCCCTGAACCCGATGAATATTAGATTCAATAACCTAGGTTGCAAGAAAAAACAACAAAGTTTGCAAGACTTTGATGAGTTATAGTTCTTCCAAGAAGACAAGAAAACGCCTCACGAAATTCTCTCAAAAATATGTTTATTATTAGTTGTTTAATAAAAAAAAAAGTCATAGCTTTTTATATGGAGGCTTAACCAATAAGTCATAAAGGAAAAAGCCTTAATCACGCCACTAAAGCCTCACAGACACTCAAATACGCCCAAACAACTACACATGTCAACAGACACGTGGCACCTAATTCTAACCCCTAGTTCACGCGATCCCTCATGCATATGAACTTATAACTAAAAAAATATAAGGGTTTAAATAATTAATTGTCCAGCCCAATAAACAATTAAAGTAAATAAATAAAACAAACCTAAGTACTCATACAAATAATATCTTATCCGGGGGTCAGATTATTACATCATTAAAAAAATGAGCTTAGTATCATTTGCCAAGGCTTCAATGAATTTCAACAATGGTGTTCCTTAATCTTCCAAGTCTATCTTCATAGTTGAATCACTTGAGCATCCGTGATAGGAATCGGCCAGCGTCTTCTGGATAAGTTTATTCATCACATCATTGATCTTCTTAGCTCTGGATCTTGTAATTAGGTCGCCTGAAACCTCCAATAGGTCTTGAATATTTTGGGCAATAGATTGAGTGCATTGATTCTCATAAATACATATAACATTTCTTTTGCAAGAAAATTTGAACAAACGCCAGTGTTCAAGAAGTGGAGCATGACATAGAATTCTCAGTAGCAGTAAAAAGTCGAAGCCTCTAAGGCACAGAGCACCCGACAGACAGAAGGACAAGATATGGGGTGAAGCTTGCCTAAAAAATAATACTGGGGGCGAAACCTATTTGGGAGTGGTAATTGGCGGTGACCCTGTCGCTCAATAAAGTTGTGGAATGCCAATAACAGAAATAGATTTTGGGATGTTTATGATGGAAAAATATTAGAAGCAATGAGGTTTTAGAACACCTCGAATAAGCGACGGAAACGACAATGGAATTAGAACGCCATGAGACTTAGAACGCCACAGAAATTAGGACGCCAATGAATTTGAATACTACCAGATTTGGAAAGCTAGATGAGTTTAGAACACCAACAAATAGGTTTGGAACATTGACATATTAGAATGCTTATAGACTTAGAATTCTAAAAGAATTGGAAATTGAATTGGAACACCAATAGATTTGGAAAGCTATATGGAATTGGAATTCCGAGGGATTGGAAATGGGTTTGGAACACTGACATAATTGGAAGGTTGGATGGACTCAGAATTCCAATGGATTTGGAATACCGAAGGAAATCAGAACATTGCTAGGTAGAATAAGAATGCTGAAGGATTTGGAACACCACCATATTTGGAACAACAATGAAAAGAATGAACTCGGGAATGAAGATAACAAAATGAAGCCTCTTGCAACTGAATGACTCGACGGACCCAAGGGTCAATCATTGCACGAACCAAATGAAGCAAGGGGTCCGAAGCGAACGGGATCCTACTCATGCTGTATCTCTCATCTTGAATTTTAGGACACATGTCCTTAGATAGAGTGATGCCATGTGACACTGGCAACAGTCCTCTCTTAGACTGTTCCATGTTGAATCTCTTCAACACTTTATCAACATATGTGCTCTAGGAGAGTCCAAGCACCTTTCTAGATCTATCCCAGTAGATCTTTATTCCTAGAATAAATGATGCTTCTCCCAGATCCTTCATGGAGAATTTTAATGAAACCAAGCTTTCATTGATTGTAGTATGGGAATGTCATTGCCAATAAGCAATACATCATCAACGTAAAGGACAGTGAATTTCAATGAGCTCTCACTAACATTCTTATATACACAAGGATCATCCTTGTTTTGAATGAAATCATATTCTTTTATGATCTTATCAAAACGTTGGTTCTAAGAACGCGATGTTTGCTTCAATCCGATCGATTTAACTTACAAACCTTGTTTGCAAGTCTTGGTATGACAAAACCATCAGGCTATTGCATATAAACATCCTCCAAAAGGTTTCCGTTAAGGAACGTGGTTTTGACGTTCATCTGCCATATCTCGTCATCGAAATATGCAGCAATAGCAAGCATAATCTGAATGGATTTTATCATGGCAACATGTGAAAAAGTTTCATCGTAATCGACACCATGTCATTAACGATACCCTTTCGCTACAAGCCTAGCTTTGTACGTTTGTACGTTGCCATCCATGTCGGTCTTCTTCTTGAAGATCCATTTGTAACCAATAGACTTTGCACCTTATGATGCATCAACCAGTGTCCAAACTTGGTTGGTGTATATGGAATCCATTTCGGACTTTATGGCTTCTTGCCATAAAGCAGAATCGATACCCTGTATCGCTTCCTCATACGTAGTCGGCTCGTTATCTTCAATAAGATTGATATCCACATGAGGTGAGATCAGAAACCCATACCTCTCAGGTTGTTTTCCGACTCTCTCTGACCTACGCAGTTCTTGTGTATTCGAAGATTGTGGTACAGTCTCATCCCTGATGAACTGTTCATGTTCCGTTAAGGATTCTGTGCCAGGAATAGTTTCACTCTGATTTTCATCGTGTTCTACTTACTCCCACTAACCACTGCATTTAGGAATTCCTTCTCAAGGAAAACCGTATGTAGAGCAATAAATACTTTGTTCCCTTGTGGGTGATAGAAGTAATATCTTTTGGTTTCCCTAGGATATCCTACAATTAGCTATTTATCCGATTTGGGTTCTAATTTAGTACCTTCCAAACATTTGACGTATGCCCAGCAACCCTAAATCTTCAGGAATGAGAAACTCGGTTTATTTCCTGTCCATATCTCATACGGAGTCTATTGAACAGACTTTGACAGAACCTTATTCAAAATAAGTATTGCACTGTTCAATGCATATCCCCAGAAGGAAATATGTAGCTCTGTGTGACTCATCATCGACCTTACCATGTCCAACAAAGTTTAATTGAGGTGTTCCGGGAGGAGTCCGTTGTGAAAGAATTGTTGGGGTTTTATTGGGAATTATAAGGTTAGCGCAGCGGAATGCGGAAAAAAAAATTTCTCCGATTTCAAAAATTTTTCTTGGAACAATTAAATAAACTTATTTATTTAATTAACCAATACTTCAATTATGAAATATAACCTAAGAAATCATATTTTTTTTAATTACAAAATTACCCCAAACTTTTACAAATTAATCGTTTTAGTTTTAAATATGTCAATTACATATTTAATTAATTCCAAATTAACCCCAAAATAATTTTTACAAGTTTTCTACAAAACCAGAAATATTTTCCAGATACTTTCCAGATTTGCGCCACTGTCTTGATTTTTCTGGAATTTACAGAATAGCCCAGAATTTTAATTAATTGCAATTTGGCCCAATTTATTCAAAACATGTCAAGATCAAATCCAATTAATCCCAAATTTTACATGCATCAAATATACATCAAATTAAAGCATATATATGAAAAGCCCCAAAATTTGAGTGGGTTAAGAACCCTAATTTCATAAATCACTCAAATTGGGCAATTTACACTAAATTAATAAAATTCAATACTTTAATCTTTAAATTACTACACCAATTAATTCTCACCATCATGAAATTAATCAAGAATAATTCTAGGCTAATTATGAATGGTTAATTAACTCTAGAATAGCAACTTTAATTTTCTAATTAATTTATTAAGCTTAATTACATTAATAAGCAAATAAATTAATTCTACATGCTTAAACACATCCAACAAGCATCCAACAAATTAAATTACAAACTAAAAGAGTAAAGACATGATCTTAACATCACAATTGAAGCTAAGAAATATTGAAACAATTTTCATGAAGAAGAAGAAAGAAAATTAACTTACAAAATCCCCTTTGATTTCCTTTTTCTTTCTTTTGCTCTCAATTCTCTCTTTTGTAATTTTTGTTGAAGTTGTCTAGGTGTGTAAAATGAATCAAAATAATTTTGATATACACAAAACCCTTTGGCTGAAATTTTGAAACCAAAAAAATAAATATCTAATACTTTATTTTTGTATTAATTCAATTGGCACACATTTTAGCTTAATTAAAGTAACACTTTAACTTTAATAAAGTTGTCAAAATGTGTTCCAATTAGAATAAGCCATTTCCAATTTTCATAAAGTTGAAATCATTACTTAAGATATTTATTTTATAAATTAATTTAATTATTTAACAATTAATTAATAAATTTAAATATATCTTGAATATATGTATTATATTTACAATAAATATCTCAAATACATATATTAATGATATAAGTCAAATATCACAATTTGATATTTTATTAATGTGTATTTAATAAAATCAAGTTTTAAATAAAATAAACATCAATATTGGAAATGACCGATAGGTCCCGATTGCATGTATTTTTCGTTTAACCATTAAACGAGTTATAAATAATCAGTATTATTCATAACAACTGCCTAGTGCTCTACGAGTAAATTTCATTAGTGAGACTCTCTGGATTCAGGCATATCCGTCACAAAATCAAATTACGTGTCCATAATTAACCCACCCGTAAATTATGACGAACATGGATAAACTCACTGAATCATACAGATCGAGGTCACTGCATACGTATAATATCTCCGTCACAGGTATCCGGATTAATCCAGAGATATAGATACAAACGTCAAATCTCTATAAATATAATCACGTCGACATTTCTAATAGCAATCCCTCAAATAACACTTAGAACTAATTTCTACAGTGTACCACGGTTCCATGGATTTAACAGATTACTAATACCATATTGAATAACTATACTCTGTACACAGAGCTGACGGTTCCTATCTTGATACATACAGGATATCCTGAGCATCAGTCCATACCCAATGAACAGGCGGAGGTCTGATCTAAATAGATCGGTGATGTGACCGTCATCTAAGTGTGGAAGATAACTCAGATATCCACAGTGGTATCTCAAGTCAAAGAATCACTATGCTCACTCAACCCGAGAAGATTCTTATTGACGTTGGTGTACCATCCATTAAGAATCTTCGGTGATTCATTCAGTGTTTATCTGCTATAAACACCTACACGTCTATATGAGTCTCCAAGACTCATGGTTCACTGAGAAACCATCGGAATCCAAGATTCCAATATACGACATGTACCAGTCTCTACGGGTTTACTTTACTGACCAAGTAGTATAAACCTTGACCGGGAACTGTCTAAGAATGACAACGTCATGATACAACTCAATATCAGTTGCGACGCTTTTGCAACAGTATCATAACTAATCATTCTAAGGTCGGTTAAGTCTTTACCATATTAGAGAAGAAGTTATATAAAAGAAACTATTCATTTTATTCATAATAAAACGTTACATTAGTATTTACATAGAAATACATAATAAAATTGGCGCTCAGAGCACCAACCCTAACAAAATCTCCCACTTGCTCTAGTGTCAATATCGATTGTATCTAATACCCATCGACTCCACATTTTTATCAAATAACTTCGGAGGTATATCCTTCGTAAGCGGGTCTGCTACATTATCTTCACTTGGTACCTTGCACACGATAATGTCCCCTCGCGACAGAATCTCTCAAATGATATGGTACTTTCGTTCCACATGCTTCGATGTCTGATGCGCCCTTGGTTCCTTTGCTTGTGCAATGGCTCCAGTATTATCATAGTATAACGGAATCGGATTCTCGATACTTGGGACTACTCCCAATTCTGTGATAAAGTTTCTAACCCATACAACTTCCTTTGCAGCTTCTGAAGCTGCAATATATTCCGCCTCTGTGGTGGAATCACTGTTGACCCATGTTTGGAACTCTTCCAACAAACTGCAGCACCGTTAAGGGTAAACACGAATCCTAATGTAGAATTTCTATCATCAGGATCTGATTTTAACTTGCAGTTCGTTTCCTCCATAAATAATAAACTTATCATTGGTACCTTTAAGATACTTGAGGATATATTTTATGGCCATCCAATGGTCATTTCCTAGACTAGACTGATATCTGCTAGTCACACTGACTGCGAAGCTGATATCAGGCCTTGTACATAACATGGCATACATGATGCTGCCCAAACACGAAGTATAAGGTTGATTAGACATTCTAATTCTCTTATCTTCTGTTTGTGGACACATCTTCTTCGAAAGATGTAAGCCATGTCTAAATGGTATGTTTGATGTCTTATAGTTAACAAAATTATACCGTTCTAAGATCTTATCTATGTACGTTGATTGAGATAACCCAATAAGCTTCCTTTCTCTATCTTTATAGAGTTTTATGCCCAAGACATAAGAAGCTTCGCCCAGGTCCTTCATGGAGAAATTCTTACAGAGGTAAGCTTTGACGCTTGCATCATTCTAATATCATTCCCAATGATAAGGATTTCATCAACATATAGAATTAAAAATACCACCATACTCCCGCTGACCTTCTGATACACACAAGATTCTTCCGAATTCTTGAGAAAACCAGACAATTTGATTATCTCGTCGAATCGAAGATTCCAACTTCGTGAAGCCTGTTTAAGTCCATAAATGGACTTCTTCAGCTTACATACCATGCCTGAGTTCTCGCTGGATGCAAAACCTTCCGGTTGTTCTATATAGATTTCTTCATCAAGAAATCCATTTAGAAAAGCTATTTCGACATCCATTTGCCAAATCTCATAATCATGATATGCTGCAATTGACAATAAAATCCTGATAGACTTCAGCATGGCAACTGGAGAAAACGTTTCATTGTAGTCGACTCCAGGTTGCTGCGAGTAACCTTTAGCTACCAGTCGGGCCTTAAAGATTTCAACCTTTCCATCGGGCCTCGCTTCCTCTTGTAAATCCATTTACAACCGATAGGAATAATTCATTTGGGAAGCGGAACCAAGTTCCAAACTTGATTCTCATACATTGAGTCCATCTCGGATTTCATGGCGTCTTGCCATTTCACGGAGTCGATGTCCAACATCGATTCTCTATAGGTAAAAGGGTCAGTCTCTTCTAATAAGAGAACATCAAGAATCCTTTCTTGTATCAAATACAAGCATTCAGGAGGTCTAGATACCCTTTGTGACCTACGGAGTGTGTGTGTTAAAGGTTCTCCATCTTCTTGAACTATAGGTTCCTCATCAAGTTCAACTTATCTATGATCACCACCTTGAGCAAAAAATTCTATTTCTAGAAATTTTGTGAAGCGAGCTACGAACACATTTCGATGCTGGGTATCATAGAACAAATATCCTTTCGTATTTGAAGGATATCCAACAAACCTAAACTTCTGCCCTCGAGGCAAAAGCTTATCTTGTTGAGCCATCCTGACATAAGCAGGACACCCCCAAATCTTAATATAACTAAGATTTGGTTTCCTACTGGTCCATATCTCATACGGAGTCATAGGAACAGCCTTGGAAGGAATCTTGTTCAAAAAATATGCAGCAGTTAAAAGAGCATAACCCCATAAATAATAGGGTAAATCTTTATAACTCAACATCGATCGGACCATATCTAATAATGTCTGATTTCTCCTCTCAGATACTCCATTATGTTGCGGAGTACCGGGAGGAATATATTTAGCGAGAATCCTATTCTCCTTTAAATAATCAGTGAACACTCCACTCATATATTCACCGCCTCGATCAGATCAAAGGCATTTAATATATTGACCAGTTTGTTTCTCTACTTCATTTTGGAATTCTTTGAACTTTTCAAAGGTTTCTGATTTATGTATCATCAAATAGACATAACTGTACCGTGACAATCATCGTAAAGGTGACGAAGTAAGAAAAGCCACTGTGAGCAGTTTGACTTAAGGGACCACATACATCAGAATGTACGAGTTTCAACAAATCACTGGCTCGGTGTCCAACACCTGAAAATGGGGCTTTGGTCATTTTACCCTGAATACAAGATTCACAAGTTGGATAAAGTTCAACGGTGAGATCATGTATCAAACCACTCTTAACCAATTGGGTTAGGCATTTCACGCCTATATGACCTAACCTCATGTGCCAGAGTTTAGTATTATTTATATCGGATTATTTATGTTTATTTATTACATATTAAGGATATCTTGTGAGGTACGCAATATGTAATGACCATGCTCATTTGGACAACAAAGGATCTGAAAATTACAACTATCATATAAATACAAAGAATGATTCTTAATATTTACATTATAACCTTCTGTATCTAATACAAAAAGGGACATAATATTCGCCACACATCCTGGCATAAAATAGTAGTCATGCAACAAAAGTCTCCCACTGGGTAAGGGAATCTCACATAAGCCCACTGCAACTGTATCCAGAGAGTCGCCACTCCCGAACCGCAACTACATCTCCCCAGATTTCAGCCGTCTACTTCCTATCAGCACCTGCAACGTATTGCAAATGTGAATAGGACAAGCAGAATCCAAAATCCAATTTGATGTAATAGCTTCACAAGCCAAAGAGATATCAATAATAGGAAAAATAAAAGTACCTGATGTGGATGCTCTTTCCTTCCTAAGTTGCCCAAGATAGTCCGGGCAATTACGTTTCCAGTACCCGACTTTCTGGCAGTGCTGGCACTTGTCTTCAAAAGCTCTCTTCGGCTTTGCCGTCTTACCCTGTGGAGGAATATTGAAACCCTTCTTCTTCTTTCCTTTAGACTTCTTCCCATTCGACTTGGATTGGGAAGAAGCGAAAAGTAAAGTGGGTTTCAGAGGGCAAGTCGAAACTCCATTCCTTAAATCTTCCTCTGCTGTGAGAAGCATCCTATGCAACTCATGGTAAGTATAGTGAATCCCATTCATGTTGAAGTACATGACGAACTGGCGATATGAAGCCGAGAGTGAACCGAGAACGACACTACGGCCAAGAGTCTCATTCAGAGGGAAATCTCGTCGCCTCAACTGCTCGATCAAATCGATCAAGTGAAGCACACGCGGGCTCACAACCTGCCCCTCATCAAGTTTAGAATGGAATAATTCCATCGAAACTTTATGAACAACGACCTATTCCTGGTTCATGAACGATTCACGAAGTTGTGTCATCGTGCTATATGCATCGTGCATCTCCCAATAAGTCTTCTTAAGCTCAAAAGAAAGTGAACTCAAAATGAATGATTTAACCCTTAAATCATCATCCTTCTATCGTTGGAAACTCTCACGTTCTTCAGGTAATGCATCGGGTGATATAGCAAGCGGTAATGGACCTTCCAAAATATACCTTAGTTTCTCAAAATTGAGGACAATCCTCAAGTCCATATCCCAATCCTTAAGTCCATATCCCAATCCACAAAGTTTTCTGCGCCTTTCAGTTTGTTCGTATCAAGCATACGTGCAAAAGGATTAGGTGGAGGTGCCGCCATCGCAAATCTATCTAATAGACAGCGAAACAATGATCAGCAAATAAGCAGATAAAAGATCATGACAGTTTCATAATATATCTTGGAGTTTTAATCTAAAAATGCCCCTCCCACTATTTCATGCAATACTGTGATCCCCAAACAGAATACAAAACATGCGATAATCAAATCATAACATAATAGTGAAAGGTGGACCCCATGAATATATTTCAGCTCACAGCTTTGGCATGTTCTCGCCTACGTAAATTCATTTAGGTAGACAACAGATTGTCGATCACTCAATAGTGACTCCTGGGTTTTCGGTCCTGGTCGTTTCTCGTTGTGCCAGCTTTGGCACGTTCAAAATGAGGCGTACCAAGGTCAAACTTGTCAATGATGAATTCAAGATACTTACGTAACCCTGACAACTTTGGCACGTTCAGGATTGCACTTTCGCTTGAATTCACCTAATTTCAAATATATCCGGTACAGATAAATTTATACTGGCCATATTGTGGTGACACAGGAAACTGGGTGACGCATGCTGTTCCAGGCTCGCTACCCAGTTGGGAGTACGGAGTAGCCACGGGGGACTAAACCGGAGAATAATTGAGTCGCCACCTGGTGTGAACCGGGAAAATGAGATTTAAGGCCGCACTCACCCCTCGCAAGGGAAGACCTCAAACCGTTGGGTTCGGAATGGTCCCTTACTTATGTCACTTGTAATGAAAGGATTTGTGTAATAATTTAATCAAGCCTAAATAACACTTATTTCCAAGAGTGCACCATAATCCTAAGTTCACGTGCATGAGGATAAAGTTTACATCTAAATATTCATGAAATCAAATCTTATTACTAAGTTCGCATGTTTAAAAGGTAAGTCTTTTTCAATAGCAAACATATTACATCATAAGAATTCAATATTCATGCAAACATAAACGCAAGACAACCATAGCAATATTGGCATGCAATATAAAGGAAATCAAAATAACGGTGAACATATCATGTTATAAGCGCATTATAAAAGCATATGAAATAAGATCAAAATAATCACATAATAAACGGAGTCAAAACAAGCACATGACATGAAGGGATAAAGGATGCAAATTCAAATACGTGAAAGAGGAAGAATTAAAGATACATCCGTATATTAAAGATAAACGTGCCATGATGTAATTCCAACGAATGTGGCTAACATGAGTTAAAGAAAGGAATAACAAGAAGAAGAGAAATGTAATGTGTGCCTATACTCATGTAACTACTACAAATTTTCAATTAAGCATGTTATATGTGATGCAAGATTACGCAACAAGATGTCATATGAATGAATAATATGGAAATGAAAGCACGACAAAACATTGCATAATGAACAGAAATAAAATGCATGAATAAAAAGATATTTTGCAAAACAACGATAAATCACGTAATAAACAGCGCAGCAAAACATCGTGGTAAGGTAGCCCTAAGGCATTTTCCCTCGAATAGATGACCTTTAACCCACCCTAGTTAAGCCCATGCGCATGCATGCATAATAACGTGCAACAAATAAAATGTATGAACAAAATGGTGTTTTGTAAAAACAGCGATAAATCGCGTAATAAACAGCGCGGTAAAACATCGTGGTAAGGTAGCCTTAAGGCATTTTCCCTCGAATAGAAGACCTTTAACCCACCCTAGTTAAGCCCATGCGCATGCATGCATAATAACGTGCAACAAATAAAATGCATGAATGAAATGATAATGTTCGAATGATAAATAAATAACACATAACGAAAAGTAAATAACAAAGCGCGGCGAAGTATTGCGGTAAAGGTAGACCGTAGGCTTTTTATCCCTCCAAGTGGAGGACCTTTAATCTGACTTACTAAGCCCATGCGCACACAACACAATGCATACATATGAAACAAAAGTGAATACAAAGATATCCGGCGCGGCGAAGCATCGTGGTAAATGATTTTAACCTCTTCAATTAGAGGACCTTTCACTGCACTTACTAAGCCCATGCGCTCAACTCAATGCATATATATATGAAACAAAAGTAAATACAAAGATATCGGATTTCGTATACCCGATTGAACATGTCTTACATCCAATCGAATACACATCGTCTGGCGCGACGAAGCATCGTGGTAAAGGATTTTTAATCTCTTCAATTAGAGGACCTTTCATCGCACTTGCTAAGCCCATGCCCTTATCTGAATGCATATATATGAAACAAAAAGGTAAATGTAAAAATATCAGATTTCGTATACCCGATTGAACATATCTCACATCCAATCGAATATACATTGACCGACACGGCGAAGCATCGTGGTAAAGGATTTTAACCCCTCCAATTAGAGGACCTTTCATCACACTTACTAAGCCTATGCGCTCGATCATATCATTACACGAACAAGTAATATGTGGAAATTAAATAATGAATAATAAACATATCAAAACAACATAAAACAAAATATGTGCCGTTTGCTCAAGTGGTACGTGAAGTTGTATCCCGAGTGCAGATCATACCACCGTCCATTCGGAATCGGCTATGAAATTTACGTCCGAGTTTCCATCCTATATACCACAAGAGGCGACATATTTTTCGTTTTACTCAAAGGCCACAACACACATCATACTCATAATACATGCATTTTTATCTACTCAAGGGCCACAACGTGCATTTTAACATAATAATCATGCGAACAAAACTCAATAAATAATAAAAATAAAACAGAAAACAAGTTTGACAAGTACCCTCAGGTCTAATCTTTTAAGTCGTCTTCGGACTTGCGTTTCACGGAGATCGGAAGGGGTAAAAGCTCCTTACTCTTCCAGTTCACTAGCTTAGCATCTTAACTCGTCGTTCCACTATTTTTCTCGCTGTTTAGGCTTCGTTTTGCTGCTTTTTGGGCGTGATTTCTGCTCACTATTTCAGGTCACTGTTTTGGCGTTTAGGTGGACTGTTTTGAGTGTTTTTTAAAGGCTTTAAGTGCAGTTTTTTTTGTGATATCTTAAGGGTTAAAAGTGCAGTTTTTTTATGCAGTTTTTTAGTGTTTTAGGGGCTGTTTTAGGGTGATTTTACTGCTGTTTGGGCGTGTAAAACAGTGCATTTTTTTTTGTGTTCACTGCAGTTTTTTGGGACTATAGTTTCGTTAATACATGGACTTGTGAGCTACTATTTTTCGATCCTGTGAGTGGCTGTATTTGGCTGTGAATTTCGGTGATGTGAAGGTGCTTATGGGTTACTATTTTTGGCGTTATTTGGCTGCTGTATAGGGTTATGTTTTTCGGTTATATGTCTACTGTAAAGGGCTGTGTTTTTCGGTGCAGTGAGGTGCTTTAGGGAGTATGATTTTCAGAAATATAGGGGAAGAAGATGAAGAGAATTGCTTGTTGTTTTTTTGGTGTAATTTGCGTGAACTTGTAAGATATTGGAGAGAATTTTTTTGCTTCTTTTATTTTGTGATGGGCGTGTGAATGGAGAGAGTGGAGAGAGGCTGGTTTTTGCTAGGGGTTGTTTATTTAGAGAATGGCTAGGGTTTACCCTTGTCTCACAAGGAAAAGATTTTGGTATTCAATTAGGATTTCCAAGAAAGGTATACACAAGATTGAGGGGGGACAAATTATTTTAAATTAGAAATGTGATATCTTTAATTGGTGTTGATTAGGCATTTAATTTGTTAGATTAGGAAGTCAATATTTTAAATTGGTATATAATTTTATTTAGTTAGGAATAATTATATTTGATTTGTTTAAATTAGGCATATACTTATTTTATGTTTGGTAAATATTTTATTTATTTATTTAATATTTTGTTTAGTTAATGTTTTAATTTAATTAATAATTATTTAATTTGGGTTTGTATTAGGGGGCTATGGGCGTGTGGGCCTTGGTTGGGTGGGTGGGCTTGGCTAGATGTTTTGATGTTGTGTGTGGGCTTGGTTAGGTGTTTGGGCTAAATTTGTGTGGGTTAGATGGGTGTGTGGGCTAAATTCGTGTGGGCTAGATGTGTGTGGGCCGGGTTTAGGTGTCTTGGGCAGAACATAATTTTTAAAACAGAAATCAAACGAGTTACTCGAAGCTAAACTAGTGAACTTAATCCGTCAATGAGTCAATTCTTGACTCTTCCCTTCCGATGTCCGTTTCCCACGGCTTTCGCAACTTAAAAGGTAGTGCCTCCAACTGAGACTCATCATCGGGTTTCACCTGCAAAAATGCAATGCCTACACATATCCTCACAGCTTTGGCACGTTCTCAGATATAGTCATAGAAAATTTATCGATAAGCGGTATTGACAAGACGGACCGATTAATATACATCAAATACATATTAAATTATAAACCCTATTTTAAATAGGAATTTTCCGCTAAAGATGTATTTATTAATTTAATCAAATTAAATAAGTATAAGCATGCATTAAAGTCAAGATTAAAGTCAATATTGAATTTTAAAGGCTTTATCATATATCGGGATTCCAGAATCAGACTCGCTCTGATACCATTTTGTTGGGGTTTTATTGGGAATTACAAGGTTAGCGGATCGAAATCCGGAAAAAAGATTCTCCGATTTCAAAAGTTTTTCTTGGAACAATTAAATAAACTTATTTATTTAATTAACCAATACCTAAATTATGAAATATAACCTAAGAAATCATATTTCTTTTAATTACAAAATTACCCCAAACTTTTACAAATTAATTATTTTAATTTTAAATATGTCAATTACATATTTAATTAATCCCAAAATAATTTTTACAAGTTTGCTGCAAAACCAGAAATATTTTCCAGATTTGTGCCACTGCCCAGATTTTTCTGGAATTTACAAAACAGCCCGGAATTTTAATTAATTGTAATTTGGCCCAATTTGTTCAAAACATGTCGAGATCAAATCCAATTAATCCCAAATTTTACATGCATCAAATATACATCAAATTAAAACTTATATATGAAAAGCTCCAAAATTTGAGTGGGTTAAGAACCCTAATTTCACAAATCACTAAAATTGAGAAATTTACACTAAATTAATAAAATTCAATACTTTTAATCTTCAAATTACTACACCAATTAATTCTCACCATCATGAAATTAATCAATAACAATTCTAGGCTAATTATGAATGGCTAATTAACTCTAGAATAGCAACTTTAATTTTCTAATTAATTTATTAAGCTTATTTACATTAATAAGTAAATAAATTAATTATACATGCTTAAACACATCCAACAAGCATCCAACAAATTTAATTACAAACTAAAAAAGTAGAGACATTATCTTAACATCACAATTGAAGCTAAGAAATATTGAAACAATTTTCATGAAGAAGAAGAAAGAAAATTAACTTACAAAATCCCCTTTGATTTCCTTTTTCTTTCTTTTGCTCTCAATTCTCTCTTTTGTAATTTTTGTTATAGTTGTCTAAGTGTGTAAAATGATCAAAACAATTTTGATATACACAAAACCCTTTGGCGGAAATTTTGAAAACAAAAAAATAAATATCTAATACTTTATTTTTGTATTAATACAATTGGCACACTTTTTTGTAACATCCCGCCTAGGCCAGGATGTTACCAGCAGGAGACAGGAGAACCCATCTCCATAAGCCTCTAATTCTAACGAAATTTCGGCATGATGTATTCGTAACATCAAGCAACCTGGCCTGTAGCCAGCCTCCACATACAACAAGAAACTCAACAATCTCGGCCTCAGGCCGGAAACACAATGTCAAGGCCTCAGGCCTGAACTCAAAGAACAAAATATAAACTACTTGGCCTCCGGCCAGAACCCAAATGAAACTATACCATTACATGACTTATACAAATGAGATGCAAATAAAAAAACTATACAAAGGGCCGTGAGGACCCATAACTCGACCCAGGACTCCCTTGACTGCAAATGGGGCGATCCACTGTCTTCAAAGTCTTCACCCAACCACTGTTACTAACCTGCAAAACTGCAACTGAAAAGATGTGAGTCATATTGACTTAGTAAGTAACCATGCAACATTAACAAATCATATTTAACTTAGTATCGTACGTCCATTTATTTCCATATTACTTGTTATTAATCTATTCATCTGAATAACACTAAAACTTTAACTTCTATTAATAAAGTCTGTATTATTCCTTCATATCAAATACGTCAAGTTCTGCTTTGCATACCAACAGGTTAAGATCCATTCCACTTCTGCTGTCCTACTCTGTTTCTTCTCTTTACTCTTTCTGTATAGTCTGAGCTAAAACTAGATTTCACATTTATAACAGCTTTCTCTCTTTTACTGTCTTGAAATATCATCCAATCGGACTGTTAAAATCTTGCTTCTGTTAATTACCTGATCCACTACTACAAATCATAACTACATGTGTATTTACCATTTCCTTATGAACTAATATCAATTCGATATGCTCTTTAAGTAAACATACATCTCACAATCATCATTAATATATATATATATATATACCTTTAAATAAGATCATACTATCACGCATTAGGATATTACAAAAATGTACTTCTATATAGACAAGCCACACATCAATATCAACCATACATATCTTTCGATGCAATCATGTCATGCCTTTATGAACTGTTACTTATAATGTTTTCTGAAGAACTCACATGCGAGGAATACTAATGCTATAATGCATTCACATCAAATATATGCATCTCAAATAACTCACTAGAATGTATGATTTATATGCAGAATTTGTGAATCATTCTTTACTTCAACCTGCCATGCCTTTTAGAACATATGTCATAAATTCATTTATGCAGAACACTGGGTTGAAAACATTACTCGGAAACTGATTTCTGTATTAAAATTCTGAATTTCTTATAAAACCGACGCTTCTGAAAAACTTTCTTTTCTAAAGAGTTCTTTCCGAAAGCTATAACTGAAGACTGAAAACTACACTTGAAAACTGAGATCTGTTTCTAAAGAAATCTGAAACTGTGTTTAAAACTATAATCTGTATTTGAACTGAAAACTGTATCTCTGAAAACTGTTTTCTAAAAACTTGATATTTCAAAACTCCTTTCTGAAAACTAGTATCCGAGTGTCTGTAGAAAACTAACGCATGGAGGCGTTACGTCTCGCCGTCCCACCATACGTCTATCTGGAGGCAGGAGTGCAAAACCATGACTTTGGGGCGTTACGTATCGCCGTCCCCCAAAGCATGCCACTACTGTCTCATATCTGGTGGTCTTGGGGCGTTACGTCTCGCCGTCCCCAAGCCACAATCTGGAGGATCTGAGAACGTCCCCTCAGTCTTCAACATTTTCACATGTTTCTGAAACCGTCAATTCCAACAGTGTACCACTGGGATGGGTCAAATCCCAAATCCTGAATCTAGTGTATCCGTCAAGTCCATACTGTGTCTCAAGTTACATATTGGGGTGAGTTTTTACCTCATGCCCTGAAAACCATAAAATCATAATCTGTCTTAAAACCGTAAAGAACATTTCTGAAATACATTTCTTTCAAAAGAGAAACTTAAAACTCTTCTTTTAAAAGTATCTGAAATTCTTCTTTAAAACACTTGAATCTCAAGGTCATGCTTACATTATAATGCGTGCATATGCATATGTTTATGCACTTCTATAAACTAATGGTATATGTTTCTATTCTTTATATGCTGATTCATCATTTACAAACTCAATACATAAGCACTAACATTACATCAATCCACACTACTCATATACATCTACTGTTATATTAAAGCTTTATCAAACACATGCATAATATTCTCGTCTTCTACTCAACTAAATATGTATTACATCAAAACTTATAATTTTCATTTTCAAAACCACACTTTACTCATGCTATCTTATTATCAATAACTCAAATATAACAGATACATAATCCTATATATCCACGAGTACATGTAAATGCTCATACTCTTTTATTAATAAACATGAATTTAATATCATAATTTTTCAAAGTTATATGTACACACGTCACCAAAACTGTTCTAATACAATAAGCATCACATATAAACAAACATTAATTTCTCAGTTTATAACTCATTTACATACATTCATTTGCACATCTATTCTATGTTCATTTAAACATTTATCAACATACCACTAGGCAAAACACATACTTACCATGCATAAACTACTTACATCCTCCGGCAATATAATATATATATATATATATATATATATATATATATATATATATATATATATATATATATATATATATATATATATATTATATATATATATATATATATATATATATATATATATATATATATACACATCTTATATACATACTTAAATACTTATGATACTAGATACATACATGTATATATACTCATTCTTGTGTGAAATTCTACACTTGCACTCATACATGCTTAAACACATCAACTCACATACATACTAATTTATACTTATCCCTTTATACTATCGCTCCTAAGCTATTACATCCATTACATACATACTATGTTGCTTGTGTAATCACACACTCATTATGGTTATATCTATTACATAAACATTCTAGCCATTTCCAACATTCTTGATTTTACACACAACCTAGTTGATCCGTAGTGTCTATCATTGATAACTCTAATCACATTCTCTAGGGTGTAGTTTCTACATCCCTCATACCCAAGTCTTATCAAGTTATATTCATGAATAAAGCATTATTCAAATGTTCATTCTATATATATATATATATATATATATATATATATATATATATATATATATATATATATATATATATATATATATACTGATCTGTACTTACATATGTATCTCTTTACTTCAGTATGCTACTGTCTATCTTTAACTTATATCTCCACTTATAATTGTTTGCTCTTATCTATATCTGTGTACCAATTCATTAGCTTCTTTCTTCTACGATCATCTTTATATATATATACTAGTTTCATACATATGATTATATAATCTTTATTATAGTACTACTTTCGTGCAACGATAACATCTTAAGTAATCAAAGCATGAGTTACTTACCTGGCTAAACGAATGCCCGCGATCCGGGTCCAATCTTCCAAAATAAATCACAACATACGTCAGAACCGCTATTGGCGAAACTCACAACTTATCAATACTAAACTACGGACTTTCTTGGGGTACACGAAATCTTTCTAATACTACAAATTCGAACTTCATTACTCTATTATATACTCATACACTGCTCTAAACTAACTAGATAACTCAGATTCTCGTTTTGCGTGTTTACGGTAAAACTTACGTAAAAGTTTCCGCAAACGCTACGGAAGGGTCTCGAACCCTCCGAACTAATCCAAAATTACCCAATTACCCTCGCAATACCATAATTACATCATAACTATATTTACGATCATCTATGCTTAATCGCGCGAGAAACGCCATTTTATCGGAATCTCACTAATTCTACTAGATCAATCATATCTCATCCGATTCACCCCGGATTCTACCTCATTTATCGTTTTAACAAATAAAGACATGTCCAATTCATTTCATGCAAATTCGTTACACTACGAAACTACCGGAAACATCCGAATACAAACCGATACACTTTGAAATATGAAATTTTGAACGGAAAGTCATACCGAAATTCCGAGGCCATATTCGAACTCCCAACGGCCATACGAACGCGCTGGTGCGATCAAAATTCCGATCGGAGTTACCATTCCACATGGTTTTACTGTTCACCGAACCTTCTTCTCTTGATTCGCGAGCCACCGGCCGTATCTCGGTGAAACCAACCCCGCACACTCGTAGTACTCGTTGAGGGCTTCGATTTGGCGGGTGACACGGCTCGTGAAATGAACCGACGAGACGGGATCGACCTTCTCCCCGAGCGAGACTTCTCCCCTTCGATTCTCTCTACCGCCGGTGATTCAGCTCCATCACAGGCCACCAACCTGCTCGCCGTCTCTGGAGGAACAAATCTGCACCGGCACGCTGGCCAGTGGTGGCCGGAATCGTCGCCGATGAGGGCCTCATTACCGAGTGCGATTTGGGGTGCGGGTGAGGGTCTTTAATTGGTTTTGCCAATTTTGCAAATAAGTGAAAATTGAAGGCTTTAAATACCATGCTGGATAATAACAATTAGGTCCCTGCGAAAATAATAAATCAGCCCCTATTCTAGAACCTTCTGGAAAATCGCAAATTCAGAGCCCTTCTGATGCGATTCTTGAAAAGTGTTCAACACGAAAGTTGTTTTGTCTCGGAAAAATGAATCCAATGGTCTAAAAATCAGCTCGATCGGAGTTCGTTTGCTCCCTTCGTGACTAAAACTGTAAACTTTACACGCTTTACGAAAATCGAGCAACCGGCTTTTGATCCCACGCGTTTTCCAACGCGACTAAAATTCATAACCTATTATTCCAACTTATATAAAATCACTTATACTCTTATTCTTCCTCATCATCATGCTCCGAGACTAAAATATTCGTCCGGGAATCTTCTGGAATAGTCCCGAAAATCTGGGATGTTACAATTTTGACTTATTAAAGTAACACTTTAACTTTAATAAAGTTTTCAAAATATGTTCCAATTAGAATAAGCCATTTCCAATTTTCATAAAGTTGAAATCATTACTTAAGATATTTATTTTATAAATTAATTTAATTATTTAACAATTAAATAATTAATTAATAAATTTAAATATCTTGAATATATGTATTATATTTACAATAAATATCACAAATACATATATTAACGATATAATTCAAATATCACAATTTGATATTTTATTAATGTGTATTTAATAAAATTAAGTATTAAATAAAATACACATCACTATTGGAAATGACCGACAGGTCCCGATTGCATGTATTTTTCGTTTAACATTAAACGAGTTATAATAATAATAGTATATTCATAACAGTTGTCCTAGTGCTCTACGAGTAAATTTTATTAGTGAGACTCTCTAGATTCAGGCATATCCATCACGAAATCAAATTAAGTGTTCATAATTCACCCACCCGTAAATTATGACGAACACATATAAACTCACTTAATCATACAGATCGAGATCACTGCATACGTATAATCCCTCCGTCACAGGTATCCGGATTATCCAGAGATATAGATACAAACGTCAAATCTCTATAGATATAATCACGTCGATGTTTCTATTAAATAACACTTAGAACTAATTTCTATAGTGCACCACGGGCCCATGGATTTAACTGATTGCTAATACCATATTGAATACCTATACTCTGTACATAGAGTTGACAAATCCTATCTTGATACACACATGATATCTTGAGCATCAGTCCACACCCAACGAACAAGCGGAGGTCTGATCTAAATAGATCAGTGACGTGACTGCCATCTAAGTGTGGAGGATAACTCAGATAACCATAGTGGTATCTCAAGTCACAGAATCACAATGCTCACTCAACCCGAGAATATTCTTATTGACGTTGGTGTACCATCCATTATGAATTTTCGGTGAGTCATTCAGTGTTTATCCGCTATAAACGCCTACATGTCAATACGAGTCTCCAAGACTCATGGTTCACTGAGAAACAATCGGAATCCAATATTCCAATATAAGACATGTACCAGTCTCTACGGGTTTACTTTATTGACCAAGTAGTGTAAACCTTGACGGGGAACTGTCTAAGAATGACAACGTCATGATACAACTCAATGTCAGTTGCGACGCTTTTGCAATAGTATCATAGCTAATCATTCTAAGGTCAGTTACGACTTTACCATATTAGAGAAGAAGTTATATAAAAGAAACTGTTCATTTTATTCATAATAAAACGTTACATTAGTATTTACATAGAAATACATAATAAAATTGGCGCTTGGAGCACCAACCCTAACAAGAATACCATGCTCTTTCAAGTAATCGAGAAACTCATTGCTTAAGTATTCGCCACCACGGTCCGACCGTAATGTCTTAATACTTTTTCCGGTCTATTTTTCTACTTCGTGTTGAAACTCTTTGAATTTCTCAAAGGTTTCCGACTTCTGTCTCATAAGGTACACATAACCATAATGGTTTGCATCATCTGTAAAGGTTACGAAGTATTCATATCCACCTCTAGCCTGGCTAGACATAGGCCCACAAACGTCACGATGAACAAAGGCTAACAGTCCGGTCGCACGTGCACTCTTTCCGCTAAAAGGTGTGTAGGATATAGAAATTGGCGACGCTATCCCAGGCTCGCGGCCCGGTCGGGAGTACGGAGTATTCTGCAGTGGACTAAACCGGAGAATAAAGGAGTCACCACCCAGCATGAACTGGGAAATGATTTAAGGCCGCTACTCACCCCTCGCAAGGGAAGACCTCAAATCGTTAGGTTCAGAATGGTCTTTTACTTATGTCAATTGTAATGAATGGATTTATGCGATAATATAACCAAGTCTACGCAACATACACATGCAAGATTAACCAATATCTAAGTTTGCACACATAGGAATAAATAAAATAACAGCGAGCACGTAATCTCATGAACATATTAAATAAATAAATGCAGAAACATAAATAAATAATAACTGTATAAACATAAATATCGACAAGAGACAATTAAGTTCCTAACGCGAATGAAATAACTAAAGAGGCAGTCATGCATGGAAATAAACATGAAGTGATGCGATACAGAAAAGAGACGAATAACAAGAATGATAGAAAAGAGATGCGACCAAGGCCGACATCTATATAGGACCTAGAATGCCCGATTGAGCATGTCTCGCGTTTAATCAAACATACTTCATCCAGTGTGGCAAAACACTGTGGTAAAGGTTGCACTACATGATTTGCCCATGCGCATTACATTATCATTGCATAAATAAATAGAATGTGGAAAGTAAATGGTGGAATAATAAACAATAGATGAACACAAGATTAGATAAAACGAAATATGTGCTGTTTCTCAAGCAGTATATAGAGTTGTATCCTAAGTATAGACCGCACTACTGTCCATTTGGATTTGCCTACAGAATTTATGTCTGGGTTTCCATTCGATATACCGCGAGAGATAGCACAAAATCATTCACCCAATAACAGTAACATACATGAACCACAATATACACACGAAGAAATAATAATAAATAACTGAAAAAGATGAATGAAAATAAACAAAGAGTTCCCTTAGGTCTTACCTTTTAAGATGTTTTTTGGAAGTGCGTTACGTCATCATCGGAAGGGTTAATGCCCGTAACTTTTTCGAATCACTGGTTCAATGTTTTCCTTCATGGTTTCACTACTTGGGCTGTTGTTTTCTCCATTTTGTTCCTATTTTTTAGTCGCTATTTTTATGGTGCAGTTTACGATGATTTAGGGGCTATTTTCGGTGGTCTAGTTGTGTAGTTTTTTGGTAGTTTAAGGGTTCAGTTTAGGGCTGTTTTTTGGTGGTCTGGTTGCGTAGTTTTTCAGTGGTTTAAGGGTTCAGTTTGGGGTTATTTTCGATGGTCTGGTTATGTAGTTTTTGGTAGTTTAAAGGTTCAGTTTGGGGTTATTTTTGGTGGTCTGGTTGTGTAGTTTTTTTGTGGTTTAAGGGTTTAGTTTGGGGACTATTTTTGCAGTTGTTTGGAGGATTTTTCAGGGGCTGTGATTCAGTAGTGCAGGGGATTTTTCAGGGGTTGTTTTATGGGTGTTTTGCGGTGATGGTAAGGCTGGTTTTTGGTTGTGTTTCACGGTGATACAGGGGCTAGTTCCTCATTGTATTTTCATGCCTAAGAAGATCAAGAAGAAAAGAGAGTGTCTAGGTTTTTGTTGTGTACCGTGAGGGGTCTCTTTCTTATACTTGTGCCGTGAATGAGCTCTAGCGGTTCTAAGGTTGTTGTTTTGTGTATCTTTTTATAAGAGTGGGTTAGGGTTTTCCTTGTATGGGTAGGAAAACAAAGATTTAAGCAATAATGGGGAATATTTAATTAGTTTGTTATAAGGAAAGGATTTGTTTAATTTAGGAAGGTGATTTATTTAGTTTAAGAAATGGATTAATTTAGTTTAGGAATGAGATTCGATTCAATTTATTTAATTTAGACATGTGTTGAATATTTTTGGATTGGATTTGGTAGGCTTGGGCGTGGCTTGGTTCTTTGTTGGCTTGGGCGTGTGGGTTGGTGGTGTGTGGGCTCGGGCGTGTGGCTTGGTGTGGTTACGAGTATTTTGTGCCGAGCCTAATAGTTAAGACAGAGATTAATCGAGCGAACCCGAGGCTAACTAATTAAATTAAATTGACAAAGTTTTTATTTTGAATTTTCCCTTCCG
Organism: Zanthoxylum bungeanum; assembly: GCA_019454045.1. Lineage (NCBI taxonomy): Eukaryota > Viridiplantae > Streptophyta > Magnoliopsida > Sapindales > Rutaceae > Zanthoxylum > Zanthoxylum bungeanum. Next base: position 73,849 of record SKCR01039702.1, read on the forward strand.
ACGTCTGTTTCCCGTGACTTCTGTAACTTATCGGGGAGTGCCTCCATAAGAGGCTCGTCATTGGGCCTTATGTAAAAATACAGTGTCTACAGTCGCCCCCACTTTGATGGGACTTATACAGTGTGTGACAGTGACAATCCAATCAAAGTCATGCATGTATTTTTAATTCACTGGCTCGCCAGCTGTCTGATTTACTGTTGTTCTGAGATGCTTCAAACTGAGTTGATCTGGTGATGAAGTGCTTTGACCCCTGGTCCATTCCCGAACCATGCTCCATTCCCAGAGTGCCAACCTTATTCGTGAGGCATCACTGATGTGATAGTTACGGTCCATTCCCAAACCATGCTCCATTCACGGGGCGCCATTCTCGGCATGCTAAACCTCATTCTTGAGGCGTTACTAAGTTGAGTTGATGGCAGGCGTTGTGACCCATGGGTTCTGTTCCCGAACCACGAGTGGGTCTTGTTCCCGAATTGAATTGCGGGTCTAATTCCCGAATTGAGTTGTGGGTCTTGTTCCTGAGTTGAATTGTGGGTCTTGTTCCTGAGTTGGATTATGGATCTTGTTCCCGATGTTGAATTGAGGGTCTTATTCCTGAGTTGAATTGTGGGTCTTGTTCCCGAAATGAATAGTGGGTCTTGTTCCCGAAATGAATTGTGGGTCTTTTCCCGATTTAAGTTATGGGTCTTGTTCCCGATTTGAGTTACGGGTCTTGTTCCCGATTTGAGTTGTGGGTCTTGTTCCCAGTTTAAATTATTGGTCTTATTCCCGAACTGTTTGTCTTTTCCATTTTTCTTCAAAACCTGCAAACAAAAACAAGACAAAATTACATGCATGTAATGTATATGCATGTATGCATGGATGTGTTTCCAATTCCGCTGGGTTAGGCCTTCCTTGTGCTCTCTGGCGCCCTTCGCCTACTAATGTCTTTGGTCGCCCCCTGGGCGTGCTTATAGTTTCCTTTTGCCAGTTCTCTTCTAGTGATTGCTCAGTTCTCTTTTGTCTCATAGCTCAAGTTCTCGTCATATCCCTTATTCGCGAGGTGGTAGACTAGTCGCCCCTAATCTTGGTTTAGCTTTCTGCTCTTTGCTACTCGCATTAGGTCAAATTAGATCATGTGATGTGACGTTCCCATACCAACATACTACACTGCCTCTTGCGAAATAGTCCCAATAGTTATATATATTGTTGCCCTCAAAGGATGCCTAGTGTCGAAAGTAGAGAACCTTCAAAGTACTTGATCTAACTTAAGTCCAACTGTTTGAATAAATGATCTGAATCAGACTCAAAGTGTGTGTGTGATAAGGTTATTTCACAGCTTGATCCTTGGATAAGCCAACTCAATGATTTTATTTCAAAGAATGGGATCGAGGGGTCAAACCAACCTAGATGTCTTGATCATGCTCTGTAATTACTTCTCTGTACTCAATGTGATATGATTTCCTTTTCCGTTTCTTTCGTCTCTTTTTCGTCTTCTCCTTTTTTTTTTTTGCACACCTACCCTTTAAGGTAGCATTTCTCCTTATGGTGGTCCTAATACTCGCCCATGGGTAGCTTCACGCTTATCAGTTATATGTGGTTTTATTTTCTTCTTTAGAGACTTTTCTTTGGTTCCAACAATACCATATATCGTAACACAAGTAAGCCAGGAGGGACATCTAAGCGAATGGTCATTCATCAATCCGTACTCTCTTCAAATGGTCACCTTGCCTACTACTCAGACTTTCACCGCTAGATCCTATAATAAGTGCCCACAAGTCTAACCTAGATCAACTACTCAAAATATCAGATAAAAGCACATCTCGCACTTATCATTTCTAATGTTTCACTTGAAGGAAACAATTTCATCATCAGACTCAGGTTTAACTATTGAGGAAAAGACTCGAACAAGTAGGCAAAATCAATGTCTTTATTTATTAAAAAATACAGGATTGCAATCAAATAAACCAGGGAAAATATCTTCATCGTCTACAGCATTGCATTCTACCTTGACCTATGGTTCTCTGCTTCCATCCCCTATCCCCATGCAATAAGCTTGGTGGTTGAGAGTTTGGAGGACAAAGCTTTCAGGTAGGCCGGCGTTGATCATGTAGGTGGGCGGTGGAACAGAGTGGTAGTTAGGTAAATGGTTTCTTTTTTTGGGTCGGGTATCTTATGAGCGTCAATGAGGTTTTGGATCTCATGCCTAAGGCGAGTTCAGTTGTCCGTTTTGTGGCCTTTCTACCGGTGAAAGTGGCAGTATTGGTTTAAGTCGAAGTAGTGTGGCACAAGGCCTGGAATTGGTCTAGGTTCTAAAGGTTTCAAGAGTCCTTATCCTTTTAACTTCTCAAGCACCCTTGACAGAGGCTTACCAAAGTTGGAGAATCACCTATTTTTGATGGCAGCGACCTCAGCAGTAGCGGGCTTGGTCTCAGAAAGCCCCCAAAAAGTCCTTCTATTCTGGCCATAGAAATTCTTATTCTCAGCTTCTTCCTCCTCAATGTCCATAAAAGTCTCCCTCAACTGTCGAAAGTCACCAATCATAGATGTCATCCTCCTCAGCTTGCCATAAATAGAGGACTTAGTACCCTTGATGATCATCTTGATCCGGTCATTCTCTGAGGGCCGAGTCGGCATCTTCAAAAGATGGCTCCTCCAGCGATCTACATAATCTTTGAAGCTCTCATCCGTCTTCTGTTTGGTTTCTCTAAGTCGCGAAGCGATAATTCAATCTCCAAATCTGTGACATACTGATTCACAAAGGCCTCTGCTAATACCCTTTAATCATCTTTGACCTTCCTCTCTAGGCCATGATACCATACCACGGGTGCCTCTTCAAGCGACATCCTGAACATCTTCTGAACCTGACGCTTCGACAGACCCAACGAACTCATCACATAAACATACTGCCGAAGATGGACCCTCGGATCCCCATTCCCATTGAATTTGGCTATGTCGGGCATCTTGAACTGAGATGGCAGCTGCTCCTCGAAACTCATCGCCTCGTAGTCTAGTAGGTCCTCATGCTTACCCCTCATCTTACGAGTGACTGAATCTACCTAATCCCTGAGTTTCTACAACTCTGCTTGAGAACCGGCTGTCTTTCCCGCGGCATACTCAGCCACGTCATCATCAAAAATGAGATCTCATCACTCAACCTGTTTTGAAGCTCTTCACGCCTCACATTCTCAAAGCCTCCCCCGGCGTGGGGCACTGCCACATTGGCCATAGCGGTGGTTAAAGCTTGCAACTACTCGGTAATTTTAGCGAGATTAGTCTCTACCTGATCCATACGAGATCCCTCATTATCTGACTCGCTCAAGTTCTCTAACGGCCTTGTGACGAGTCTTCCCTCTTCCCTAACCCAACGGGTATCTATAGTGGCTTTTAAAACCGCAAGTTAGCATGTATGTGTGCGATGCATGGAATGTATGAAATGCGTGAGTTGACCAAACAGAATATATCCTTCCGACCTTATTTCTCCCACACTCGCGAGAAACCTATTTTTGGTTGTAGATGTGTTTTATTCTATGAGTCGATGTAAGGTACACAGAATTGCAAGCTTTTCATACAAGTCGGCCCATTATCATTTCAAAACGTTCAATCATATTATTGCGAGGTACAAACTTGTCCCAGTTGAAAAAGGCCCAACAGGTTTACACGTTTGCGATAACGTGGCTAAACAACTTCAAATGATAGGGGGCCCAAACACAAAACGGCCCATCAGCGTTTTAGAAGCTTTTGGCTCAATTTTCATAAGACACAAACTCGTCCCAGTTTAAATGGCCCAACAAGTTCACATATCATGACAAAAAGTCCAACTGAATCCAAATAATGATGGTCCCAAAACAAGCATAAAGGGTGGCTTCTATAGGTCCTTCAACTATGGTTCATATGTAGGTTTATAGAAGTATAGATAAAGGCTCCCGCCGGAAAAGGATTGCCCACAACTAGGTCTCCCCACTCAAGGGTTCGAGCGACCAAGTGAGCGCACCTTTTTATACCCTAAGGTACGTGCCAACGAGTGATGGTACCATATAACGATCCGCCGCTTTGAGCGAAAGTGACTTCATGATATATGACTAACTGTCAAATAGATTCCTCTATTAAAGATTCCTCAGAGAGGGGGTGGACAAACTCTTTTAAATACCCGTGCCTCTTAGGCTCTTATCGCCTTGGTGATTGAAATAAACAATAGATCATCCAAATTAGTCCATCGCTTTAGATGATTATCTAGATGTCTTCACAGCTTTTCCTTTTGCCTATAAAAAGGTAGTGAGTGAAGAAAGACACCAAATCATTGCCTAACTCCAATAATACCTTATACAAGGTTCACTACAGTAAAAATCACAAATATTACAAGACATTATTTAGGGGCTGATTCTCTATCCCCAGTGGAGTCGCCAGACTGTTGGACACAGAAATCAGTGACGCTGTCCCAGGCTCGTGGCCTGGTCGGGAGTACGGAGTAGTCTGTGGGGGACTAACCGAAGAATAAAGGAGTCGCCACCCAACGTGAACTGGGAAATGATTTAAGGCCACACTCACCCCTCGCAAGAGAAGACCTCAAACCGTTGGGTTCGGAATGGTCTCTTACTTTGTCAATTGTAATGAACAAATTTATGCTATAATATAACCAAGTCTACACAACATACACATGCAAGATTAACCAATATCTAAGTTTGCACAAATAGGATTAAATAAAATAACAGCCAGCACGCAATCTCATGAACATATTAAATAGATAAATACAAAAATATAAATAAATAATAACTGTATAAACATAAATATCGAAAAGAGATAATTAAGTTCTGAACGCGAAAGAAATAACTAAAGAGGCAATCATGCATGGAAATAAACGTGAAGTGATGACATACAGAAAAGAGACGAATAACAAGAATGAAAGAAAAGAGATGCGACCAAGGCCAACATCTATATAGGAACTAGAATGCCCGATTGAACATGTCTCACGTTCAATCAAACATACTTCATCTGGCACGGCAAAACAACGTGGTAAAGGTAGCCCTTTGGCTTTTTGTCCCTCAAACAGAGGACCTTTAATCCAACATGATTTGCCCATGCTTATTACATTATCATTGCATAAATAAATAGCATGCGGAAAGTAAATGGCGGAATAATAAACAATAGATGCACACAAGATTAGAGAAAATGAAATATGTGTTGTTTCTCAAGTAGTACGTGGAGTTTTATCCCAAGTACAGACCGCACTACCGTCCATTCAGATTCGGCTATAGAATTTTTTTTCTAGGTTTTCATCCGATATACTGCGAGAGATAACACAAAATCATTCACCCAATAACAGTAACATACATGAACAACAATACGCCCACGAAGAAATAATAATAAATAACCAAAAAAGATGTACAAAATTAAACAAAGGGTGCCATCAGGTCTTACCTTTTAAGTCGCTTTTTGAAAGTGCGTTACATCATCGTCGGAAGGGTTAATGCTCCGTAACTTTTCTGATTCGCTGGTTCAATGTTTTCCTTCGTTGTTTCACTGTTTGGGCTGATGTTTTCTCTATTTTTTCTATTTTTTGGTCGCTGTTTTTAGGGTGTAGTTTGTGTGATTCGAGGGCTGTTTTCGTTGGTTTAAGGGTTCAGTTTGGGGCTATTTTTGGTGGTTTGGTTGTGCAGTTTTTCGCTGGTTTAAGGGTTCAGTTTGGGGTTATTTTCAGTGGTCTGGTTATGCACTTTCGGTAGTTTAAGGGTTCAGTTTGGGGCTATTTTGTGGTCTGGTTATGCAATTTTTTGGTGGTTTAAGGGTTCAGTTTGGGGAGTGTTTTTACGGTTGTTTGGGGGATTTTTCAGGGGCTGTGATATGCGGTAGTGCAGGGGATTTTTAGGGGCTGTTTTATGGGTGTTTTACGGTGATGGTGAGGCTGGTTTTTGGTTGTGTTTCATGGTGATGCAGAGGCTAGTTCCTTGTTGTATTTTCACACCCAAGAAGATCAAGAAGAAGAGAGAGTGTCTAGGTTTTTTTTGTTGCCGTGAGGGGTCTCTTTCTTATACTTGTGCCGTGAATGAGCTCTACTGGTTCTAAGGTTTGGTTTGTGTGTCTTTTTATAAGAGTGAGTTAGGGTTTTCCTTGTATGGGTAGGTAAACAAAGATTTGAGCAATAATGAGGAATATTTAATTAGTTTGTTAGAAGGAAATGATTTGTTAATTTAGGAAGGCGATTTATTTAGTTTAAGAAATGGATTTATTTAGTTTAGGAAGGAAATTTGATTTGATTTATTTAATTTAGACATGTGTTGAATATTTTTAGATTGGATTTGGTAGGCTTGGGTGTGTGGCTTGGTTCTTTGGTGGGCTTGGGCGTGTGGCTTGGTGTGGGTTACGGGTATTTTAGGTCGAGCCTAATAGTTAAGACAGAGATTAATTGAGCAAACCCGAGGCTAAACAATTGAATTAAATTTGACAAAGTATTTTATTTTGAATTTCCCATTCCGACGTCTGTTTCTCGCGACTTCCTTAACTTATCGAGTAGTGCCTCCATACTAGGCTCATCATCGGGTCTTATGCAAAAATGTAGTGTCTACAGGTGTTTTAGGCACTTTGACTAATAAATAAGCTTCGCAGACGTGATATGAATTTGGATCAAATCCGTCCAAGTACCCACTCTTCAAAAGTGTGGATATGCGAGTTTTGTTAATGTGTCCCAAACGATATGCCATATATAAGTTTCATCTTTGTTACTTAGTTTAAGCCTTTTATTTGTTACATTATATGTTTGAGATTGATTTATATTCAAAATATAAAGACCATTATTTACATTAGCGCTGCATATCTCCATATCATTTTTATACATAAAACACCCAGTGTTTCTAAATAAAAAAGTATACTCACATTGGGCTAATAAAGATACAGATATTATATTCCTAGTCAAACTAGGTACAAAATAACAGTCTAAAAGTCTAAGTACATGCCCTGAGGGCAGTTCCAAAACATAAGTCCCAATGGCCAAAACGGTCCCATTTCCAACGTGGAGGTCAATCTCTCCAGAGGCCAGTCTCCTGCTAATCTACAAATCTTGCACATCGGTACATATATTAGTACCACAACCAGAATCAAAAATCCAATTTTTAAAACTAGTAGTAGACATGTTTATTTCTATAACAAATATACCGGAAGCCAGTGCCTTGCCCGCTTTGATTTCCTTCATGTGTGCCTTGTACTCGCGGCAGTCACGCTTCCAGTGACCCTACTTGCCGCACTACAGACATACATCTTGGGATTTGTCCTTACCCTTCCAATAAGGTTTTGACGATTTGACATTGCCATTCTTCTTTTTCTTCTTCTTTACACCACCAGTCGCCTTAGGCCAAGCCCTTGATGATTGAGATGTTGAAGCGAAGTGCGCCTCGCACTTTTTGCCCTTTATGAGCTCTTTTTCTACTTCGCGTAGTATAGACATTAACTCTCCAAGAGTATTGTCTTGGTTCATCATATTGTAGTTTATGATGAACCCACTCCAGCTGTCAGGAAGAGACTGTAAGATCAAATCTATAGAAGTCTTAACCTCGAAGACTATGCCCAGCTGTCTCAGCTGTTCGATGCAATCATCTACGACACATGGTGCTCGACAAATGTACCCTTTGAAATACGAGCACGAAAGAGCTTCTTCTGTAACTAATATCTCTGCGATCTAAGATTAGATCGATGAAGATCATGTAATTTCACCATCATTTCATAGGGATTCAATCCCTTGTTCTGGCGATGGAATTGTAGAGTCATAGCAGCAAGCATTACGGATTGAGTAGTTGAGTTGTCATCACTATGAGTCTTCCAAAGCTCAAGCTCAAGCAGCTGATCATTTCCGAGCTTAGGCCCAAGAGGTATCTCTATAGTATAGAGCAACTTCTCGGATCCTAGGACAATCTTGAGATTCACCCAGTCTGGAAAGTTCACGCCATTAAAGACATTGTCACCCATGATTATGTCTCTAATGCTCAACTTTCCTGTCATCTTAATTGCAATAGTCAAACTATTCAATTAACGATGTATGGGTATAGTCCAATTGTTACAAGAAAAATAATAAAATATTAGTCCAACTAATAAATATAATTGACGAAATAATTTTAAAGTGTGTCAAGCCAAGTATTTGAACGAAATTACAAATTCAATACTGGCCTCCCACTATTTTTCTGTGAGCCTCTAACCTTCTGTTGAGTACTCGGGAAACCTAGTTTCCTAGTAGGCTAGGATCCCGTTAAATAACACACAACCTTGACTTTGGCCAACAAGCTGTATGATTTTTAACTAGGTAGATCTCTAATATCAATTGGATCTCATCCAATTCCTAGATCCGGTAGGTGGACCTCCATATCTGAAACATATATATAATATATATGCCAATATATCCAATATATTTTCCTAACCTTTTCCTCTGAACCAACTAAGCCTTAGCTTTGGCACAATAAGCTTAATGGTTCCAGTTAAGTGGGACCTATTGACTTTGGAAAGTTTCGTAATCGATGTCGATGGACAAGAAGTGATCTTGACTTTGGCCACAAATCACAACACCTGAACAAGACATACGATATAGAACAAAGCCTTAATGATTCAAACACATCCGTGATGGACAAATGTCTTGACTTTGGCCAACCAACCAGTGCCAATCTTGGATTTTGAGAATGAATCACTCAATGGAAGGAAAACGCTTAATATTTATTGAGGGTTTTTTGCGTAATTGGCAACTAATTAATTATCTTTGATTAGGTCTCATCATACACCCTTAAGCATGCATTCTAAAAGCATAATAAGGCCCGGTAAATAAGTTAATAATGATATGCGGATGGATATCTCACAAATTGTTCCTAGAATAAATCACTCCCTTTCCTCTCCCCGACTAGCACTATTCTAACTTCTACCTAATTTCATAATACATCAAAAAAACCTCATTAACATTGAGGGGAATTGGTGAGAAGAGAATTACAAAGAATCGAGAGATAAAGGCTGGGCACACAGGTCCAATTTAATAAATTCTAAATTTATTACAACAATTTCCAAAATTTCCCTCACCCATCTAATATCCATTCGATATACATTATTCATACAACACATCCATGTATTCACACAAAGTATGTTATTCAATCAATCTAATCCAATTAATTAATCTTTGAATTAAGTGATCATCTAATGTTCAAACAACGATTTAATTTGCGCGAGTCCAACTAGTTTTAAGAATAAGTACTCCATGTCTGTATTCTTGAATTATCAAACTACAATTTTAAATCCGATTTAATTTGTATTCAATACTAATTCTTTATTTAATTCCAAATTAAATAATTACACTTTTAATGCGTCTTTGAGACTTAGGTTCTAAATCTAATCATAATGGGTCTCAAAGCGCAATTAACATCCAATGTCCATTTAATTAAAGTCCAATGGGCTTTCAATTAATTTCTTAAGGCGTGGACTTTGGCAACCAAAGTCCAATAAGGAATCACCCTTTTACCGTAAAATTAATTTTGGCTCATTAGGCCCAATTAAATAAAAAAAAAAAGGCCCATTTATTATATTTGGACTTAATGGAATGATTTATGCCAAATTTGGATCCAATCCAATTGTCCTAAACTAACTTGGCTAAACCAAGCCCATTAGGCCCAAATACAATAATTTTAGCCCCATTCCAAATTAAGCCCAATTAATTAAATTCTAATATTCCAAAATTCATAATTTAATTAATTAAAGTGTATTGCACTAATTAATTATTTAAATTAACATTTCCAAAACATTAATTTAATTAATTAATTATGCAATATAATTTTCAATACAAGTCTAACATTATTGAAACAAAATCAAGTCATTTTCACGCTCTTTGGTTACAGCAATTTGATGATTTAATATCCGATTTTGATTTCAATCCAATAAAATCACAAATCAACATATATCATGTCATTAAACACATCCAATGATTTAAAAAAAATAAAAAATCACCATGACCTAGGGTTCTACTACCATTCGGCCAAGCCTCAAAATTTTAGGGAAAATTAATCCATTTAATTTTTCATCAAATTGATCATGCATAACACTTAGTTATCATTATGTAAGCATACTCAAACAAACAATTTGATCAAATCATGCTCAAATCAAAAATACCCAAATTCATGTATATAAACCATAAGTTCAATTTCATGCTCAATAAGGCTCTGATACCATTGTTGGTCTCTAAGATCATCCCAAGAACATTTCAAGCATGATAAAAGTTTGAATACTAAAAGAAAGTATAGCAGAATTATACTTATAAAGATCAGTTGTAGGATATGTTGATAACAAAAACTTTTCTCCCTTTGAAATGCTCCAAGCTTCTCTTTGTATGAATGAAGTTGATGAGCTCCAAGCTTGAAATTTTAGAATTCCAAACTCAATGGATGTTTCCCTAACACCTTTGTATGATTCCTTGATGTTTTAGCAATGGAGATTTTGCAACAAAATCCCCTAGTATTCTTTCCTAGTTCTCGGTAATTGAGAGCTTTTGGAGAGGGAGAGAATGGCGTGAAGAGAGAGAGGAAGATAGATGATTTTTGTTGACTTGTTAATTGATTTCCAAAATCATAAAATGATATACCAAAAATCTAAGTTGGTAAAATATCTTTCATCTCACCAACTTGTGTGTAAAACAAGTTATCAACCACCCATCAAATTCCATCAACAAAAAGTTGATTAAAGTGACTAGGTGATGTGACTTGTGGGCCCGCAAACACATTCCGGGCTCAGGTTCGTTAATTTTGAATTAATAAATTTTCCGTTGCGACATAATTAAATCAAATTTAATTAAATAATTATGCCTAGCAAAATTACTATTAAAGTCGCTCACGAATTAATTCTAAATTAATTTTTTCGCCCATATTAAAATCTAATTTTAATTCCGTTATGAAATCTAATTTCATTAATATATCATTTTATCGATTAATTCCGAATTAATCATTTTCTCTCTTCAAATGGAATTTTATCCCAGATAAAATCTCGCCGTAATTAATTTTAGATTAATTTTCTCTCTCTTATAATTAATTCTAGATTAATTATGTTTGAGTCATACGTCATCGGTGAATCTTCAGGAAGCGACCCATGAGATCCCTAGATATGTTGGCAGTAAATTCGGTAGTCGGACTATCCGAACACATGCGTACCCGGTACCACGTTTTTACGAATTTATGAGACATGGTTGGCTTCTAGCAAAGCATCGTGCCTACCCAATTCTCCAAAAATATCCTTTAAGGAATATATAATATTTGTCAGGCGTAGTATACGTAGAATTACGTATAACGATCTAGTATCGGATGTCACACGCAAGGCCTGGGGCTGGAATAGTGTCTGCCTCCTTCGAAGCATATATCGGATCACAAGCAACTAGTCTCTTTTTAATCAGATAATCATGACCTTTTCATATTATCCTGATGGTTGCAACCCATTAGAGTACCAGTTCTGTATTCTTGTGTGATCATCATCTTCATATGACTGAAGTGATACTTTCGTCTTGACATCACACCCAATACACTACGATTCTCAATAAACTCAGAAGAGGCGTACACATAACCTGTTAAGTCCTGGACGACCAAAACCAAGCATATTGATTGTCGCAAGTATAAGCGATGTAAGTCTCAGGTTAATACCAAATACACCTACCCTGATTTGGATTCCCATAGACACATAGTCATACTACCAATGGGATTCCGAGGGGTCTATCCGGAGTGAAACTGTGTCCGTACCATCAGTAAACACAACCTCCTATCACACTTGCATAAGTATCCAATTCTTAAATATATGAGAACTATGTTGTTACGCTTCCGTAACACGCACAAGTGCAATATTAGTCTATTCTGCATTATCGATGTCCAGTCTCGATAATACTACGACTAGGGATATTTAATGATTAAACCTTTGTGGATTAAAATTGTCTCATATATTATAATCCGGAACTAATCATAAGGAATTTTATCATTGATATATATCAAAATAATCTAATTACAAAAATGATAAAATATAATTTCCATTGTCACATAGTTAATTTGTACAAAAAACACAATGTCTTTTACAAATATTGACACTATGGGTCATAATTGTCCAACACGAAGGTCCCTCATCTCACGTAACGATGAAGTTAGAACGCTACTGATTTAGAATGTTAAATGATTTTAACACTGATAGAGTTGAAAAAAAATTAGAAAACGGGTAGCATTCTATGTGGATTTTGATCGCCACCAGACTTGGAACGTTAAAGACATATGGATTTAGAATGCCAATGTGGTTTGGATTTAGAATGCCAATGTGGTATGGATTTAGAACGTCAATCCACATGACAAAGTTGCAGACAGAGATCAAGGCATCTCAGACCGATCGAAGCATCGGGGACCCGAGTACCAATTTTTCATATCACCACTGAACAAGACATCGAGGGACTTGATGGTCCACTTATCAACAACCTACTATAAACATCAGGTGAGCTTGATGAGGCCCGACAAGCCAGGTACATAAAAATACAGGCATGACTTTGATAGACATGTCATTGTCACACAACGCATAAGCTTACCAAAGTGGGGCGACTGTAAACACTTTATTTTTTTATGCATAAGCCCGATGATGAGTATCTTATGGGGACAACCTCTGAATATTTGGAAATTATAAAGATGAAATTCCATGAAGGAAATGAACTCCAAGGAACACAACTAAAATCCATCCGGACATCACCTATGTCCAGTCTATTTTCTCTCTAATCAGAACATCCGGCTGGATATACAATTAAAACTATAATTCTGGCTGAATATGATACAATTTTCAGTGAACAACTGTATTGTCAGTTACTGAAGTTTATGGATATGATTATCTCCGACCAGACATATAATTCAAATTGTATAGCCGGCTGGATATCTATCAAGCTATCAATACATGTGTATAATTAAATTAGTTAGAATTAGGGGCTTCATTACATCTGACAAAAGATACATCCCAACTCTAAATTCGGTCGGACATGGTTCGAGCTGTGTCTGACGTTTTGATTGCCAATCACTCGGGACGAGGAGGATGCGGGATTTTGCTACCCCTTCCATTCTCAAGCCCCATCCGTTTCACTATAAAGATGATCATTTGGAGTGTTTAGGGAGGTTTTTTGGAGGCTAGTTTTTGGAGAAATCACATGAGAAACCTCTGTTGAAACAATGACATCCTAAAAAGAGAAACAACCACTTATATTTCTTTAAAGTTTCCTTCAACTAGGTACGAATCCAGCATTCACACAGTAATTAGAGGTGTTTTCAAAGCCACTACACAGGAAAAAAAGGTACAACATGAGGATACTCTTTCTTAGATTTTGTTTTCGACACAGTATCTCTACACTACATTCAAAAGGACATGCTCACACTATATCTGGCTGCGCTTACTGTAATATGTAGCTTACTGTATACTTAGTTACTTTCATGTTATGCTTATTACCTTTAATTTACGCATGTTTAGTCATTTCGTTTTCCTACTTAAGTTTATGATAAACACATGTTTACTTTACTGTTTAAGATAATATGCATGCCATGTTTTATTTGTTATATGAGATGCGAATGAAGTCCGGTCAGACTTGTCCTATGTCCGGTCGAACATGTATGATATCTGACCGTATGATCCCGTGATATATAGGATGAAAGCCCTGACGTTAGTTTTATAATCGATTTTGAATGGACGGTAATATGGTTCGCACTCAGGAAACAACTCTACTCACAATTGGGAAATAGCCATTGCATCATGAATACATCCATGCATGTTTATTATATATGTCGTTGCGTATAAATATTTTCTTGTTTCTGGACTACGCAATACATTCAGCTGAACTTTCAGTATGTCGGGCCGGACATGAAAATTGAATGCTACATCTGGCCGACCTTGGGCCAGGACCGGCCCGGCCACTTCAAGGCCAGGCCCACCTACTACATATTTTAGTTTGTTCTAGCTTATTTAATTATTATTATAATATCTTATTTTTACATGTTTAAACTTCATTTATTTATTTACCGCTTTTTTGTGTGCTCTATAAACTGTATTACAGGTGACTGCATTATAAAATATAGAGATATCTCTTTTGAACAAAATATTATACTGGCATTCGTAATGAATCATGTCTGAAACTCAAATTGTTGAAGGTCAGGCCTTTCGAGGGATGTAGTGCGTCTTAAATCATTCCCAGTGTTTCATACTGAGTGGCGACCTCTTTATTCTCTGATTAGTTCCCATGTGGCACTATTCGTACTCTCTACGGGTTGCGAGCCCAATAGTGTAATGGTCGCTGACGTCATAGGCATAGCGGTAAACCCCGCTTCGCTCCTATAGTGAGCAACAACAACATCCAATGCCAAAAACATATATGTTCAAAATTCCAATGAACGGTTGGCATACTCTTTGACTAATGCTTGGGACATAAAAGTCTCTATAACAAATTAGATAGTTTATCAAATTCGTTTGCAAATTCTGTCAATAAAAAACTAATAAGATACGGCTCATGATTCTGCTTTATTATAACTACATAAGAAAAGAAACATGTATTCTGCACTTAATTTTATTAGCAGTAGTATGTGCAAGCTGAATGGTATGACTTGTGAGTATCAAACACATACCATCACTGTAACCAACACTTTCTCGTTGTCCTTGACTGTGGGACTCCTGTGAACAATGCTGATGATCGTGCATAAAGCTAAGTCCTCTCGATTGATCTTCTTAATTACTAAATTAGTTTGAGAATCAACTTAAGTTGTTACCTTATCCATAAATAATATTGGGCTGCCTTTGAGAATGACCCGTCCCAAGCACAGAAGCTGTCTTTGTCCCACACTCCCATTCTCTCCATTATATAACCATGCACAGAAAGGTGAATTGTTAGGCACAACTAGCCGAACCTAAGTAAAATTTCAAGCAAATTATGAATGGTAAAACAAAAACCTGAAGCTTCAAGTCTTTCAGGTTTCTACTACTACACCTTTAAGTTGACAACATTCAAGGCTCTATATACAAAGATAAAACCCAATGGAAAGTAAATCAATTAAGTTAATAGTGATTCAATATGGGCAAAAACACAAGAGAAGCAAGAATGAAAATATTTATCTTCCTAATCTCTTCATTTGAATACAAGCCAATGAGGGTCAATGTTGCTTCTTATAGAGCCTTAAAAAAACTGGTTCTTGAGGATTGATTGATCCCAAAACAATACCTCATATCATGCAGGCCAAGCTTGCAAATTTCAACTTCCATCAATAATTATTTCCCCTCAACGGGCCTAAAGAACACTCGCAGAAGATTCGACTTGCCACTTTCTGTACAGCTAGCTACTCTAATCTTTTCTCCTCCATGAATTCTTAGAGATGCCTTTCAGGAAACGAGTATTTGGGCTGTATCTAACCTGCTCACCAAGATTCAACAATTTAAGAACCCTATAAGACAAATACAATTGTAGAGAGAATTGTCACATGTATACCACCTTGACAAAAAGATATCTGTGTAGAACATGTATTTGTTCAAAAAAGCTCAATGATGAGCCTTATGGAGGCACTACCGCATAAGTTGCGAAAGTCACGGGAAATGGATGTCGGAAGGGAAAATTCAAAAAAAAAATAATAATAATACATTATCAAATTTAATTCATTTGTTTAGCCTCGGGTTCGCTCGATTGATCACAAGTGTTAGCCTCGGCCCAAAACCTCCGCAGCCCTAAAAAACCCACAAGAGGGCCACAAATCAATACCCAAAAACCCAAGCCCAATTTAAAATATTCAAATCACATTTAACACATGCCAAAATCCCTCCAAATCCTCTTCCAAATTAAAAATATTTTGAATCTAATCCCCACCAAAAATACACACTATTCTTTCCCTAAATAAATTAATTAAATCATCCTCTTTATGGCTTGATTTGTTACCTTGTTTTGAAATCCAAGGCACATGAGAAACCCTAGCACACTATTATAAAAGACACCAAAATCAAAACCCTATTCACTTCTTTGGCTCTCCTCTCACACACGAAAAACACTAAAAAAAAAACCCTAGATTCACACACGGCAATGTAAGTTGGGATTTGCTTTGCATTTTGTTATAAATAGAACCCCAACTCATTTGCCTTGGTTAAGAGACTTGAAAAAAACAACTTCATAAATATTCTCTAAGGCAAATACAAGAGTGTCTTAAACCTTCATACACTTAAACACTCATATAAGCTCAAACACATCTTCATTACATTTAGTGAGCTTGGAACACTTGGTATGCAACTCACACAATCTTCTTAATATTTTTGAGTGCTCAAGTGTGTTTTAATTCTTCTTTATCAAAACACTTGCGATTTGTGAAATCTCATTTGGTTGGGTAAATTGTAAAGGTTTGTGAGTGAGCCTACGAACAAAACTCAAAAGTGTAAAAGGTTCAGAGTGCGCCTTTGCGGAAAACTCTTGGTTACGAGTGAACCACGAAAAACTCGATTCTAGTAGAAATCTTCAAGCGAGGCTTGGGGGAGTGGACGTAGGCACGGTTGGCCGAACCACTATAAATCTCGGTGTCGTATTTCTCTTTCCCTTAACTTTTATTTATTTGCAAGTTTATTTACATTTATATTATTGAATAGAAAACTTGCATATAGGATATTATTTACAAAAGAGAAAATTAACTTAAGAGCCTATTTGGTAATAAGAGCTTAAAATCGACAAAGATTTTATAATTCCGTATTTATAGCGATAACCCAATTCACCCCCCTCATGGGTATAGAGATTCCTTGTCGCTATTGCTTGTAGGGAATTTCAGTTGGTATCAGGGCGAGGTATTCTCAAGAAAGACTTAACTGTCCGAGATTAGATCATGGCATCTACAAGCAACTCGTCAAATCTTGCCGAGGGATTTTCAATGACTAGACCTCCGTTTTACACCGGAACTGACTACAATTATTAGAAGGTGAGAATGTTGAATTATCTCCTTGCAGTTGATCCGCAATCTTATTTGGTCATCACACGAGGTGCAAAAGGACCAACAAAAAGGGATAGCAATGGGGTTGAGATTCCGAAGCCGAGTTTGGAATGGGATAGTGAGGATGTAAAAATAGCCTCACAAAATGCTAAGGCACTCAACCAAATTCTATGTGTCATTGATCGGGATCAAGTAAGCAAGCTTCCGGAATGTGGAAACGCATATGATTTATGGAAGTCTTTGGAAATGGTCAATGAGGGCACAACCAAGTGAAAGAATCAAAGATCAACCGGTTTATGTGCGAATTGGATAACTTCAAGATGGAATCCGGAGAAGATATTGATCACATGATTTCGAGATTTACAGTCATCATCAATCATTTGGGAGCCTTGGGAAAAGCCATGGGACATCCGGTCAAGTGAATAAAATTATAAGATCACTCCCAAAGGAATTTAGAAGCTATACCTCCTCCATTAGAGAAGAAAATGACATAAACACATTGAAGATGGATGATTTGATCGCAAATTGCTGGAGTATGAAATGGAAATCAAGATGGATAGGGAGGAAGATGAGAAAAAGACAGAAAGTCCTTAGCCTTAAAAGCGAGAAAACGAGACGACTCAAGCTCAAGCTCAAGTGATAATGACAGTGATGACGAGTTGGCTCAAATAAATAAGAGCTTCAAAAAGCTTATTAAATCCGTAAAGCTCAAAGGAAAATCAAAGGCGTATGAAAAGAATGAAGAAAAATGGCCGCGGAAAAACAAGAAAATTGTTTGTTATGAATGCATAAACCGGGTCACATAGCTACCGATTGCCCATTGAGGAAAATGAAAGGAAAATCAAAGAAAAGGGCAATGAAAGCAACTTCAACTTGGAGTGACAGCGACTCTAGCTCATCCGAGGAAGAAGAAGAGGTCCAAGAAAGAACAAATCTAGCTTTCATGGCCATCACAGATGAGAACTTCCACCTTGAAAGCGGAGAGGAAGAGGTACACAATTCTCAAGACTATAATGATTTACTTAATGCTTTTAATAGTTTAAAAGAATTGTGTGATATGCTTAAAAAGAAATTGAAATTAGTTAAAAATGAGCATGCTATACTTAAAAATGAACATGCATGTTGTATGGATAAAATTCATGTTTTAGATAATGGGATTATTTGCTTAAAGGCCAAACATGAAAAGGAAATTGCATGCTTAGATGATGAAAATGCATGTTTAAAATTGAGAAAGCTAGAACTTGAAAATGCCATATGTAATATGTCATCTAGCTCTAAGACATGCGATTGCGATTCTATTTTGAATGAAAATGTCTTATTAAATACTAAGATTGTAGATTTGCAAAACATACTTAGCAAATTCACATTGGGACATAAAAATTTTAATATGCTTATTGGATCCCAAAAATGTGCTTTTAAAAGAGAAGGATTAGGATATAGGCCTTATATTAAAAGAAAATTTTTAAAGAACTATTTTGTTAAGGCATCCGATTCTCATGCTAAGAATGTTATGAATGAAAATGTCACATGTCATGCATGTAATGAAAAGGGACATAAAATTTTTGAATGCATGTACAAGAATGTGATTAAAAATGCATGGATTCCTCAAGGGATCAAAACTAACCCCAATGGACCCAAAAACGTTTGGGTACCAAAGTGCAATTGATAAATTTGTAGGGGGAGCTTTGGGAATGGATCCTTAAAGAGAATTTAAAAATTGATCCCAAAGGCTCCAAGAAATGAGGAATCGCAACGGTAATGGGTAATCTCCGTATTCACGGAAACATTGGTACCGTTTCCTCTTTGTATATGTATGCATATTTTATATTGGTTAAATATTTTTAAAAGCATACAAAGTGATTGGGCAAGT
Organism: Zanthoxylum bungeanum; assembly: GCA_019454045.1. Taxonomy (NCBI): domain Eukaryota; kingdom Viridiplantae; phylum Streptophyta; class Magnoliopsida; order Sapindales; family Rutaceae; genus Zanthoxylum; species Zanthoxylum bungeanum. Next base: position 92,644 of record SKCR01039702.1, read on the forward strand.
ACTTAACTTTCTATCGGTATCTCATTTTAGAACTTAAATTTTGCTTCTCCACTTTTTGATAATGTCAAAGGGGGAGAAATCATTAGAAATGAGATTAAAACTTGTTTTCCCCTCACCCTTGGATTAAAGGGGAGTAAATGTATTAATGTGGTTGTCTAAGTCTTATAGTGCTATTTTGAAGACAATCACACATTAAGGGGGAGCTTATGTTGAGGGGGAGCAAAATTGTCAAATTTGGACTCCAAGAAGCTCACAAGTATCAACAAGTTTTAAGGGGTTGCCATCATCAAAAAGGGGGAGAATGTTGGCGACTTGGTCACATAAATGGATTTTGATGACGTCAACGCGAATGAAAACTTTGACGTACAAAAACGAAGCATTACAAAAAGTGTCGAAGCATATGTGGGTGAAGAGCGAGAAGACTAGCGGCAAATCGAAGATAATGATTAGAGCTAATTTTATCGTAAGTGAGTTTACTCAAGTGATCTAAAGCTCTTAGGAATCATTCATTTTGCATCACTTGCATTTAAAATGGCTTAGAATCCTAAAAGAATCATTTGCATTTTATTTGCACCAAAATAAACTTCATGCAAGTGCATCGGTAAATGATCTTCTAAAAACTATCAAATGGTTGAATTAAACTTCAAATGATATACCATTAGATAGATATGTGTCTCTAGTTTGCTACGGTTCAAACGGAACACAATTCCGATGTATAGAACTTTTTCTAGAGCCATGTTACTACAACATGTTCAGATGTGCGTTTTCTGCATACATGTCACATTAGAAAAATTCCATAAAATTCATATTAATGTTTTTGGAGCTGAATGTTTTACAGACGCTAGATCTATGTGTCTAGTGTATGTAGAAATTTACGGATCATGATTTAGAATTTTGCTAGAGAAAGTTATGGCCAAAATACCAAGGGTCGTCAATCTTGACTGGTCATCAGAACATGCACTTACTGAAACCAGGGAGCTCCAAACCGGACCCCATATCGGTTTCCATACTGGTCTATCCTTTATTGTGCAGTTACTGAAACCAGTGAGATCCAAACCGGTCTCCATACCGGTTTCCATACCGGTCAAGCTCTTCATATTGAACACTTACTGGAACCAGGGAGACTCATACCGGTCTCCATACCGGTTTCCATACCGGTCTAAGTGACACTTGCCCAACGGTAATATTGTTTGTTATTATCTAGGTCCCAAGATCAAACAAGACATGAAAAGAATGTGTGAACACACCAACGGAGATAGCGGAATACTCACATCGATCGGTTGAGTAGATTTGGAGACGAATCAAGGCCAAATAGCCACTGCCATAGGCGCACAAATGATGCAGTTCACTGCCTCCAAAAATAGAATTTTGAGATGACAAACGGAGCTCCAAGCCTCGTCCGACGGATCCCGGCTCATGGGCGAACCTCCCTACCACCTTCGCAAGACTCGTAAGTGTGCTAGCACATATTTATCACCATGAAAATCACTCTTGCTTCCCTATTATTCACGCCAAAATGGAAAACAGTGAAGAAATTTTTCAGTTTGGGCGTGAGCTTTTGGAGAGAAATGAGAGAGATGAAAGATGTGTTAAGTTAATTTGATTTGCATTTGAAGTATATCTTATATACTTGTGTGAAATTCAAATGAATTTCACTTGAATTTGCATTTAAAAAGTCAATCAATAAAGGCAAACACTATGCACACCATGTCCATCACTATTCACATCAACTTTATTAAAGTGACATGTTGTCAAGTCACACATCACTCAAAGTGACAAGTGATTTGACGCTTGATGCGACTAATGATTTGACGCTTGATGCGACTTGCGACGCCGCACTCGAATTCGAAATACGAATACGCTCGCAATCACACTCGGGCTCGGGTTCGTTAATTCCAAATTAACGATTTTTCCGTCGCGTCGTAATTAAATGATACGCCTAGCGAATTCACTATTCACGTCGCTAACGAATTAATTCTAAATTAATTCGTTCACCCGAATTAAAATCTAATTTTAATTCGCGTCGAATCTAATTTCGTTTAATATATCGAATACATTAATTTACCGATTATTCCAAATTAATCGTTATCTCTCTCTAGACGAATTTTTCCTAGATAAAATATCTCCGTAATTAATCCTAGATTAATTTTCTCTCTCTTCTATATAATCCCAGATTATTAATGAGTGCGAGTTATGCGTCATTGGTGCATTATCGGGAAGCGACCCATGAGATCTCCGGATACGTTGGTAGTAAATACGGTCGTCGGTGTATCCGAATCACGTACGTACTAAGTACTACGTTCTACCGATTTACGAGACGAGTCGGCTCCTAGCAAAGCACGATGTCTACCAAATTCTCCGCATATTCATTTAAGAATATTAAGATCTGTATCAAGCGTAGTACCATTGTATTATGTATATCGGCCCAGTATCAGATAGTCACGTGCTAGGGCTGGGCTGGATAAGTGTCTACCCCGTCCGAAGCACATATCGGATGTCTGGTAACATAGTCTCTATAATCGGATATTCATGACCTGGTCACAATATCCCGATTGGTTGTGCAACACTCAAGAGCACTAGTACCGTATCCTGCGTGACATCATCTCCACTATGACTGAAGTGATACTTCCGTCTTGACATCACACCAATACACTACGACTCTCTGATAAACCCAGAAGTGGTGTACGCAGAACCGGTTAAGCCCTATACCACCAAGACCAAAGTCTATCGATTATCGTAAGTATTAGCGATGTAAGTCTCAGGTTAAGACTATACACACCTACCTTGATTTCGGCCTCCCAAGACACATAGTCATAATACCAATGGGATTCCGAGGGGTCTATCCAGAGCGAAGCTGTTTCCCGTACCATCGGTGAAACACGACCTCCTATCGCACTCGCATAAGTATCCGATACTTATATGTATGAGAACTATGCCGTTGTGCCCTCACAACGCACACAAGTGCAATACTAGCCTATTCCGTATTATCGATGTCCAGTCTCGATAATACTCCGGCTAGGGATATTTAATGATTAATCCTTCGGGGACTGATACTGTCTCATATCATTCTCAGTCCAGGAACTAATCACACGGACCTCTCTTCATTTATATATCTATGGTGATCTAATCACAAATGATGAGAGTGCAATTTCCTTGTCACATAGTTTAATTTTGCTACAACAACACAATGTTCTGTGCAAATAGTGACGCTATGGGTCATTTTGTCCAACAATCTCCCACTTGGCACGTAGCGAGTCACTCAAGTGTCCCACCCACCCGAACTATGTACGGTTCGCTCAAATTGCTGAGGAAAGGTTTTCGTCAGCGGATTTGTTTGATTATCGTTTGACGTGATTTATACGATCATCACATCGCCACGATGTATGATCCGAACGAATCAGATGATATAGAAGTATATATCTGGATCGTCGATGAGACCTATATTCCTTAGCATGTGCTGACGCCTAGCTCAGCTGCTAACAGAACTATATCTAATCTAATTAGATTTATTTTCGATCCAAATGGCTTCTTTTGCTGCCTCAGCTGCAGCAATAATCCACATTTGTTGTTTATATTATTCGGCAACATTATCTTGCTTGGAAGATTTCCAGCTCACTGTCCCGTTATTCAAACTTTATAGTACCGTAGTATTTAATTGTTTGGAACTTGCAGCAGTGATCCCAGTCACTTCAAGTTCTCATTCTCCATAGTTTAAGACAACATCTTTAGTTCTCTAAGATACTAACAGATGTTCTTAACTTCAATCCAATGACTGTCACTTGGATTGACCCGATTGTGACTCCATATGCTCGAAGCGTATGAGACACACCATATCAAGTACATTTAAAATGTACAATTTCCCAGAGAGTGTTAACAACTCCAAATCTATCCCAGTAGATCTTTATTCCTTGAATAAAGGTTGTTACTCCCCCAGAATTCTACGGAGAATTTCTATTGAAAGAATATCTATGAAAGCCAAGCTTTCACCAATTGCATATGGGAATTTAACTGTCAGTGCGCTCTCCACCCACTACCTCCTTATATACACAAGAATTATTTCGTTTGAGTCAAATCATAAACCATTATGATTATTTCAAAACGACAGTTCCAAGAACCTTATGCTTGCATTAATCCAAACATGGATCGAATAACCCGCAAACCTTGTTTGTCGGTTATACAAAATCGTCAGAATGTTATAAACATTCTCCAAAAGGTTCCTTTTCAGGAAAGCGATTTTGATTTGTAACCGACCACATTTCATAAATTAATATACAGTTATCTTCAAGCATCTTCAAAATGGATTTACCAGGTTGAACCGTTATTAACACAATGTTGATAACGATACCTTTCCGTCAAAAGCCCAGCTTTGTACGTTGGTATGTTGCCTTCCATGTATGTCCTCCTTGAAGACGTTTAATGCACCAATAGGCACAATGCCTTGTGGTACAACAACTAGTATCCAAAATAGTTGTTACATGGAATCCATTTCGGACTCATGGCACTTTGCCATAACAGGGAGTCGATACCTCGTATCACTTCCTCAAAACGTAGTCGGATGGTACACCCTCCATAAGATTGACATCTTTATGGGGTGAGATCAGAAACCCATACCCTAGGTTGTTTTCTGACTCTATCTGATCTACTAGTTTCTTGTGTATTTGAAGATTAATGGTATAGATTCATCATAGATGAACTATTTGTGTTCCATTAAGGACTTCGTGCCTTGAACAGTATTACTCCGATTTTCATCGAGTATCACTATCCTCCCACCCGACCACTGCATATCGGTATTCCTCTCAGGAAAAACCTCATGGTGAGCAACAATCACATTGTTCTCATGTGAGATTTACAAGTACTATACTTAAGGTTTCCCTTAGGATACCTATATTGGCACTTATCCAATTTGGGTCTTTTAGTTTGGTATCATCCAAACGTTATGCCTGGCATACCCAAATTATCAGGAATGAAAAACCCCGTTTCTTTCCTGTTCATATCCTATATGATATCTGTCAAACAGATTTATATGGAACTTTATTCTAAATAAGTTTGCACTGTTAATACATATCCTATTGAAGGAAACAGTAAACAGTAGCTCAGAGCGACTCGTGATAAACCTTATCATGTCCAACAAAATTCGGTTTTAGTTCGGACACACCGTCTAACTGACGTGTCCCGGGAGGAGTCCTCATATGAAGAATAATACCGTACTCTTTCATTTACGTATGAAACTTACTGCTTAAGTATTTTCCATTACGGTCTTATCGTGGCGGAATAATACTATAGCCGATCTGTTTATTTACTTCGTGTCGAAACTTCAAAAGTTTTCGATCTGTGTTCTTCAAAAGAAACACACAACCACAACGTGATGCCACATCCGTTTAGGTCACGAAATATTCATGTTCACATCTAGCCTAGCTAGATATGGGCCCACTTACTTCACCATGAATAGGACTAACAGATCGGTGGCCCTTTTACTATTACCAAGTAAATAGTATTTTAGGTATTTTACCTAATAAACTAGATTCGCAGACCTTATTTGAATAGTCAAATCAGTCCTAGTACCCACTCTTCAAAAGTGTGGATATACGAGTCTTGTTTAATTGTGTCCTAGACACAATGCCACAAATAAGTCTCTATTGATCAAATCAATTCGAGCTATTTATTTGTCATTTTATATGTTTGAGATTTTATTTATATTCAAAATATAATTCTGTTATTTACATCTAATGTATTTATCTCAGTATCATCTTTATATAATGAAACATTTAGTGTTCTAGAATATAAAGGTTTTATCCGCATCGGATTAAACACTGATATAGAGATAATGTCTCCAGTCAAACTAGTTACATCATAACATTCCTAATTTAAGTACATACCCAAAGGGTAGTTCCTAAACTTAGGTATCTACGGTCGAAACAGCGACTTTCGTCCCGTTTTCGATTCGCAGAGAAATCTCGGCTTGAAGTCAGTATCCAGCTCATAGCGGATTCTGAACATCAATACATATATTTTATGTACCACACTAAGTATTTAAAATCCAATTTCAATACTAGTAGTGAACATAACTTTGACAAATATTTTTAAAGTTAGAGCCTCGCCCTTTCTTTAATTCCTTCATGTCTTCCATATCCAAATGGTAGTCACTTTGGGATATGTCAATTATCTTTTCAATATTTCACAAACATTTGGCCAAGCCTTGGGTTTTAGAATATCGAAATGATGTGCACCTTGTGCAACTTGCCCAATTGCAAACTTTGACTTTAAAATAGATTTATGTCAAGTATATTAAATTAAGCACTAAAGTCATCATCACATAAATCTTCAAAGATTTATGCTCTACTTATTTGCTTAATTATGGGCCTAGATATAACAAGTTATTTTATCCAATAAAGTAACCTATTATTAATTCCCAATGAAAATTAAATCATTTAAATATTCAACTTTTCAAATCCTTTCTTGATTTAATAGTCTAACTATTTAATCAATTTTAATAAAGGTACTATTTATTAATGATTACAATAATCCAATTATTAATCAACTATAATCTTAATATTGATTACTATAATCCAATTATAAAATCAACTATCATTTTAATTCAATTATATTGATTACTATAATCCAATTATAAAATCAACTATATATCGAATGAGTTTGTATATAGTCCAACTATATATATATTTTTAAAACAACAAAAATATTAGTCCAACTAATACTTTTGATTAATATGACGAGTTAAACATAGATGAGCGCGTTTAGCGAGTATTCGAACGAATGTTGCAAATTCAATACTTGCCTCCCACTATTTCGTCGAGCCTCTAACCCTCAGTCGAGTACTCGGGAAACCGTGTTTCCTAGTGGGCTAGGATCCCGTTAAATGTCACACAATCTTGACTTTGGCCAACAAATTGTATGATAATTAACTAGGTAGATCTCGAAGATCAATTGGATCTCATCCAACTCCTAGATCCAGTAGGTGGACATCCAAGTCCCAAACATATATCTAATATATGCCTATATATCGAATATATACCGTAACCTTTTTCCTCTGAATCAACTAGGCCTTGGCTTGGCACAACAAACCTAGTGATCCCAGTCAAGCGCGGACCCATTGACATGGAAGCTTCGTAATCAATGTCGATGGACAAGAAGTGGTCTTGACTTTGGCCAACAAACCACAACTTGGACTCGAACCGATATGGAACAAAGCCTCGTGATTAAAACACATCTTCGACGGACAAGGGCTTGACTTTGGCCAACAACCCCTGCCAATCTCGGATCTTGAGCAAGAATCACTCAATGGAAGGAAAAGACGCATGATATTTAATGAGGGATTTTCGCGTGCAAATTGGCTACCAATTTTATTATCTTTGTTAAGGCCTCATCATCATACACCCTTAAACATGCATTCTAAATACATAATAAAGCGAGTATGAAAATAAATAATAATGATATGCGGATGGATACTTAACCCATTGATCCTAGATCAAATCTCTCCCTTTCTCACTCAAGCTAGCACTTGTATTACTTCTACCCGTTACACTACACTTCTAAAGAAACCTCATTTACATGGAGGGGAATAGGTGAGAAGAGAATACAAAGAGAATGAAGGTGATAAGGCTGGACACGCAGGTCCAATTTAATAAATCGAATTTATTACAATAATTTCTAAAATTGCCCACCCATCTAATATCCATCTGATATACATTATTCATTCAACACAACCACGTATTCACACACATAAGCATGCTATCAATCAATCTAATCAAATTAATTAATCTGATAATTAAGTGATCATCCAATGTTCAAACAACGATTTGATTTTGTTCGAGTCAAACTCATTTTTGCGAATAAGTACTCAAAGTACGAATTCTTGAATTAAATTAAACTACATCATTAAATCCAATATAACATGTATTTAATACTAATTCACTATTCAATTCCAAATTAAATATTGCACTTTATTTAATAAACCATTTTTCGACTTAAATTCCAAATTTAATCGCTACGGGTCTCAAAGCCCGAATGACGTCCAACGTCATTCAATTCAAGTCCAATGGGCTTTCAATTAATTTCTTTAAGGCATGGGCTTCGGCAACCAAAGCCCAATCAAGGAGTAATCCCATAAGCCTAGAAATCAATTTAGGCCCATTAGGCCCAATTGAACTTTAAAGGTTCATTAGTCGCATTTGGGCTTTATGGTTAAGGTTTTGGCCCAATTGGATCCAATCCACTTGGCCTAAACCAAACTTGATAAATCAAGCCCAATAGGCCCAAATACAACATTAGAAGCCAAATCCAATTTAAGCCTAAATAATTAAATTCATGAATCCAATTCCGCAATTCAATTACCTAAAGTGCATTACATGATTAATCAACTAAATCAATTTTCTAAAACACCAAATTAGTCCAATTAATCATGCTCATTATCATTATCACATGTCCAACACATCAATGAAAAAATCAAACCCATTACATGCTTTAATGCTCTCGGCCAAAGGAGGGATTTTGTGTCCGATTCGGTTTCCATCCAATCGAACCCACAATCGACATCAAATCACCATCCAATTGATTTCATACACATCCAATGTCACAAAATCAAAATTACCAAGACATTAGGGCAATAATTCCATTCGGCCAACATAAGGATTTTGGGGTTTTTGTCCAATTCGAAATCCAATCCAATTCTATTCAAATTAACATCACCTAAATGATTTCAACTCATCAAATGAATCAAAAATCAAAAATTCCAAGAATCCAAAATCATCCACACATTCGGCCAAGGTAAACTTTGGGGAAAATTATTCCAAATTAATTTTCAACAAATTGGTCCAACCAAAATGCAATTAGACATGTTATAAGCATACTCAAACAATCAATTTATTCAAATCATGCTCAAAACAATTTACCCAAATTTTAAGCCCTACGATTTCATGCTGAACCTATAGCTCTTGATGCCATTGTTGGTTATTATCTAGGTCCCAGATCAAACAAGACATGAAAAGAATGTGTGAACACACCAACGGAGATAGCGGAATACTCACATCGATCGGTTGAGTCGATTTGGAGACGAATCAAGGCCAAATAGCCACTGCCCTAGGCGCACAAATGATGCAGTTCACTGCCTCCAAAAATAGAATTTTGAGATGACAAAACGGAGCTACAAGCCTCGTCCGACGGATCCCGGCTCATGGGCGAACCTCCCTACCACCTTCGCAAGACTCGTAAGTGTGCTAGCACATGATTTATCACCATGAAAATCACTCTTGCTTCCCTTATTATTCACGCCAAAATGGAAAACAGTGAAGAAATTTTTCAGTTTGGGCGTGAGCTTTTGGAGAGAAATGAGAGAGATGAAAGATGTGTTAAGTTAATTTGATTTGCATTTGAAGTATATCTTATATACTTGTGTGAAATTCAAATGAATTTCACTTGAATTTGCATTTAAAAGTCAATCAATAAAGGCAAACACTATGCACATCATGTCCATCACTATTCACATCAACTTTATTAAAGTGACATGTTGTCAAGTCACATCACTCAAAGTGACAAGTGATTTGACGCTTGATGCGACTAATGATTTGACGTTTGATGCGACTTGCGATGCCGCACTCGAATTCGAAATACGAATGCGCTCGCAATCACACTCGGGCTCGGGTTCTTTAATTCCAAATTAACATTTTTCCGTCCCGTCGTAATTAAATGATTACGCCTAGCGAATTCACTATTCACGTCGCTAACGAATTAATTCGTTCTCCCGAATTAAAATATAATTTTAATTCCGCATCGAAATCTAATTTCGTTTATATATCGAATATTTTAATTTACCGATTAATTCCAAATTAATCGTTATCTCTCTCTATACGATATTTTATCCTAGATAAAATATCTCCGTAATTAATCCTAGATTAATTTTTCTCTTTCTTCTATATAATCCCAGATTATTAATGAGTGCGAGTTATGCGTCATCGGTGCATTATCGGGAAGCGACCCATGAGATCTCCGGATACGGTCGTCAGTGTATCCGAATCACGTACGTACTAAGTACTACGTTCTACCGATTTACGAGACGAGATCGGCTCCTAGCAAAGCACGATGTCTACCAAATTCTCCGGTCATATTCATTTAAGAATATAAGATCTGTATCAAGCGTAGTATACCATTGTATTGTGTATATCGGCCCAGTATCGGATAGTCACGTGCTAGGGCTGGGGCTGGATAAGTGTCTACCCCGTCCGAAGCACATATCGGATGTCTGGTAACATAGTCTCTATAATCGGATATTCATGACCTGGTCACAATATCCCGATTGGTTGCGCAACACTCAAGAGCACTAGTACCGTATCCTGCGTGACATCATCTCCACTATGACTGAAGTGATACTTCCGTCTTGACATCACACCCAATACACTACGACTTTCTGATAAACCCAGAAAGTGTGTACGCAGAACCGGTTAAAGCCCTGTACCACCAAGACCAAAGTCTATCGATTATCGTAAGTATTAGCGATGTAAGTCTCAGGTTAAGACTATACAACACCTACCTTGATTTCGGCCTCCCATAGACACATAGTCATAATACCAATGGGATTCCGAGGGGTCTATCCAGAGCGAAGCTGTTTCCCGTACCATCGGTGAAACACGACCTCCTATCGCACTCGCATAAGTATCCGATACTTATATATATGAGAACTATGCCGTTGTGCCCTCACAACGCACACAAGTGCAATACTAGCCTATTCCGCATTATCGATGTCCAGTCTCGATAATACTCCGGCTAGGGATATTTAATGATTAATCCTTCGGGGACTGATACTGTCTCATATCATTCTCAGTCCAGGAACTAATCACAGGGACCTCTCTTCATTTATATATCTATGGTGATCTAATCACAAATGATGAGAGTGCAATTTCCTTGTCACATAGTTAATTTGCTACAACAACACAATGTTCTGTGCAAATAGTGACGCTATGGGTCATTTTTTCCAACAATTATAGCCGTTAGTATCCGTTGGAGCCCTAGACCGGCATGCCGGTCTCCATACCGGTTTCCATACCGGTCTAGCTGTAAGTTGGGGTTTGCTTTGCATTTTGTTATAAATAGAACCCCAACTCATTTGCCTTGGTTAAGAGACTTGAAAAACAACCTTCATAAATATTCTCTAAGGCAAATACAAGAGTGTCTTAAACCTTCATACACTTAAACACTCATATAAGCTCACACACATCTTCATTACATTTAGTGAGCTTGGAACACTTGGTATGCAACTCACACAATCTTCTTAATATTTTTGAGTGCTCAAGTGTGTTTTAATTCTTCTTTATCAAAACACTTGCGATTTGTGAAATCCCATTTGGTTGGCTAAATTATAAAGGTTTGTGAGTGAACCTACGAACAAAACTCAAAAGTGTAAAAGGTTCGGAGTGCGCCTTTGCGGAAAACTCTTGGTTACGAGTGAACCACGGAAAACTCGATTCTAGTAGAAATCTTCAAGTGAGGCTTGAGGGAGTGGACGTAGGCACGGTTGGCCGAACCACTATAAATCTCGGTGTCGTATTTCTCTTTCCCTTAACTTTTATTTATTTGCAAGTTTATTTACATTTATATTATTGAATAGAAAACTTGCATATAGGTTATTATTTACAAAAGAGAAAATTAACTTAAGAGCCTATTTGGTAATAAGAGCTTAAAATCGGCAAAGATTTTATAATTCCGTATTTGTAGCGATAACCCAATTCACCCCCTCTTGGGTATAGAGATTCCTTGTCGCTATTGCTTGGGTTTATGTGAAGTTGTTGGTGACTTCTTTTACTCTCCATTTTGAAAGCTTTGAATGACTATTACCAAATCCATTTTTGGTATATCATTTACTTTGATTTTTTAAATCAAATACACAAGCTTCATTCTCTCTCACCATTGCCGAAAATAGCAAGCTTTTTCCTCTCCCCATTTGTTCTTCATTTGACCGGAAATTGGCAAGAACAAGATAAAAAATTATGGCAATTTTTTAGTGCTAGCACACACATCAAAGGAATCATATCAAGGTGTTAGGGAAACCTATTCTAAGAGCTTGGAATCCACACAAAGCTTGGAGCTTGGACATCATTTCTTGGAGAAGCACCTTGGCCGAACCTAGTGAAAATTTTTGTTGTTTGACGCATCCTAAAGCCGATCAATGTAAGTGTGTTTCCGCCACTCTTCTTAGATTATTCATTCACATTTCAATGCTTAATTCGATCTTGGGACTAATCTAGAAACCCAACACCCCCATATGAGGGAAATGCCCGAGGGCAGCCTTTACCACGATATTTTACCGCGCCGGACGAAGTACACTTGATTGGATGTGAAATACATTCAATCGGGCATACAAGGTCCCATATAGATGTTGGCCAAGTGTCTTGGTCACATCTATTTTATTATTCTGTTATTTACTTTTTGTATGTTATTCCGTTTATTTACTTATACATTATTATTTAGTGTGCATGGACTAATCAGGTTGGATTAAAGGTCCTTCATTTGAGGAAAATGCTTAAGGGCAGCCTTTAACAGAATATTTTGCCGCGCCGGATGAAGTACACTTGATTGGATGTGAAATACGTTCAATCGGGCATACGAGGTCCCATATAGATGTCGGCCAAGTGTCTTGGTCGCATCTCTTTTATCATTCTGTTATTTACTTTATGTATGTTATTCCGTTTATTTACTTATACATTGTCATTTAGTGCGCATGGGCTATTTACATCGGATTAAGGTCCCCCTATTTACGGGAAATGCCCGAGGGCAACCTTTACCATGATATTTTGTTGTACCGGACGAGGTATGCTTGGTTGGATGTGGAATACGTCCAACCGGGCATAGAAGATCCTATATAGATGTCGGCCAAGTCTATTGGTCACATCTCTTTTCTTTTATTCTGCCATTATTTTTATTTCATCGTTATTTTACTTCGCATTTAGATTCAGCGTTATTTATCTTTTATTTAGTTATTTATTTTCTTTTATTGTCATTTTAATGTTCTGCCTTTATTTTTGTTCATGTTTTGTTTACTTTCATGTACATTTACATTATGTTCATGATTGTGTGTATTACCCCTTGTGGTATATCGGATGGAAACCCATATGTAAATTCTATAGCTGAATCCGAATGGACGGTAGTACGGTCTGTACTTGGGACACAATGCCACGTACCACCCGGGAAATACTCGCATGTGCATGACTAACCCTCCTTTTATTCGCTATTTACTTATTAACGTTTTTCCCGCTTTTGATTGTTTATTATGATTTTCATTATTGCATTTCCTAATGTAATATGCTTCCACTGTTTCTATTAATGTTTATCGGTGTGCAAATTCGTGTGTTTATTTGAATTATCTTACATGTGATGCATAAGACTTGGTTATATTATTGCATAAACCCGTTCATTACAATTGGCATAAGTAAGGGACCATTCCGAATCCAACGGTTTAAAGTCTTCCCTTGCGAGGGGTGAGTGCAGCCTTAAATCATTTCCCAGTTCACACTAGGTGGCGACTCATTTATTCTCCGGTTTAGTCCCTCGCGGGCTACTCCGTACTCCCGACCGGACAGCGAGCCCGGACAGCGTCGCCCACCTCTGTGCTTCTGTCCACAACCTGAACATTCTGCAACTCAATGTTGCCATGGCTGGGCCAGTTTGGTGAGGGGAGACTATTTATAATCTCTTCTATGGAGTTTCTGATGAATTTTTTTGTAAACTGCTTGATTCTCTCAACAGAAACCATTTGATTCTTAAGAAACAGCTCATGTATGTTGTTTAAAACAGAACAGCATTGAGAGGCAGGGTATAGGAAAGCAATAGAGCAACATAATCTGCAATATAGAAATTTTTATTGATTAGCTTTCCCACAAATGTCAGTAGCGTTTGAAACATAAATCAAATTCAGAAAGCTGATGCTGGTAACTGGTCCGGGTAAGAATGGTTGGGATGGTAACTGGTTTGATTATAGAATTTGGCGAAAGTAGAGCAAGGTAGCTATGCAAGGACAATACTACCAATCACTCTGAGGTCAGCAATGCATGCAAAGTTTGAGGAGAAAATTTTGGATATCTACATGGTGAGGACGATCAACGATACAATGATGAGCACCCGAATATCCAAAATCACAATTGAAATCACATTAAAAAACCTTCAGCACATAAGATTGGTAAAGTGGACCAGACAAAATTGTTCAAGTTAAATTGTTAATTAGCAAGCCATGGCAGTAAAGGACAACACATACAAATTTTTTTTTTTTTTACCTCTTTCAATTCAATGGCACCGCTATGACAAGGTAACCCCAGCAACCATTCCTCACATGTTCTATATGCATTCTTGATTCTCCGCAAATACCTGAAATTACAAATATGACATGCTTTCAACAAAAAAGGAAACATAAATTAAGTTGCAAAGAAAACCAAACGAAAAGGCGCATTTTCAGCCTGGTAAGTTTAGAAATTCGAAGTCCACAGCTCAGATATATTAAATTCTGTGCATATTGAACATAAATCCTGCCTCCCCTATCAATGTTCTTAAACGCGGTGCCTAGCGTTTAGCACCCCAAATCGGTGGGATTAGGTGCTCGGTCGCCTAGAATACTGCTCCCTTTCACATTCTTACCATCCACGTGTAACGTCACCACTGGCGCACACGCTTCTTTCCATGGATCACGCAACATGTTCCTAAAAACAAATAAGAGAGAAAAAATTCCTTGCATCATGTAATCTTACTATTTTGTTAATATTAGTCGGTGAAATTTACTCAGTTACGGCGGATACCTAAAGTAAGAGCTGCGAGAGATGATTAAGCGATGGAGATAGTACATGGACCCCATGGCCTGAACGACGAGATCGGAGAATGAGCCAAGAATTGAAGCCTTTCATTTTAGCTATTGTCTCAGAGAGTAGTCACATTACAATCGAGTGCAGGTAATTTGCCGTTACTCACCGTCGTTATCGGGGAGCTACGGGGCTGGAATCTTCATTTTCACTGACAGTGTTGTGGCCCATACAATCGACGTTTGCTGCAGAGCGGCTTCAATGTCTTCTGGTCTCTCTGTGGGATAGACGAGAAAAAACGCTGCGTCTTAGAAACCGTGCGTTAACTAAGGGTATTTTAGGGTTTTCATCTAAAATTGAGCTAGGTTTCAAAAAATTACCACGAGGTTATATTCTTCATGAAGGGCTATTCGGATGGCCTATCTAACGAATTTTTCCTAGAAACTCACGTAAACCCTGATTTTGAAACCTCTCTTCTTATTGTAATCTCGTTAAGGTTAGCAAATCATCTCAATAATATTTATTTTTGAAATTACTTTTATCTGTCATTAAAAAATATATATATATATCCTTTGATCAAGCAAATGAAGAATTTTTGTCAATTTTTGTTTTTTATTTTTATAATTGAATTATGCATGAGGCTATGTTTATATATGCAGGCAGCCAGGCATTATTGGATAGAAGCTCCTTCTGCTTTGGCTTATTTTGTTCAGCTTATATATATAGAAGAGATAGGGCACAATAGAATTTGTTCGTATTTATACAGAGATGCTCTTAAGAAACCCAGGTAAAAAGAGTGAAATGATTCTCTCTTTGTATTTTAAATGGTTTTAGATCATAATTCGTAACTGGTTTTTTTTTTTTTTTTTTTTTTTTTTTTTTTTTTTGCAGGAGTAAAACTACGGCATCAAATTTTCAATATTTCTAAAAGATTATCATCATTGTCTGATGGGTCTTTGTTTAAGTCGGATGCGAAAGTTGTTTCTTTTGGGGATGGGATTAATCAAGGAAATTCAAGAATGAATAGACGGGGAAGAGCAGGTGTCGATGATGTGTGCAATATTTTACAGAGTGGTCCTTGGGGACCTGCTGTTGAAAATGCTTTATCCTCGCTTGATGGGATGCTTCAACCAGGTATAGTTATTGGAGCCTTGAGGAGGCTGAAAGATGTCAATCTAGCGATAAACTATTTTCGGTGGGTTGAGAGGAAAACTGACAGCCCTCATTGTCTAGAAGCATACAATTCACTTCTTATGGTGATGGCTACAAGCAAAGAGTTTCAATCTCTAGAAGATATTTTGGGAGAAATGAGTCTTGCAGGAATTGGTCCTACAAATCACACA
Organism: Zanthoxylum bungeanum; assembly: GCA_019454045.1. Taxonomy (NCBI): domain Eukaryota; kingdom Viridiplantae; phylum Streptophyta; class Magnoliopsida; order Sapindales; family Rutaceae; genus Zanthoxylum; species Zanthoxylum bungeanum. The sequence goes on from SKCR01039702.1 coordinate 108,776, forward strand.
TGTATTCAGTTAGTTGTAAGCTGTGTCAAGTCAAATATGCTGAGAGAAGCTTTAGATATTATCCAAACTATGAGGAAGTTCAAATTCCGGCCTGCTTTTTCTGCTTATACAACTTTGATCGGTGCTCTGGCTACAGTCCGTGAATCGAATCTCATGCTAAATCTCTTTCATCAAATGCAGGAGCTAGGTTATGAAGTAAGTGTCCATTTGTTTACAACTCTCATTCGTGTGTTTGCCAGGGAGGGCCGGGTGATGCTGCTCTCTTCCTTTTAGATGAGATGAAGAACAATGCTTTTAGTGTTGACATTGTCCTTTATAATGTCTTTATTGACTGCTTTGGTAAGACAGGTAAGGTGGATATGGCGTGGAAATTCTTTCATGAGATGAAAGCACAAGGCATAGCTCCTGATGATGTAACTTATACTAGTATGATAGGGGTTCTGTGCAAATCTAACAGGATGGAGGAAGCAGTGGAGATGTTTGAGAAAATAGACCGTAACAGAGAAGTCCCATGTGCATATGCGTATAACACTATGATTATGGGTTACGGTTCTGTTGGAAAGTTTGATGAAGCATTCGGTTTACTTGAAAGGCTTAAACAAAAGGGGTGCATACCGAGTATAATAGCTTATAATTCCATTCTTACTTGCCTCGGGAAGAAGGGGAGAGTTCCAGAAACATTGAAGATCTTTGAGGAGATGAAGAAAGATGCAATGCCCAATAGTACAACCTATAATATTCTTATTGACATGCTTTGCAGGACTGGAAATGTTAAGGATGCTCTAAAGGTTCGGGATGCCATGAAAGAAGCTGGCTTGTTCCCTAATGTAATGACTGTAAACATAATGGTTGACAGACTATGCAAAGCTCAAAAACTAGATGAAGCTTATTCTATATTTGAAGGAATGGATCACAAATTTTGTACCCCAAATGACGTAACTTTTTGCTCGCTTATTGATGGATTGGGTAAGAATGGTAGATTGGATGAAGCATACGAGCTTTATGAAAAGATGTTGGACATTGATCAGATTCCAAATGCCATTTTATATACATCCCTCATTAGGAACTTCTTCAAACATGGCAGGAAGGAAGATGGTCACAAAATATACAAGGAAATGGTGCAAAGGGGCTGTTCTCCTGATTTAATGCTCATTAATACCTACATGGATTGTGTTTTCAAAGCTGGAGAAACAGAGAAAGGCAGGGCTTTGTTTGAGGAAATAAAGGCTCAAGGATTTGTTCCGGATGTGCAGAGCTATTCCGTCCTAATTCATGGCCTCGTGAAATGGGGTTTTTCCCGTGAAACTGATCAGTTGTTCCATGCAATGAAGGAGCAAGGCTGTGTTCTAGACACCCGTGCTTACAACACCGTTGTTGATGGATTCTGCAAGTCTGGAAAGGTCAACAAAGCATACCAGCTACTTGAGGAAATGAAGACAAAAGGTCACCATCCTACTGTTGTTACATATGGTTCTGTCATTGATGGGCTTGCTAAAATTGACAGACTTGATGAAGCATACATGCTCTTTGAAGAAGCAAAGTCGAAAGGAATAGAGTTAAATACTATTATTTATAGCAGTCTTATTGATGGTTTTGGGAAGGTGGGTAGAATTGACGAAGCATATCTAATCATGGAAGAGTTAATGCAGAGAGGTTTGATCCCTAATGTATACACATGGAATTGCTTGCTTGATGCCTTGGTGAAAGCGGAGGAAATTAGTGAAACCCTAGTCTGTTTTCAGTCCATGAAAGACTTGAAATGCACACCCAACCACATAACTTACAGCATTATCATAAATGGTCTTTGTAGGGTTAGAAAATTCAACAAGGCCTTTGTTTTTTGGCAAGAGATGCAAAAGCGAGGTTTAAAACCCAATACCATCACCTACACTACCATGATCTCAGGACTTGCAAAGGCTGGGAATATCACGGAGGCTAATGGACTCTTTGAGAGGTATAAGGCAAATGGGGGTGTACCTGATTCTGGTTGTTATAACGCTATGATGGAAGGGTTAAGCCAATGCAAATAGAGCAATGGATGCATATATACTTTTTGAGGAAACTCGACGGAAAGGTTTCAATGTTCATACCAAAACTTGTGTTGTTCTTTTAGATGCGCTGCATAAAGCTGAATGTCTCGAACAGGCAGCTATTGTGGGTGCTGTCTTGAGAGAAACTGCGAAGTCTCAACATGCTGCTAGATCTGGGTAACTTTATTTTTTAATTAGTTTTTGAAGGACTAACTGGTGTGGTATAAAGCGAAAAAGCTGCCATAAGGTGTATTTTCTTATCTTGCTGATGGGCAAAGTATTAGACGACAGAGTTCTGCTCGTAACAGTCCTTCATCTTATCACATCCTTAATGGGATTTAAGTTACCCCATCAGAGGTATTCCCTTATTTTTATCTTCTTTTTAATATAATTAATCAATCTGGAATTACTTTTTGCAAATAAAAAATTCTTAGGGTCTGTTTCTTTCATTGTATAATGATATCGATAAGTAAAATATTTTTTATGAAAATCATTTTCCGAAAAGGAAAATATTTTCTGGTGTTTGGTTATCAGTTGAAAACATTTTTCGGGAAAATATTTTCATATGTTTGGCGCATCTAGGGATGGCAAAAACGTTAGGGTCGGTTTTTCCGCATGGATCCGGAATACACGAGTCTGAAAACACTTTGATTTCCAAAAAAAAAAAAAATTCCGGACAAGGGTAGCGAAATTCCGGACACATGTGAATCCAGGTCCACATGGGTCCGAAATTCCAGTAATCGGATTCAGAATTTTTGTTAATTTATATTTAATTTTTTTAAAAAATAAATATAATTTAATATAATAAAATTAAAATATACAAAATAATGGAATTAAAAATTAGAAAAAGTAAACAATATAAATTAAAAAAATTAAAAAATTAAAAAATTAAAAAAATCGAGTTTCCTAACCCGATCGGGGTATACCCCTATATGGATGCTGTTGACGGCGGATTTTAGACTCAGGGCAATATGAGAATATTACTCCCGAGGCAATCCTCCCTCAATAGTGAATTTGTTTGGTTTTGTGGGAACCAAAAGCAAACTTAGCAGAAGACAAATAATGCGCCAATCGACAAGGAGATTTAACGTGGTTCGGCGGATTTGATCCAACCTACGTCCACGGACACAAATCGAACTATCTCTTTTATTACTGAGATATGCTTCTCTGATATATCTTGAGCTTACAAGTTTCACAATAATGATTCTGATGATTCTGATGATCTTGGTTCTCCCCCCTTATGCATACTCTACCCTCCTATTTATAATGGTGAAGAAATCAGACTCATTTTTGTACAAGAATTCTCAGTCTAAGGTGATTTTCTTTTCCTACAAGGATTCCTAGTTTCTCATTTCCCATAAGGATTCCTAATCAAAACTATCTTTACTCTCTTTATCCTATTGGAATGTTGACTTATCAATTTTACCCTCATGAAAATAGGATAATTAAATATCTTATCCTGTTGGAATATGATTTCTTATCTTCTAGAGCACGTCTCGCCGGGTAGTCGGTCTTCATGAGGTCGGTCATGATGGTTCTTTGGACCGGGAATGCTTCTGCCGATCTGATAATTGTCCGGTCGCTGATCCAAAGTGGTCGGTTACTGATAAGGGTGCTCGGTCTCTTACTGTTTGCAATACTCATGCGATCAGGTCGGTATTTAATGATTTTGATCGAGAAAAAAGTTACCCTTTTGTCCCTGCCGTGCTGTTCTAATTTCTATAGTGCCTAAAAACACCATCAACATCTATCCCATAGTTCTCGGTAACAACGAGTTTGCGAGTTGATGCCGGGAACTATAAAAAAGATGGTGTGCCGATGAATCCGTCGGTGGTCACTCCGGGAGCCGCAGAGAAAAAATGCCTTGGATGCAAATCTGGTCCTTCCTGCCACCTTCACGTGCTCAGTCAACGAGGATCCCGATATCTGCCTGTGGAGAAAATGCTGTCTTTATGCTGATGACGATCGACTCGGTGGGACGTAACCCGCCCCGAGCTGAGAAGGACTTTTGGCTCTGGGGGAATGTCACCTCTCCAGACCAATAGAAGGCCGACCATTGGGGAGATGCTCCGATCCCATGCCGATGATAAGTCTCTCGGTGGGACGTATCCGAGCTGAAGAAAGGCGGCTCTGGGGGAATGTTACATCCCCAGTCTAGAGAAGCTGACCCGGTGGGACGTGACCCGACCTCGAGCTGGAAGAAAGACTTGGCCCTGGGGGAATGTTACATCCCCAGTCCAAAGAAACTGACTCGGTGGGACGTGACCCGACCCCGAGCTGGAAGAAAGACTTGGCCCTGGGGGAATGTTACATCCCCAGTCCAAAGAAACTGACTCGGTGGGACATAACCCGACCCCGAGCTGGAAGAAAGACTTTTGCCCTGGGGGAATGTTACATCCCCAGCCCAAAGAAACTGACTCGGTGGGACATAACCCAACCCCAAGCTGAAAGAAAGACTTGGCTCTGAGGGAATGTTACATCCCCATACCAAAGGAGCCGACTCGGTGGGACGTGACCCGACCCCGAGCTGAAAAAAACACTTGGCTCTGGGGGAATGTTACATCCCCAGTCCAAAGAAGCTGACTCGGTGGGACATAACCCAACCCCGAGCTGAAAGAAAGACTTGGCCTTGGGGAATGTTACATCCCCAGTCCAAAGAAACTGACTCGGTGGGACATAACCCAACCCCGAGCTGAAAGAAAGACTTGGCTCTGAGGGAATGTTACATCCCCAGACCAAAGGAGC
>SKCR01039703.1:0-112843 GCA_019454045.1 Zanthoxylum bungeanum
CATGATGTTATTTCTAATAACCTGGAGAGAGACGCAACAGCTTCAGAAGAAAGCCATGTGAATGCCAAATAAATTTAATTTTTTTCCTTCTGTAATTAATATTTAATACAGGCCATGTATCGTATTATAGATGGAACAATACGATGGGAAGATGGCGAGAATCTGCCAGAGGAAAGTTAGTTGTTACCGTAGCAGAATTAACTCTGTTTCTCTTGATGCTTTTTCCTTATACAAAATAAGGATTTCATTCATTCTGAACACTCCTGCTGTATTTTTTATTTTTTTTAAAATATGCATTGCATAAGATTCGAGCAGGAAAATGGATTCACATTTAATTTGATTTTTTATTTTGCTGGTTCATGAAATATAAGATGATAGTTTCGTTTGATGCTTTATTTTTGCTGATTCATGAAGTATAAGACGAGGAGAATGGATCAGAAGTGCGTTCACTTGACAAATTGATGCCATTGGGAGTACCCATTAAAAGGAAATGATTTTAGACAGTCATAAAATCCATATAATCAGCCTCACTTAATAGACTTTGGTTTGGTTTAGCCATACATATTCTGAAGATTCACAAAACATTTTCGGCAAGAGGTCAAAAAAAATTTAAGAGAACTAAATTAAACCAATATAGACTTGAAAAAGATTATCTATACCTAGTTTCTCAACAGTACATCAATCTATCAATCAAAACGGTGCTAGATCCTCTTTTAACAAGATCATCAGAGGATCGTTTTGACCACATCTTTTACTAGGCAAAACTGTACATGGGGATAAATGGGATCTGACGATAGGGACTAGATGAAATCTCAGTCATCCCGTGTCGAGTAAAAAGTTAAATTTCCGCTACCTCCCTGCTACGATTGTCATTCACAAACTCATCATTGCTGTAACAGCCGACTCCATATCTTTGAAAAGCTGAATAGCGAAACTCTGGCTAATGAAGAGATGTTCAATAACTACTACTGAGCTATAGTGTACTCTCTACATATTCCATTGCTTTCTGTTTCACATATTCAATCCTTTCTTCATCACCAACAGATTTCTCATACTCGAGATACTTCTTAAATAAGAACTGCAAAAACCAGGAAGGATTCAAGCAAGGCAAAACAGAAGACAGCCATAACATGATTCCACAAAGACCATTAGTAAATTTTACGTACTTTCATTTTTTTAGGTGGGAGACTCAAGCTAATAGCCCTCTCAAACAGTCCACGAATTAAATCTACATCTCCAAGTCGAATCTCCTGACAAGTTTGATACAAGATTGTAAGATATATATCCCTCAAGACAAGGGAAATATAGAAAATTCCTAATGTTAAAAGCGACTTACTTGATCAAGATAAATACTCCACAAGTCTGTTCTCTTTGGATATTCACGCAAGATCCCTTCAAACATGGATCGTCCTCTATCAGGAATCCCACTTTTGAACTCAAGAATGGCTGTCTGTGAGATGAATTTAATATGCTTATGCCGAGGAAGACTTAACAAAGCACGTTGCACCACGGACTGAACCCCATCTTGTTGTTGCTTCAAGAGTCTCTGTACCCGCCTTAACCAGACCTAAAGTTCCACGAGATATGAAAATTAGGTCCAAATCCAATAAGCTCAAAATAGAGATGATACGAAAAATAAATGCTCGATGAATACCTTGCATGAATGCTTGAATTTCTTGGTCATTTTGCCGAGAAGCTCATCAGCCAACTTGTGTTGCTCAGTCCTTTCATACATCCCCAGGAGTGCTAGATGGACCTTTTTGGGATCACAGTACTGCAAAGCTCTTTGAAATACTTTTACAACAGCTTCCTGAAAAGAAACTAAATTAATGCAATTCCATGTTCAAGTCAATTAAAAGACAAAAGAATCAAACTGCTCCCTATACCTCTGGTGGATTCCCATATTTATTTTCCAAATTAAAATAAGCCACCCAAACATTTAGCTTCTCATTCTCCTCTCGAATGTTTATTGTTTGCAAAGCCCTTCAAAAGACACAGATGAAAAATGAAATTAATTTTGAATTATCAGACCACCAAGGAAGAAACAGTGCACATTTTAATGGTAACTCCAATTGTGAATGAATTTGCCATCAATAAATTACCGAGCAAAAAAAAAAAAGTAATAATAAGTCACTGGCAAACAAAAACTTGAAGATATATAAAACCTGCAAAATAACCAATATTCTTAAAAAAAGCTAGGTGCTAGGCGTATGGTGGGGGAGCGTCTAGTGCCTTGGCCTTCTAGGCGGCGCCTAGACGGACGAGCTAGGTGGCATTAGGCGGTTGTACTTTTTATTTTAAAAAAAAATTATTTGTGTTTGAAAATTCACCTTTAAATTAGGGGTGGCAAAACGAATCAACGAATCGAATTTGTATCGAATCCTAAACGAATCGAATCAAAATGTGATGAATTCGTATTCGATTCGTTTATTAAACGAATCCTAATATCAAAATTCGTATTCGATTCGTTTATTAAACGAATCGAATACGAATATTTGTTTAGTCATGATATTATTTAATAAAATTATTTACCACACTTAATTTATAGTAATTCTTCATTAATATATACATATTTCATATGTAATTAATATATTTACTAAAAATATCTCATCAAATATCGAAAATATTATTTTTTCTATGGTAATTAACTATAGTTTCTCGAATCTTAATTGAAAAATAACAAGAACTAGTAAATAGAAATAATAAAACGAATCCTAAACGAATAAACGAATCAATGAGCTTAAATTCGTGTTTGATTCGTTTAATAAACGAATCAATGAGCTTAAACCCTTTTATTAAACGAATCCATTTTTTCAAACCTGTATTCGCTTTGAAGCGAATCGAATCGAATTGAACGAATAAACAAATCCTGACCCAAATTGCCACCTCTACTTTTAATATCATTTTCATTTCCCCTTTTTGTTCTACATTTTCCCATTCATTATATAGTACAGTGGCACGTTCATTGCATGTCGTTCCAACAGTAACTTGATACTAATAATATAGCAAAATTAATACCTTTCAGCAATAGAACGGGCTTTCTCAACATCAGCCATGGAGAGCATGAAGTCCATGTACTTTATCCAAACAAAACTGCTATTTGGGGAGCTTCTAACCAGTCTCTCAAATTCATCAGGAGTTCTCGGTGCATCCTTTTCCAGCAACCTCTCCTCGGCAGCTCTAATTTCTTGCTCCCTATCCAACATAGCTTCAAAATTATTAAGCAACAAAATAACTAGGGCCTAAATGAGGAACAAAAGTTAAACATGTCAGAGTTGAAAAACCTCTCTTCCTTCTCTTTCTTCTTTGCATGTCGCTTGTTCTTCTCATCTATGGTTTTTACCTCAGCAATTTGTTCTTGATTTTGAATAACTACATTATCCATGTCAGGCTGCTCATCATCAAGAATGACCTCAAGAGGAGGAACAGAAGCCCTAGACTCTGTTTGAGCAAGAACCGGAAATCCTCCATCTTCAGCCTCCACATCCATATTTTGAACTGAACTGTTCTCCAACAAGGATGACATTTTATGAGAATCAGCTTCTTCAATGGCTTCATCAGACTCTTCGTTTGAAGACATTTGAAGGTCATCAGTATCGTTATCAAAATATGAGTCCTTCATTCCAAGTGAAATTCGGCGCTTTTCCATGTCCACCTAAATAACATATTCAGAAATATAGGAGAAAATCAGCATTAAAATTTTCAGTGATTAGCGACTTAAGTATTAAAATCATTTGGTAATCTGCCTAAAATTTTAATCCAGAGATCAACCTTGAGCCATGACATCATAGCTGAAAAGTAACAAAAATGTGAGGAGCAGTTCATTTTCTACACTAGTTTAACTGATTCAAGGCCTACAATCTGATTGTCAACAAAACATAATCATGTTATCGTAGAATCACACAAATATTTACCTTCAAAATCTTTGCCTTGACTTTCTCCCTGGTTCTGTATATAGTCTCAATGTTGTCAACAGGATCTTCTGAAAGCTCTGACACGTGGCATAATCCAACCTACGCAATCAACAGAAATAAGCACACATTAACCCTCAAAAGTTACAAATCATGCACAAAAATAATTGTCAAATGATCTTATGAATGCAGATTGTTTAAACTGAATAATGCCAAACAAACATTCCCAAGAAAGAAAGAAATTAAAGGAAAATTTGCACCATGCATGACAACAAAATAACGGTTATACTAGGTGATGCTGTCCCCAAAAAGGCGTCAAAGAATAGTACAATTTTAAAAAAAATCATTGGAATAACCATGCATTATTACTTGTTCCTTACCAAGTTTGTGTTGTCAATTATGATGAACAAGCCATATGATTCCACCCGCTTGATTCGCCCAGAAACAATGTCTCCAACATGTAGATTACTTAAATCATTGACTTCGGATTGTGAAGCAGTCCTAGAATTAGATGTCTTCAAGGTAAGTTCAACACGCTTTGACAAAGGCTCCACAGATAACACCCTGTACTTAAATTTCTTAGTATGTCGCACTGTATAACAAAGACTAATCACTTCATTGACCATTAGGGATCATAAAGGATACAAATTAAAAAAAAATTACCTGCCAGCCACAAGTTTTCCAATGGGAAATTCTTTTTCTGGACTTTCCACGTATCCATCTGACAGATTTGAAAGGAGGACTTTTGCATCAAGCTTCCGTGAGAGCAAAATAAAACACCCTTTGGATGTCACATTCTTAACATAACCCTGTCAGAACCGACATATATTAGCACCGGAAGTACAAGGGAAATCATTCACAGCCACCCAATTAAAAAAGATGAATAAATGTCGAAACATTTATATTCCTTGGAATGAAAAAATATGAAAATAGGATGAGTGAAAGCATGCTAAATATCCTTTGGATGAAAAATTCACAACAAATCAATATCTAATGTGGGGAAACGATTTACATACCATACCTCAAGTCTTTTGACTGATTCCCCTTCTTTTTTTTGACAACGAGGAAAAGCATAAATTTTTTGATAATGAGGAAAAGAATAAATATGAAGACAATTATCCATCATCTTGTGAAGATGTTCCTTTTCAGTAAAAATTAATGCTACATCAATCATCATCACAGAAATGCCTACTGCAAAAAGTTTTCAGTATAAATAAATGCTACATCGATCATCATCACAGAAATGCCTACTGCAAAAAGTGGTTGCTGCAACGTATTATTTGCAAACAATGCTTCAAGCTATAACATTTACTATACATAATGCATAACTTTCATCTAAAGATCACTTGTAAAAAAAAATAGAAAAAAAAATAATAAGCATATGTTATAGAAGCTTTCTATCAATTGAAAGAATGAAACTGTTTAAAGTACACATAAATAAAATGGTTTACTGTTTACAGAGTGAATTAAATTTTAATTGGACAATTAGTTATTCTTCCTGCAGCCAATACTCTAGGAAGAGATGCTACTAGGGTACTGTCCATCATTTGGAATTAGTAGGTAAAGACCAGATTAAAATGAAGAACATATATAAAGGAAATTTTGTTATACCTGTACAACCATATTCGGATAAAGATCCTCAAGCTTTTCCAAATGCTTGCCAGCAGTATCCCTGTAAATGCAAGCCATAAATAATTCTTGATTCATTGAATAAAATACAAATATTTTGTAAACCAACCATAAAAAAGGAGATTACTTCTATCCTGAAACAAATTTGAGATTACATATAAATGAGGCCTCAATATTCATTCACGTTGTAATTGAATACAGAATCTTAGAGGTTCATCTTGGATCAAATAATCAGTGATACATACTCGGAGTAACAAGTAGGGTAATTCTGTCTATAACAAGATAATTTGGAAATTCAATCTTCAACTTTTGCAAGAGAAGATATTCCACTGCCGTAAAAATTGCTTAAAAGGCACAAAACCAGGATAACTAACAATCATGGAAGAAAAAGATTCTATTAGAAGTAGAGTAGGCATCGCAGAACTTTTCCGAATTGGAAATCAATTGCTTATAAATGATAATTGTCCTATTTTTCAATCTAGATGGAATACATCCTATTTAATGCCTGCATATCCCAACAGGAGTAAGGGATAAGGTAAATAATTCAATGCCAGTAATTGGCTGAGGAAAACCTAATGTTTACTGACTGGAATCAGATTATAAAAACATTGCATAAAAAGCTCCCAGGATTAAATGTTTTTGAAAAGAATCTAATTTAAGCTTTCTAACAATCCACTATGTTGTCATTAAATTCATGGAAGACAAGCTTAAAAAATATAAAACAGACTCCATAAATCTATTATTTTTATTTATTATTTTTTTTAAAGCTTAATACTGAGAGAACCAATGAAACATAGTCCGCAAAAATTTCCATGTATTGATGGGGCCTAACACACATAGAACAATAAACTATCACAAAATTCCGTATAGCATCATGATACTAACGACAATAAATCCTACAACTAAAGAAACTTTTATTGCCATGTTTACCATACATTGAATTACCATCCAGATGAATAATTTATAGGGCAAGAAATCAATTTCATGCGAACCACGAAAGGGGCTCAGTGTTATATGAACATAACAGTTCCAAATAATAAGCATGATTTTTTTTTTGCAAAGCTTCAATAAAATATCTAAGGCTAAACGACTTACACATCATTGGACAGGTCTGAAGAATTATTACTGCGCATGCCATCTAGAGATAAGCGCAAAGACAGATCAACATGAAGAGTGCCCTTGACTGAGCGACTGATTTCAAGGACCTTGCATTTGACAAACTGGCCTTCCTGATATCCAGACAATGGGTCAGACACCCATAAGTCTTTGAGTTCAGTAAAATGAACCCTGCCATATAAATTAGGACCGATTTGCACAAGCAATCCACCAACACCTGGAAATATTTTGGAAACTCTACCACCAACTATATCCCCTCCATGCATATGGGCTGCAATATTATCATTAGATATATCATCTATCTTATCACTTCCTCCATTCCCCAAAGGCCGTAGCACCAAGCGCAACTGCTTCTTCTCCTTATTAATACTTAAAACATGACCAGTAACAGCTTTCCCCACATGAAAGCACCGTTCGAATTCTTGAAGTTCACTAGGTTCATGTGCACTGTCGAGAACAAACAGCTGAGCCTTCAAATGTCGAGATATCGTTAATGAGGCCCATTCATTGTCCACTTTATATACATAACCGGTGACACGTTGTCCAATTGAAACATCACATTCTTCAGTCAAAAGCTGGCTCCCTATTTCAGAATCTGAATAAAAATTGCAACAAAAAAGAAGCTTTATAACCACGCGCATACATGCAAATCATTATTTCTTAGTTTACACGCTTTTCCTGAAACACAATTGCTCAACAAATGAGCAAAACTTGTAGGGCAATCCATAAGCAAAAATGGGTAATGGGCAAACCTAATCAATGAGTGGAAACAATTTTTTTGAGAAATTATCCATCAAGATGATATGAGAATCAAAAGCATAGATGAGGGGTTAAGAAAGCACCAGAACTGTTAGAGAAGGTGGAGATAAACTAAATTAAAAAGGAAATTACTAAAATTTTGAGACACAGACAAATGCTTTAAACAGTGACTGAAGCAGTGCTAAAACAAGTTATGGCTAATAATAGTATATGTTAAAAACAAATGTAAGATACTTAGAAATGGAAAGCCAATCCCAACTGTTTGTGAGAAAGCATGATTGTATGATAACATACGATAGTTTCTAAATAAACAGTATTGGAAAAAGATAACAATACTGTCCGTGACAATGTCAACTCTGAGTATCTGAAAATATGATGCAGTGTGTTATTTAATTATTTACCTGTAAGCATTGAGGGTTTGATGGATAGCTCCCACAGGAAGCTTTTCTTCATATCTGGTTTATTAGACTTGGATACAATCCTTGCAGTCAATGTTTGCCCAATTCTGAAGTTGCTGAATGGGTTTTCCACAATATTATTATCATTGTTCACCTAATCATTTGACAAGAAAAAAAAATAGAACATTAATTTTATCCTATAATTACATAACTGAATAACAAGTGTACAGAGGGTAATAATTAATTGCCTAAATAACAGTGTTCAAATATATACATCTAGAAGATCACCTCTGTTATGTGAATTCGCCCATGAAAACCAACTCCAAATTTCAATCTTAGCTCCAAAGGCTTAATTTCAGTGATCTGAAGGATAACACAAGAAATATAATATTCAAATAACTATGCTTCACAGGTTCAAAATGATATATATATATATATATAACATATATCGGAAGACGAGTCAAAAATATTTTAGATTATCCACCTCTGCCTGAACTAAAGATCCAACGTCGTAGCTAGACTTCCTTTTTGCCCTTTTGGAACTGGATGTCTCAGTTCCCTCGCTAATAGATTTAAGAAGCAAAAGCAACCTCCCAGCAGTTGAAGGGCATGGAAGAGCCATAACAGTGGCAATTACACTGCACAAAATGGACAATTTCATGTCCAAGGCCAATCGTAAAACATCTACAATTAGGCCACGCACAAAGCAAAATAAAATCATTTTTTATTTGAGGGTGGAAGCAAGGGGCCAAGTGATCAAGTCCCCATCACACCAACCTTCGGGCTTACCCTTGGGGGGATTTATTTAAAATGTGTGTGCATGGGGTGGGGTGGCAACAAAAAAATAAAAAAGAAAAAAATAATCAAATTACATGGTTACCTTTGTCCATTCAGATATTGTTTCTGAGGAAAATTTTGTGTGTTATAGTCTTTCACAGATGCATATCCTATAGTGTAGTTATACTCTGGCAATGAAAGAACCTGGTTTCAGAGGAAACAATTATGAGAATGAGCAAAAGCACAATACAGCCTCATCGGACTACAGAAAGTAATCAAACACTTGCCAAGTAATTCTCTTTCACAATCTCCACAATTGCATTTACTGTCAGATGCGCTTCCAAGTCCTTGGATGCTTCTTTTTTGCGTTTCTGAAATTGAGTATTAGTATGTCAGCCCCAGAGATGCAGCACCAGAGATGACAAGCACAATTAATGGTAAAAAAATTCTTCATCTATGAAGAATAAATATGACACGTAAAACATAAGCAATAACTTATTCACATTTTTCTTATTATTTACAACAGTTATAGCTGATGCACATAATTAGAAACATCAATAGAGGTAAGCTGTAAGTAGAGACTTAGAGTTGAACCTTCTTCTGAGCCTTCCTGCTAGAACTTTGTTCTCTAAATCTTTCAACGAACTCCGTTTTTAAAGATAAATCAACAAGGCGTTCCGCCTTGGCAATATCAAGAACTGCGGCTTGAATGACAGATCCCGTTTCAACAGTAGCTCCAGCTACTGCACACACATATTCCAATTTCCACCCATAGATAAAGAATTGAAGAAAGTGAAAAGTCAATAGACGAAAAGTTGATAAAAAATACTTACACTGATGATGAGTAATAAATCCATAAACATCGCTGTGTTTCTCAAAGCTGACAACTACTCCAAAATCCTTTGACTCGTGAATTTTGCCCTCAATCACACTACCAATGGTAAATCCTTCAATCCATTTTAACTCTGATCCTTTAGAGTCAGAGGATTGCAGCATAGCAATCTGGATTCAATAAAGATGGCTATGATTATGATAATATGCTTTCACAAGACAAACCAAGGAGATATCTAGATCAGTAATATACGAAAACTATAGAGAAATAAGAAACAAAACCATCACTCCCAAGCAAAATAAAAATAATAATGAATGTACTAAAAATGTCAATGGGAAAGATTGAATCAAAAAACAGCCAGAACCAAACAATTAAAAAAAATGGTGCAACAGGATAAATATGTGCATTTTCCCATCAGAGGTGAAAAACATGTGTAGTAAAGAAGTGATTCACTCAGTTTAGCCGTGGATGATATAACCCCAGTTGAAATATATTACATAATTATTAGAGCAGAACATAAGAAGCATATAAGATACTATAAAGGTTATTTAAGCAGAACTAAGGCCACAATTCCTATATTTAGGATAAAATAATATTTTCTTACAGCATCCATCCATCCCCTTTCGGTCACCCTATTGTTCTTACAAACCTATACCTTGAGTGACTTTTAGGCATCAAAAGGAAGAAAAAAATGCAAAAAAATCATCACAAACCAAAACATTTTTATAAATTGACAAGCAGCCATGTCTAAATAAAATAACTTATAACTATATCAAATTAAACGATTAAAATGTTTAGTGGACTAATGAAAAAAAGGAAACGATGTGTCCTTAAATCTGACAATAAAACATAGCAAACAACTTTTCAGAAGCAATTTGAACGATGAGTAAGCAGATAATACATATAAACACCAACAGATCATCACAGAAACCAAATTAATATTCTTTTAGATAGGAAACAAAACACCAAATTAGTATTATTCCCATTATTTCACCTTCTCTTCCAACAGAAAGTATTCTTGCATAAAGGATGCATCTGTCGAAGAACAGCATGACTGCTTCAAGGTCAGCGTTACTCTACCTGTTTCACTATTGACCTGGAAAAAGAAAACGAAAAACAAAAGATAGAAGCTCATTACTAAACCTCTGAAAATGTCAATAACATATGACAATCCAGTTGCAAGCAGTTCACCAACATCGAGAATATTGCTGCGAACAGATTGCCCAACGTAAAAAGCTTTCAAAAGATCAGCTCTTTGGTCATCCATTGCCTTACAAAGAAAAAAAACAGAGAAATTTTGACTAAATTAAAACAGCTCAATTGAAACAGGATTTAGAACTGGTATAACAGAACCAAAAAGAGTAAACTGTAAATTACCTTGTTTCTAGGAGCAAACCCTGTCAAGCGCCCAAGAAAGCGAACAAAGCAGCCAGTTTCAATTATGTTGCAAACATAACCCTGGTTCACACAAATAACGTTGTAAATGTAGGCTGGAACACTAAAAAACATGAGGTCAATAAAGCATTGAAGTAAGATTTCTAAAAACAGATAACAGGTAGGAAACCTTAACCACTTACAAGGACAATTGAGTGAGAGTGGATATGACTGACTTCAGAAGGAAGCTGTTGAGCCGAGTTGATTAGAGAATATTTTGCAGAAAGTAACAAGTGGCTGCTCTCAATGTCTATAACAACAAAAAGTTCAGACTTATTTTTTGTTCTTTATCTAGTTATCGCTAGGAAACAAATTTTGAATTCTTCACTAGTGTTATAAAGCCTTCATCTGATAACAAAAATTACAGTAGCAGTACAAATCAAGACCTTTTCTTTTTCTTTCTTTTGAAACTATAAAAAACTAAATTTTATCAGCATCGAATTTCCACCAGCAATGTACTAAATTGATAAGATAAACAAGATATGCATCTGAAAGAGTACTGGAAGAAAATCATAACGCAAAAAAGCATGATAAACCAGGCCTTCAATAAACCAGTAACACAGAAAAGCCAAAGCCTTTTTCTTTGTTATCTTATAAGCAGTTAGAAGCCAAAACATCCTGAATGAGTCACCAGTTTTGTGCACTGCCAATTAGAAGGTTAATCCTTGGGGAAATGAATCCTTTACAGTCCCAGTTAACAGGATAATCCTTTACAGTCCCCAGTTAACAGGGTCTTGAGAAGGGTTTCTATAGCTTGATGGATAGCAACAAAGGCTTTTAAGAACACCCTCCCCGCCTTTCAAAAATTTGCTTGCTCTTCTCAATTTCACATATTACTATGATTTATAGCAAGTTCTTTGTTTATATGCATCTTGTATAGCTATTCATAGACTGAGCTCAACAAACTTTTTCCACTGAAATAGAAAAGCAAAATGAAGACATCATGCAGTTTAAGGCAAGTACCCATAAGAAAGACAGATGTAACAACTGATTCTGCTAAAGATGAAACCACTAAGTTGAATTCAAGTGACTTTGAAACCATCGTTTCCCCCTTAGACAAGCCTAGTTAATTAATAGCTGCCACCCTCCCCCTCTCCCCCCAAAACGGAAAAGCAGAAAGACAGAAAGAGAAGGTAACATTAGTATTTGTTCCGGGGATTAAATTATTTATTGATTGAAGAGGAACCTTTAGTTGAGCTAAGTCAAGCAATCCAGCATCTCAGGAGAAGCACCATACATTTCCTTTTTTTTTTTTTTGTTTTCAGGGTTGCAACTTTTACTTCATTTATTATGTGCTTTATTGTTGTTCAAACCGATTCTGAATTACCCTATAGGTTGCCTTATCTTTATTTAAATTTTCTTTTGCGAAGACATAGCTTTGTTTCTTCTCATAAATGTAACTGAAGTACTGAACTAAAATCAGGATGTTTAGGATAAAAATAATGAACAGAACTAGGAAAGAAATATCATAATATTACCTAGGACCAACAACTGATCAAACTCATATCCAGGCTTTGTGACTGACTTCATCAAAGCAGCATGCTCTGCAGAAACAGTAACTGAAGTCAGGGAATTGTAGAAAAAGAAGCATTAAAGGAAATCAACTTTTTTAAAAAAATGAGAAAATGGAAAAATCAACAACATTCAGCAAAGTAAATATATTACCATGGTGATCTGCCAAATGTTCAGTGAGAATTTTACCCCTTGAGTGACCTTTTGCATTGACATAAACAAATACTGCATTTGGGGTTACCACATCAACAACTCCAGAAACAAGACTACCCAACTTGACCAAATCATCATCAGAAACCCTGTTATTCAAAATTTGAATAATGTGACAAATGCATTATATGAAAGAAAGAGAATCTTACAAGAAATAGAAAAGCTGCAGTATAAAACGTTGAAGATTAAAACCTCCCAACATCCACATATCAATCAAATCAACTGATATACAGCTGCTGGACATGATCCTTCTTTCATAATTTCATTATTTTGTTTCAAAGATACGTAATTGCAGCAGTTCCATGACCATATAGTTAAAAGACAAATGCATTTTAATAGCCATTTTCCAGTAACAGAAAATGACAAGATAGCTGTAGCTTGAAACATAATAGAATATCATGTCAATAGTGCAGGAAACATCAATGAACTTGAGCCTGCATACCGGCCCAAAAATAGGATGTTTTTACTTTAAAGTCAGCAGGAGAAGATACACATCCATCAACCGAACAAATCAGCAAGATAAAGAGTGAAGCAAACCTTGTAGGCTTCATCATGAAACTAAGGTTGATCCGCCGTGAAGCAGGAATGGAACACGTTATTCTGCATTTCACGACTTGTCCAACATGATACATAGAACTTGGTTCACATCCTGGATCTAATCCAAGTTCAGCTCTGGTATAAATGGACAACAATAATCGATGAATATTCATGATAAAACCCAAAACAAAATGAAAGATAAAATTCTCTTTTTAAGTTCAACTATGTGCTAATAAATGAAAGAAAAGAAGTGGAAAACACTCTGCAGCAATTCTGATCTCTCAATTATGAATAACCTGCATTCTTTTCACGTGATTAGGGTCTATAAATTGTACCAGATCTAGTTATAAATTAAATTCTTATATATTGAAGCTTATTTACATTTTGCGCATACTCAGAATTCCAAATAAGGCAACTGTTGGCCCCTACAACCTCAAGTAGTCAGGAAATTCTACCAGACACTAGTATTAAATCTAATGTCAATCTAGAAAGAAGTGGGTTGCAAAATTAGTATACTGCATTGACTACCACATCATGCATACAAAGATGTAGAGTGCCAAGTATATATTTCAAGTAAATAGTCTATATCCAATAATAGGAGGTAAAAAAAAGTTTTCTTCTCAGAAATGCATTCTTTTATGTCTTTCCCTGAACTGAACTAATTTGTCCTAATTCTAGTGTTAACACTAATTATTTTCTTGGGTTATTTCTCATTTGATTGAGATTGACAACCACAATGTAAAGCTATGGCCTTAAAATAAATATAAAACTAAGCTATGGCCTTAAAATAAATAGAAAACTATCTCTTAACTTTAAAAAATTAAAGGATCTTGCAGCAGTCCAAATGCATAAGATTCTCTCTCTATCATACCTGTCCTGCGAACTAGGGTAATAATGTCCATTTCAACTTCCCAGTCATAGCAAATAATTGGCAAGACACAAAAGGACAATTACTTATCACTCCTTTACAGTATTTGCATATTATAGAAACTCTCAGATTCAGAGTCTTTTCTAACCTTAACTTGATAAAATCAACCTCTATGCCTCTTTCACAAAACCATATCATCAGAAAACAAAATCATGAATACACATATCGGTTTTAGACTACCTTGGAGCAAATCCTTGGACGCCATTATAGAACCGGACAAAACAACCGTGCTTTTCAATCTTAGTTATCCATCCATGTGCTATTAATCCGTCAGTTGCATCAGCATATGAACTCAAAATTGCAAGTTTTGATTTCACCTGCAAAAGCAATTGTCAACAATGTTGCATTTGAATAGATAGAGAATAGTACCGCACAAAGCTAGACTTTGAATTACAAGATTTTACTTTTCTTAAAGTGTATATATACCCTAAAATACAGATCAACCCAAACCCCTTTGTAAATTTCTTTTCTCCAGTATAGTTACTATAGTATACTTAGTTTCCAGTGGAATAGATGCTCTCAAAAAGTTAAGAGTACATCTATTCCACAGCCTTCTCCCTCTATTCTCTGCCTCATGCTATGAAATAGATGCAACTTCATGCAGCATATTAGCCCATCACGTCAGATGACGTATAATGGACCTAAAATTCTTCAAAACATGTTTATGATTTTGAACTTCAACAAATAAATTTTTTTTTTGATAGGAACTTCAACCAATAATTGAGTTTAGTCATTCCAGCAAATGCTTTTTATTTACCAATAACCAAGGACTTAGAAAAATTATGGAATTTAGGTCTCTTAGGTCTCAACTTATACTAAGTAATGAAGTTTAAAGGCATTCATCCATCCAAGCAAAAAAAAAAAGCCATCAAAGGAAAGTTTTCTTGGATAACCAAGAACTTAGAAATTTTGTGGCATTCAGATCTCAACTTAAACTAGTCACAGAAGCAGCTTCATATGGAGTTCTCATGCATTCCAAGCAAAAGTAAACCACCGAAAGGAAACGGGAGCCAATAGAGAACATACAAGAGTTTTCTTATGTGTAACAGTAATTCTCTTCGATTTAACACCAAGAACACGGAACACCAATTCAGCTCCAACCTGCACCATAACACAGGCAAGAAAAGTAAGTGTGTTGCTCTTTATTGCACTCACTAGCAACTAATAACCAAAATAATTGATGTCATGGTGAGCCATTTCTACTACTGCTTGTGAGTAACCAAAATAACCAATAGCAAGATGAACCATTTCTACCAGATCACTTCAAGCATCCACTTCAGAAAATGCATGTTGTGAAAAATAACCTTAAATTTTTTTGCAGGCTTCACAATTTCAAATTCTGACATATGTGGGAGTGGACAGAGTGCCTTCACACCACCAGGAAATTGCACAATAGCACCAAAGCTGTCAACGGCTATAACTTTACCCCGCACCACCATCCCTGACTTGACATCTGAGTGGGTGAACACTGGTCCTTCAAAAGCACTGGCCTACTTGATAGAAAAATAATAAGACAGCTAAACAAGAATAAGATCTAGTGCCAAAAACAGAAGCATTTTTTGAGAAGTAGTCAACTCATACAAGCATAATAGAGACTGAAGAAGAGACATTAAATTCTCCTAGCAATGCTAACAATAAACAAGCCGCTCAAAAATTAATTGCATATTGCTCTCCTTGGAAGATGGAATTCATCAAGCATCACAAAGATCAGCATTGACATCCAACAATCAAGGCCCAAAGAGGACTCGAGCTGAGATTGTGGTGTGAAATACACCAAAATGAATTTCTCATATTATAGATGCATTTCATTTCTAAGCAAGTATCAATAAGGTGAAAAGGCAACCTTCAAAACCCCGGTTGCAAGCCCCTCCAAGTGCCTAAATCCAAGAATTCGTACACGAACACGGCTCCCTTCCTTATACTTCTTTTCCAGTTTCCTTACTTCCTCTTCAGCAACATCAGATATCTGAACTCCATATACACAAAAGGTTACAAACAAGCGAGCAGAAACAACAGCTACTTAACTGATCCTTATATACAACCAAAGCATGAACTGAACATACAGTAACATATGCCGGAATTGAAACAGGGGTTGACGGGATGTCAAGCAGAAGGCCCAACCCTCTATCAACCCTGACCACTTTTGACTGGTCATAAATATCTCCAACTTTAACATGCTGCATACAAATACAAAATGTTAGCCCGTGTCAGAAACAATATTCAAGTTACTAAGGATTGCTATAACCAAGGAAACTGCAAACAGAGAGTGATGTAAAGAAGAGGAGGGATGGGTGGCAAGAGAGGCAGAGAAACATGGGGACTTGGATAAGACCTTGCAAAACAAACCCAAAACCATGTACTGGGGATAGTTAAAAAGACAATCCTTACCAGATCCAGCATGCTTTCAGCAAAATACCTACCATTATATATAATTACTTATCAAAAGCTCCAACAATAATACGCCTATTTAACGATGCCCATCCTATGATATCAGATCAAACAACATCAAACAAGCAAATGAACATATTCATAGAAAACCCCTGTCAAGACCCCATGCGCCCTGCCCGAATTCTTTTTGAGCTTAGAGTCTTAGACTGGCTAAGCTCGTCAATCAGTTGAAACAGCCTAAACAGAGAGGATACTGTAGAGCAAAACCTGACCCGGATTGCACTAATTCCAATACAGAGCCTTAAGTATTAAACGGGTAAGCATAGTATTTATAATAATGCATCAACTTACAGAAGGCGGAGTTCTGTTGTGAACAAGATAAGGATTCAAGGTCAAACCAACTGCTCTGCTTGAGGGATCAACAAACAATATACGAGCGTTGACCTGAACCAAAACAAGAGATGACACATTGGAGAAGAATGTAGCTCACAGAACATTGGCCATAAATAAAGTTTATTGAAACATGTCAAGTGCAAACTAACCACAGAGCAAATAAAGACATACAATCACCACAATCTAGAAGGCAAAGCTGCAAAGAAACAATCAACCTGTGCGATTGGACAGTATACTCTTGAATATCTAGCGAAGTTGAATAAATACATCTAACAGCATGAATAACCAATGAACCATGAGTACAACACTAAATAAAAAGTCAAACCCTCATAAGTTACCAAATTTTTCCCAAAATGTGATGAATGAAAATTTGCTAGACCTAAAAGTCCAGGTGAACATAGAAAAACACTGTGATGCCCTCAGGATACAATAGCGTCTTATACAAAACCATCCAAATATTTTAATTGTTCATTATGTTTATGAATTAAAGCTTTCGAAAACTTAAATAATAATTTGAAATATATCATAAGCCAAATTCAAGTATACAACGCAAGTTAAATTTAATGGGGGTTATTTGGCATTAAAGAAATAGCCGCATTTGTGTGGGGGAGAAAGAGGAAGATACAAATGGCTTATGGGACAAGATTCGTTTCTATTCTTCTATTTGGGCTTCAGTTTCCAAGGAATTCCAAGATTATTCTTTCCTTTTCATTTAGCTTGATTGGGATGCAGTTTTGGGTTAATTTTGATGGTTAGGCTTTTTTCTTCCTATGTATTGGGCTATTCTAAGTTTTGTTTAGTTTTTGGAGTTCTTCTTTGTAAGGAAGTTGTTATTTAGTGGACCACTGATTCGCTTTTGTAATCTTTTCACCTTTTCCTTTTTAATATAATATTATAATCTTTGTTTCCTATCCCAAAAAAAAAATTTCTATGCACGACTTTGATTGCAACATCCATCTTATATCTACAATAAAGCACCAAAACGTAACTTCTAAGCAGGGTGAACTTTCATAGATTTTAGTTTACTTAAATAAGTAAACATCAAAGCATTAGAATTTGCATATATCTATACTTAGAATGGTAGAGTTATTTTGGCCGCTTAACAACAGCAATACAGGACATAAAACAAACACTGTAATATTAAAATCAACAGAGCAAAACAAAAAAATTTCAATTTCAATTAAGATGCATGCTCGAATAAAGACCTTCTTATGTTGATTATAGTCATTCTTCCAAGTTGTTGTAGGGAATATATTTTGTAAATGAAATATATCAACCTGCAGAGGGTAAAATCGAGAGCATAAGCTGAGACGGAAAAATATTAAAAAGGAAAAAAAGGATTTACAGATATGGAAAAGCCAATGATTAGAGCAAAGCAAAAAACTTACAGTTCCAGTGAAGTATGTAAGGAACGATAGCATAATTCCATTTTCAAGTATTGACTGTACACGTGCGTTGACCATCATGCCTGGAATCAGAAGATCAATTGAAATACCTTTAAGATCCTTCGTCTGTAGCACAACAGAAAAATGTTAAATCAAGGAAAACAGTAGGGGACAGTAAAGGCAACCAGATAATAAAACCAATGAAATGGAAGGAACATACGACACATTTAGACACCGTATCAGGATCAGAACTCAGGTAAACCAGTTTACGAGTTCTATCTATGCTTCTAACCACCCCTTGTAAGAGTTGCCCGGGCTTCACCTCAATCCCCTTGTTTTCTGTAAATGCCACGAATATAATGAAATAAATAAAAAAATGAGTTTGCACACTCTGTAAAATAAGAATATGACAAACAGGCATGCGATCCCACTGGAGATGCACATACAAAAATGGTTGATGGCTACAACCTAAATGGGACTTCCCTAGAATGAAGTTCAAGATTCAAATAAAAAAAATAAAGTAAATACTATCTGAATATGCAAACCATAGAATGATCTAAATTTTACTTGCAAGAACATGGGTAGCACCAGCGAGCAGAACCTACATGAGACTTTATTTATTTTTAATAAGAAACTATAAAATATACTAAATGAGAATATCTAAGACTGAAGTTAGAAAAAAGAAAAAGAAAGAAATAACTTTCTGGACATTGCAACTGCAGAATAGTCTAGAAGATAACTATCAAGATAAAAAAGAATTTAAAAACTTGGAAACAGTCAACGATCCCCCAAACAACCAAAAAACAACATATGCTTCCAAAAGCAAGCTAAAAATACACTTTTCAAACAGAAACGTTTACCATAATTTTTTAAACAAATTTTACAGAGTATAAAAAGTGTGATTTTAATTAAACCACCTAAATAGGACACAAGTTGATTATTGTACCAGCTAAGCTGCTTTTTGGCAAAAACCCTGTAAAAGAAGGCAATCCAAAATGAAGAATGTAGCCATGATCTTCAATGCTCTTGACATATGCAGTGAGGACCTGAAATCAAACATAGTCAGAAAAAAATCAAGCTATACAACTATACACTGAAATTTCCGATGTAATTGAAATATGCACCAAATGTATCCTCACAGACTAATTACTTTATTTTCTCAATAAAACCACAGTATACTGACATCTGCACAAGTCTATTATCTTATCGTGGCAATTTTAATATTTGTAATTCATATTGTATATGTAGCAGTAACAACTGTATCAAAGCAAAATACATCATGTACAAAGATATGTGCGAGTATTTTCATGTTAATTATAATTCAACTTAGTGACAGCTTTAATAACTCATAAAGCAGACATATCAAGCATGATGAACACCTAACAAATCGTTGATAAGTAATTCTTTGTCTAGGGACCAATTATGTATGCCGTAGTGCATACTCAGACGACTTCTTTCAAAGAGGCAAAGTAGGCTGAACTACTGACTGCAAACCCTGAGTCAAGCAGGTTACAAGACTTGTTTAGCCTCTAGGGGAAGAAAATGTAGTAGTATCTTGATTGGTCTAAGAATTAACCCACATCATCATTGTGGCAATGCTGATGAAAAGACAATATAGAAACTTGCAAAACAACATTTAGTGATGAATGTCCTGAAATGCACATTTTTCAGTGATGCAATCTACAAGAAAATGATCCACCAAAAAATCAGACACTTCAAAAATCTTCAAAACTATTTGTACATACTCGAATATTGCAAGTTTTCTCCTCCAATCATGTTAATATGTTATGTGTGAAAAGCTCACACAATTCAGTTATAAAGTTTATAATACAAACATCAGAATAAATATATAAATGACTGTTAATAAATTCACTGTCTCCGTGGTCAATCACAAATTCACAATTGAACAATCTTCAAAACTATTTGTACATAATCGAATATTGTAAGTTTTCTCCTCCAATCATGTTAATATGTTATGTGTGAAAAGCTCACACAATTCAGTTATAAAGTTTATAATACAAACATCAGAATAAATATATAAACGACTGTTAATAAATACACTATCTCCATGGTCAAGTTGACATACCATCCCTTCTTGAACAGTATCCAAGGTGAAGCCTCTGTGCAACAAAGAAAGACGCAAAGAAATCCAGATTTTTCGTTTACCACTCTCCTTCTTGTCATCATCCAACTGCAAAACTATGCAAGATACCAGCTGCCCAACATGGAATATAGTTGGAAGGAGATTGCCTTCATTGTCCTGGTAAATAAAATTAAAAAGTTAAACTGTAAGTCACATAATGATAATAGTGTATGGGGAAAGGCTTACAAAAAAAAAAAGGAACTACCTCAATTTCATTATCTAAAACAGAATCAAGTGCATCAGTGGCACGAGCTAACCCACGTAGGCCCCCTGGAAGACTTATTACAAGATCTTTCTCATTCACTTCAGCAACAACTCCCCAAAGCTTCATTCCTGGTGAAATATTCTGGGAAAACAAAGAAGTATAAGTTTATATACATCGTCAAATAATTTTATGAAATCAAAAATCTACACATGAAGACTCATAGGAAAAAAAAATTTCACTTATTACCAATACTATATCTCTATTTTCTTTTCAATAGAACTCTAAATTTATTGCATAAGAGCCTATAGGAAGGGCCATACCCCTAGCACATGGATGTATATAAGGGGTAAAAACAATCAACCTCTCTTTTCTAACAACTAAAACAAAACAAAAAAATTTAAAAAAAAAAACAAGAATAAAAACTCTGAAGAGCTACTGCAGGAAGAACACTATATGATGTCCATGAAAAAATATTTAATAAAAGCATTCAAAAAAGCAAACAAGTCACTCTACTCTTTCCATTTTAAATTAAAAAATGTTTCCAGCTGCTTTCTGTACAAACAAATTATGTAAGCACTAAGAAATTTATGAATCATACGCTAACAGTGGCTAGTCCTCTGAACGAAAATTTTATACCACTTTTGGCTTAAGTAAGCAAATCTAGATCCTAAAATCATACAGAAGACAAACAGATTTTGTCAACAAACAAGTTATTTAGTTTTCCAGCTCCATACCTTCAATGTGATCTTATTAGCATATCTAGGAAGCTTCCCGGTAATACCATCACTGAAAAGTGAACCCAAATCATCAACAGTTTCATTAGTCTTCTTCCGCAATTTTCTCTTATTATTCTTCTTATGTAAGCCTTTCTCCTCTGCCTCAAATTCGGCATCAACTTCAGCCTGGATTTCATCTCGCTCTCTTTGAGTCAGAGAATTTCCCCCACCTGTAAGTACAAATAAATCATTATAACAAACAAATTAAACTGAACTCTTGACCTAGTACAACTACTACTGGTAATGCTGAATTTGGGGAGTAATTTCGCTGCCATCAAAAGCACTTCCACGAAACTTTCCTAGTTTTTGGCTCTACAGAAGAGCTTTTTAGGATCAAAATAGCACATAGATTGCCTTATGGAAAAACACAATTCATCGGAACTTAGATACAAGTGCTTTCTGTGTCCCAAAAAAAGCAGTTAAAAGCGCTTCCCGGATAAGCTTTTTTATTTTATACAGTTCAATTTTTTCACTCAATCTTCTTGGGAACCATAACGGTAGTTGAATTTCAAAAAAGAAAAAGAAAATATTTGAACCTCGAGGAAACACAGGAACGTCGTCGTCATGCGGCAAAGCGATGGCTTGTGCATCGACGGTGTCTCTTGGCAGCTTCTTATGATTTTTGAACGGTTTCTTCGATGCTTTGTTAAAATTAGGGCCGTCTTTGGATTTTTTCTTCTGTGATTTCTTAGAAGACGATGCCATTTTGTTAATTTTGAAAAAAAAAAATTAGTAATAATAATTCTTTCTTAGAAGACGCTGCCAATCGAAGCGGGCTCTGTTGTTTCGTTTGTGAGAAGAAAGATGCAAAAGGGTTTTAGAGGTTTTAGAAAGACGAGGAGGCGGCTAGGGCTCTGTGTCGTGCGTATGAATGTCTTTAAGTCATTCAGCTCCCTAATTTTTTTTTGTTTTATTAATTAGTTACAAATAGTTCTATTTATTATCAAACATGTCACTTGCATACAGGGATAACAAAAATCCATGCGAGCCCGATATAATTTGGACGGGTAAGGAGATAATTTTTTAATATATTGATTGGATGGTTCGGATATGGATATTGACATCTTCATTAAAATATAGGTAAAATCTCTGTGTAAATGGGGACTCGTACAGGCAGATAAGGAGATAATTTTTCGTACCACGTTGATTGAACATGACAAGTATAAATATTGAGCCCAAATGACATAATAATCCATTGGTAATGGGCATTCGGTATAGAGAAAGTATGGGTGGGCAAAGGTTGGTTCGGTTCAGTTTCGGAGCGAACCGAACCGAAAATCGATTGATTAAAGAACTTAAGATTTGAAGTAAACCAAACGTCAAAACCTTCGGTTCGCTTCAGTTCAATTTTAATATTTTAATTTTGATTTGATTCGGTTCGGTTCACAACTTAATCGAACCGATTTTTCAGAAGAATTAATTCACAAACCGATCGGTTCGGTTTATGATTTTCCAAATCTATCGGTTCACGGGTCCGGTTCACGACTCGAACCGAATAGAACTGAATCGATCGGTTTAATTCAAACATAAATAGAAAAACCGAACCGATATTTTCAGTTCGGTTAGATTTCAGTTATTTTGCTCACTCATAACTGAAAGCGATTTTGGATCGATCTTTTAAGCTCATACCCAATTGCCAAAATTCCGCCTTTATATCAAACTTACTATATTCAGCTTGTCGTCATCCATATTTTTCTCTTATTTTAGACTCTGTTTGGTACTGTGATTTGACATGTGATGATATGATAAAATCATATTTTGAACAAAATATAATTTTTAATAATTTGGTTAATGATAAAATCGTGTTTTGATCAAAATATAATTTTTAAGTATTTAGTTAATGACAAAAATTTTAGTTATTGATCTTGATTTCATATAAAAACTGAATTTTGCAAAAGCTATCTACCATCAAAATATTATAAAAGTGCACCACAATTACTTTTTAACATAAAACAATATTACATAAAACCATTTATGAATCAGCGTTCATTCATCACTTTTTTTAATTGTAACACTAAACAAGGCTTTAGTTTGAGTTTGGTAGAAAGAATTATATTGAGAGTATAAGCACGCTTATAAGTCGTTGAACAAAAAATAAAGTATGAGTTAGCGTAGAAAAATAATTCAAGTTGTGAGATTATAATTTTGTTAGAATATAAGCTAAAAGTTATGTTAGCGTTAACTATATATTTGGTGTAGCGTTCAAATTCTAGCTTATAAACTAACCAAACTATACATCAAATGGTGCTTTAGACTGTGTTTGAATTTATGATGAAATATAACACAACGAAACGGGACAAAATGAAAAGTAATGTATCATAATCTTGTTTGAGAAAAATGAGAAGTTTAGAATGTAATATTCCAAAACATTGTTTATTAAATAAAAAAGTATTGGAGTGAAATATAATTAAACAGGTTTTAAAAACAATTATATTTTTTTAGATTTTAACATACTTGGAACAAATAAATTAAAATTATGAAATTCATTATTTGCATATGAATTTTCATATTTGGTATTCTACATTTAAAAAATGTAATTTAAGTAAATTCTATATAATCATATTTGGAATGAATTTAAAATTGAAACACTAATATATAACTAAAATTATATTGGAAAATCATTTGCTAGTACATGATTTAAAAAGACAAATGAATCATAAACATAACAAAAATAATAAAAATTAATATGTACTTCATCAAGCTTTCTAGATAACTTGCAAAACCAATTAGCATACAAGTTTAATTCACAACAAAGATATGCAACAATACTTAACAACAGTCATCGACGACTTGCTCATTCATAACTTAGGGGTGACAAAACAAATCAACGAATTGAATTTATTTTGAATCCTAAACAAATTGAATCGAAATGTGATGGATTCGTGTTCGATTCATTTATTAAATGAATCCTAATATTAATATTCGTATTCGATTCGTTTATTAAACGAATCAAATACGAATATTCGTTTAGTCATGATATTATTTAATATCATAATTTACCATAATTGATTTACATTAATTCTTCATAAATTTATGCATATAAAATATATAATTAATATATTTATTAAAAATACTTTACTAAATATCGAAAATATTATTTTTCTATTGTAATTAGCCATAATTTCTCGAATTTTAATTGAAAAATAACAATAACTAGTAAAGAAACTAATAAAACGAATCATAAACGAATAAACGAATTCATGAGCTTAAATTCGTATTCGATTCGTTTAAAAAACGAATCGAATCGAATTGACCCATTTATTAAACGAATCCATTTTTTCAAGCCCGTATTCACTTTAAAACGAATCGAATCGAACGAATAAACGAATCCTGACCCAAATTGTCATCCCTATCATAACTTGTAGATTTGGTGGACTGATTTTGTGATGATTTAAACTAAATCATAATTATTCTTACATTTTTCTTTCTTGGTATAACTTAGAACTTCAATGAAAAGAATTGCCATGAACTGAAACAATACCACACATGCAGCACACGTGTCTGTATCTATACGTTTATGCCATCAACTCAAATGCAATCAGTACTACATAATAGGGGGTGCCCGGCGGTCCGGAATGGGAACCGGAATTTAATAAAAAAATTGAGATTAATAAAATAATATAATTTAAAATTATGAATTTGAATTTATATGATGAACTTACATTACATAATTACATTAAATTGCCCCTAAAATTAACTGTTTTATTACCGTTATTATAAGTAATTTGGGAAATCCCAAATTTTTTTTTTTTTTTTGAAAATTGGGGCAAGGAGCAACGGCTAGCCGTTAGGCTGGATCTGTCACCCAACGGCTATACTAGCCGTTAGGTGACCGTTGGAACCCTAAAATTCCAGCGGTTCCAACCGATTCGATTAAGGTAAGAACCCTAACTGACCCGGTCAGGTTCCGGTCATATGCACGAAGATTGGCCATTTCAACCATTGACTAAAAACTATCAAAACCAACATTATATTTTTACAAAAAAGAAAAGCATCCTTTTTCCAATATCATTTTTTTGCTCAAGTAAATTAGTAACAAAACACTCAACGTAGAAGTACAGATAGGAATCTGGAAAAATTCTTCAACGGTAAGTATGTTGCAGTGTTAATACGCAACTCCCATAAAATTTTTTGTATGCAATGAAACATATGCTCTTAAAAGAATCTAAAACAAAAATCGAAAACAAAAAATCTTTGAATCGAGATTTACATGCAAAGATAATATTTGATATTTATTTAAAAATTTCCTTACCATTATAGCTATTAAGATAAAAGTTTATAAAAACAAACCAAATTCAATAACAAAATCAATGTATTTTTTCTTCACATCAATTGCACTAACATAAAGTATAGAATAAATCAAATAAATAATCAAAATAAATGTGGCAAAAGGAATAAACAAATCCCTAATTCATGTGACGAAAGATAAAAAAAAAAACTAATGACCATAACACTCACGTGAATAGACTAGTATTAATAGGAAATCGGTGACACACTCATAAAGTGATATTTTACTCCCAAATATAAGAATATCGAAGTAATAAAATAACCCGGTAAGTCCGAGGTCGATCCACGGGGAATAAATTTAATAGGGTAAAATAATAATTCAACTAATAAAATAAAAATAATAAAATAAAATATTAGGTTTAGAGGATCCACTCTTGATATTTCAAATATAAATAATTTTTACTTTTTATAAAATATAAATTATGATTATTTCCCAATCAATTTATTTCATAATTATCAGGTATTAATTATGTCAACACATGTAATTCGTCATGTCGATAATTAGTCATGCCAAGGTATTAAATATGCCAAAACATATAAAATCAGCCATAAATGCGGTGATAATATTTATCTATAAGAAGTTCAGTTAGGTACTCAATTATGTCAAATATATAAAATCAGCCATATAGGCTGAACCATATTATCTATAATTAATTCAGATCTTTAATAGTTCACTCTCTCTCTGCAACACCCGGTAATCCTGACAACTATTAAGTTATGGGACACATGATATATGAAATAAATAATGTACGAACATGTATACACTCATGATATGACTTTTTGGACATTCAACAGATTCCTCGTAATTATGATACAAAATTCATTCTAAGATTAAATCCGGATAGCCTATAGTATTTGGGCCGTAACTTTTTCATACGATCTTCGATTTTTATGAACTCTATATCTTCGGAAAGCTAAGACCGAGACCTACAACTTATGTGTTGAATATTTTTCCAAATTCAAGCCGTAAGTAGGTCAAATATGTAGTTCAAAATTTTGGATGAATAGTACCCGAGGACTAATCTAGAGAAAAGTTTCTTCATTTAAATCATTTGCAATTAGCCCTTAGTATAAAAGGGAACATTATTCTAGCACCCCTACCATTTTCAAGAAAGAAAGAAAATGTGAGTGAGATGAAAGAAAAAAAGAAGAAGAATAAGAATGAGAGGGAGACTACTTCTCTACCAAGGATTAAGGAGAAAATAAGGGCAACACCCACCACAAGCTAGGAAAACGAACATCAAGCTTAAAAAACTTGATTGGTGAAGTAGATCAAATGAGATAAGGTAAGGAAATCTTGACCCAAATTTTAAGTGTTAATGTTTTGATGAATTGATGATTATAGGGGGTTGTTGGGTTGTTATTGATGTTGTTTATATAGTTATTGTGTTAAGAAATTAAGGATTTTGAGAAACCCCAATTTTAGAAACCCTAAACTTTGAGTCAAAATTGGGAACTATAGAATTGAAGGTTGTGATGATATTAAAAGAGTATATTGATGATATGTTGTGTATTTGTTGTGGTTATGACTTGAGTAGTGTTGTAGAAGTTGAGAGTGAAGATGAATTTGAAGACCGGTCCTGAAAATAATCTGGCGTCGCGACGCGTAACAACTGGAAAGGCTTCAGGATCAAGCTTCACCCTCTCAACCCTCGTTATACAACAGTGACAAAGATGAACCTCGATGATTGCCTCAAGATACTCTCAGAAACAAGTGAATGCGTAGTGGAAGAAGACTGAAACTTAGAACCTTCAAACTTAGTACAATAGAAGAATAGAAGAGGAAGATAGCTATAAGTAAAAGATTTAGGAAAGAAGTTGTATAGATGGAGCGATGAAGAGATAAAGTAGTAATCAAGCAACGACTATAATACAAAAGAACCAGTGTTAGACATGACTAGTGACATGTAAAAGATGATATCCTTCGGATAAAGAGACAACGACATAGACTACATAAGTTCTAGGTATATAATAGAGCAGAAAAGAAGATAAATGACAACAAGTAGAATGTTTAAAGGTGGAACTGTCGAGGTAAGACGATGATGAGTGGTAAATATATCATTATTTCTCACTCAATTGACCTAATATTTTGTATAGTTTCTCGAGTTTTATGAACATTTTGATGTGTTTTAGTTTATTTTGCAAATAAAATAAAATCAGGACTTAATGAAATCAATCAGGACGAAATATGGAATAAATAAGGGCAAAAACCGGACTTGATATTTTGAATTTGGTGATCGGAAACTTTAAATGGCGTTCTAACGAAGTACAATTTCGGAAATTCTAACTTTGCGCAATTATCGTAAATTTTTACCCCGATATCGGATTGAGGTGATTCAAGTTCCAGCTTAAATAAGACTCAAAGATCTACAACTTTAAAGTTCATAATAATTTCGAATTCTGAAGTTTCCATGACCGAAATTGATAAAATATTCGGAAATCTGTTATGTGTAATTATTTAAGTCATTTTCAAAATAAAAATAAAATAAAATAAAATAAAAAAATAAAAATTGTCAAACTTCACCAAACATGCATGTTTGGTGGAAGATTTTGTGCCATGTTTGGTGGAAAAATTGGTGGAAGCCTTTAGATTTGCCTATAAATACTAAGCTAAACTTTGTAAATTTTTCATGCTTTCTTTGAAGGAATTTCTCCATGAAAACCTAAAGAAAAATGTCTTATATATTTATTTAAGTTTTCTTGTATTTTCTTTTTATTTAATTAATAAAATTTTGTGTGTTTTCATTTACAACATGAGCAGGTAATCTCATTCTGCTGGGTGAAAATGGGAGTATTTTAATATAATAAATTAGATTAATCTCCCTTATTTTAATTAAATTTAGATTAATTATTTACCGCCTATTTGGTCGGTTTAGGTGACAACCTTATTTACCGCCTATATGGTCGGTTTTACATTTCAGACGCAGTTTCGGCCTATATGGTCGGTTTAGGTAATAATATTGTTACCGCCTATATGGTCGGTTGGATTTAATTGAGACAGATGGAATTACCGCCTTTATAGTCTGGTTAAATATAATTAATTAATAGATAAACATTGACAATAAGGGAGATTTCTAATTTTAAAATATTAAAAGTGAATCCTTTAACCCCATCATTTTCTTTCATTATTGTAATTTTATTTTTATTTATCTCCAAGTTATTTTTTATGATGTTTTGTTTATTTAAGTGTTTAGTAATCCTAAGTATGTTTTGTAACTAAACATATTATCTGGGGTTGTGATGAATTCCAATATCACCGGTTTATAAGGGGTTATTTTGTATCTTGGTTAATATAAAAGTTTATTTATTAAGTCTTAAGCTTAATGCTTCTTGTTTACTGGCCATTAATAAGATTGATCTGGTAAACTTTAAATAAACTTGACGGAGGAATTTTAGGTTTCAGCCTTAAACTTAATAGCCAACGATCTCCCTTAAGGATTAGATACCCATTAATAGATTTCATTCATGGATAGACATATACCTGTCGGGCGGGGGTAGCCACAATTGGAACATAATCTTAATGAATTCAGGTAACTTGATTAACATAGACATATGATTAATTAGGTTACACTGGGTATTTGCATTTGACCATCGACATAGGCTTTTGCATAATTTCGTGTTCCAGGTTAATAAACCAATATATTGCACAAACATGAGATAACCACTTCATCTTTAAAAGATATTGGAAGGATTCACAACCCTATATAGTTTAATAATATTGAATTTTCCTTTAATTTACATTCGTACTATTTTATTTACTTGTTTTAAGTTTAAATCATCATCCAATCAACAACCAATCTATTAGATACTCGTAACATTTGGCTTCATAAATTAATAGCTTAGGTATTAAGTCTTCGTGGGATCGATACTTTTTATATTACTTGAGCGATACGTGCGCTTGCGTTATACGTGTGTGATCACATTTACTATTAATTTTGGGGTTAGATACATTTACTTGTGTATAATTTGTTTTTACTTATTATTTTTGTTTTCTTGTGTTTCAGGTTCTCAGACACTAAATGAGAAGAGCCAGAAGCTTTGAAATCCGACCGCTTGACCAAGAAATTGAAATAACAATCAGACAATTGTGAAGGGAAATACGAGAAGGTCAATAAGCAATCATCAACATGGAACCTGAACCTTTGGAAGTTGCACCACTAATTCCCATTCGAGACATAACTATTCCGGTGGTTGACGAATTCATTTCATGTATTGTACTTCCTCTCTTACCAGCAAATACGTGTGACATCAAAACATGTATTCAGATGATACAACAGTCAGTTCAGTTTGAGGGGAATGTAACTGAAGATCATAATGCCCACATCAGCAACTTCCTGGAAGTTTGCGGCACTTTCAACTATAATCGAGCGGTTGAAGAATCAATGAGACTGCATGTTTTACATATTCTTTGAAAGACAGAGCTAAGGTTTGGCTACACTCACTACCAGCAGGTTCCATCACAACTTGGAACACTCTAGCCACAAAATTCCTTGCAAAATACTTTCCCCAGCCAGAACTACAAAGCTGAGGAATGACATCACATCCTTTGTGCAACATGATTCAGAATCCCTCTGCGAAGCTTGAGAAAGATACAAGGATTTGCTCAGAAAATGTCATCACCATGAGATTGCGAAATGGCTACAAGTCCAAACCTTCTACAATGGAATTTCTGGAGTAATGAGAACCACAATTGATGCTGCTGCTGGAGGTGCTTTAATGGAAAAATGAGAAGATCAGGGTTGGGACCTAATTGAAGAAATGGCCAACAACAGAAAGGAGCACGATCCAACGAATTGCTGAAATTTATGAAGTTGGAGCTAATACAGCATTGAGTGCCAAACTGGATCAAATTTGCAAAAGTCTGGATACTCTTAACATGAAGGTTGATACTTGACCAATGCGTAATCACACGCGTATAACGCAAGCACACGTATCGTTCAAGTAGTAGAAAAAGTATCGATCCCACGAGGACTTAATACCTAATCTATTAATTTTATGAGGTCAAATGATTACTAGTATCTAACAGGTTGATTGATTGATTTGAAATGGTGATGATTTTGAATTTAAAAACAAGTAAATAAAATTGCACGAAAGTAGGTTTAAGAAAATTCAATATTAGGAAACTATCTAGGGTTGTGAATATTTCTAATATCTTTTAAAAGATGAAGTGGTTATTTCATGTTTGTGAAATATATCGGTTTACTTACTTGGAACACTAAATTATGCGAAAGCCGCTGTCGATGGTCAGACGTAAATACCCAGTATAACCCAATTGAACCATATGTCTATGTCAACCAAATTACTTGGATTCATTAAGTTTAAGTTCCAATTATGGCTACCCCGCCCGATATGTATATGTCTATCATGTAAGGAAATCTATTAGAGGGTTATCTATCCTCAAGGAAGATCGTGGGCTATTAAGTCTAATGCTGAAACCTAAAATTCCTTTGTCAAGTGTATTTTAAATTTACCAGATCAATCTTATTAATGGCCAGTTAACAAGACGCATTAAGCTTAAGACTTAATAAGTAAACCTTTAAATTACCCAAACTATAAAATAACCCATTATAAACCGGTGATATTAGAATTCATCACAACCCTAGATAACTAACTTAGTTACGACACATAACTAGGGCTAGTAAAAACTTAAAAATAAAAGACATAAATTAAAATGCTGAAAAGTAATCGCGGTAAAGTAAAAGCTGAAAAGTAAATTACAATAAAATAAAATGCTAAGGTAAAATGATCAACTTTTACTATTTACTATTTAGATATCTTCCTTAATATAATATATTAACTTGTGATTATTTTTACCAACCAGCCATATAGGCGGTAACCTGATTAAGTCAAATTAAGTCCGACCAGCCATATAGGCGGTATCAAAATTTGTTCATAAACCTGCCATATAGGCGGTAAGAAAGTTTAATTACCAACCGACCAATCTGGCGGTATCCTTGCTTAGTCAGATTAAAACCAGTTTATAAATGATTACCAACCGGCCAATATAGCGATATCCTCAGTAAGTCAAATTTTAAATAGTGAATATATTATATTTAAGGGAGATTAATCTAAATAGCAATAGTAAAAGAATTACCTTTCACCATAGCAGAGGGAAGTTACCTCCTCATGGTTGAATAATAAGAACTGTAAAAGTAAGAAAGTAAATTACTATTACTATTACAGAACGTAATTAAAATTAATTACAAAACTGAAATTAAAATAAACTAGATAGAAAACTCCTTATTTACATCAAAGAAATCAGAGAGGAAGATACATCTGAAACTGAAAGTTCGAGCTCTATTTATAGGCGTCAATAAGCCCCGCACGTTGCGACGCGCACGGTCTTCTTACGTCGCGATGCGCTGACATGTCAAGCGCTGATTGGTCCATTTCAGATTCTTATATGACACGTGGCAATTCAGATAAAAGAGTCAATAATTGAGCTGACGTGGCACGCTGTGATTGGCTTATGATGACGTGGCGGTGACATGGCACGTTGACTCGGTCTTCTGCTGACGTGGATGATGACGTGGCTGACATGCGGGATGACACATGTCGACACGGGCGATGGCGATTGTCGACATTATAGGATGATGACACGTGTCACGACGCACGTTAGCAGATTGATTGTGATGTTGACACGTGGCACAGTGTACGTTAGCAAAGTCCGGCGCACATTAGCAAAGTCAAACTTCTCAGATTCTGACATGTGTCCCCGAAGCACGTTAGCATGGTGCAGCGCACGTTAGGCGTCGCGACGCGCCAATTTACAATTTTTCCCTTTTGATTCTTTTTTCACTATTTTGGGCCCAAATCACCTCCAGAATGTCCTGAAACTTATTTATCTACAAAATAACACAAAACACATCAAAATATTCACAAAACTCATCAAAATATTCACAAAACTCAAGAAACTATATAAAATATTAAGTTAAATGTGTGGGAAATAGTGATATAATTACCACTCATCACACCCCCAAACCTAACATTTTGTTAGTCCTCGAGCAAAATATGAAATAAAATAACATAAAAATAAAATTAAGCTAAGCCACTTTCGTAGGGATCACGGTTGCATTTAGCGTATGCAACAAGCCTTTAAACCCCTAGGTGTCCCTGGTGGACGAGTTGTAGTCTCGTGAGGGTTTACAGTAATGATACCCACAAACATTTTACAAAAGTAAAAAGGTAGTGAAACTAATACAAACAAAAGCAAAAAGACAAGAGAAAAGAGAATAAAGAAGTTAGTGACTAATCATGTGAAACATTCTACTCCAAGTTACTAGTTGTTTTCTTTCTTTCTAAATTACCGAATAAGTAAATTCTCTGATTATATTTACAATCTCCATATACATAGCCAACAAAATATTAATCAACTCATTTTTGCCCACAACAGTCACAAGTGCAGTTGATAAGAGAGTTATATTTTTGTCCTAAAGTTTTATCAGAATTCACACCTTTTTGCAGCACTGGAATAATTTTTCTCATTTTTCAGATTTTTTTCTTTGATTTTTTTTATTTATATACAATATCTTCCATCTATGTAGCGAGTGTTGGGTCGGTGGCTCCCAAACCAGTTGGCTTTAGGGCACCAGGTGTTAAGACACCCATACGGACTTAATTACTCAGACTTCATATATATATTTTTGCAACATCCTTGATCCATGTAGTGAGCTTTGGGCCAGTGACTCTCAAACCAGTTGGTTTTAGGGCACTAAGTGTTAAAACACCCCTATAGACTTAATAACTCGGATCTCAGACGTTTTTTTTTACTCTAATGCTTTTCATAGATGCTTCCTCCAATTAAACTAGAGCACTGAATATTACAAACTTTTCAATTATAGCTCATGTCTGTATGTTACCATGCATGTTGATAATACCTGCCAATTGAGCATATGAAGTTCCATTTTAGTCAATTTTATGGAGAATTTACAAATTAAATAATTTTAAAGGAAATAAATAAAAATTAACTTGTTTCGAAAATGGGTTGAAATACGTATCAGGAGTGGGAACTCCTTACACATCTATCTCTCACCAATTTCACCTTTTTAGTCAAAATAAAAACAAAAACGCAAAATATTTTTGTAATTTTTGAAAAATTTTCAATTTTTTTTGTATTTTTCGAAAAATTTTAGACTAAAAATAAAAACAACACACAACTAAAAATAAGATACTGATCAACTAATTCCCTCCCCCAAACCTAAATGAGACATTATCCCCAATGTCTTAAACAATAGAAGAAAAGTTTAGAATATAGTACCTGGTTAACTGAATTCTACACTAAAAGTTAAAGGTTAAGATCCAGATTAATCCGACGCCTCTTACCACGATCGTCCTCGGACCAATTTATCTTTGAAAGGATATGGTCAATTTGTGGTTCATAGGCTAAGATTTGGTCAATTAGATCCGGAGCAGTTCTGGCAGTGAAGAAGAGTTCTTTTAAAGGTTTTGACACGAACCCATTTCTCCGGGCATCATCAAGAAACACACAAAGAAAATCATAAAATCCTTCAACGTTGTACAATCCAAGCGGTTTCTGGTGTATGTTCAGGTTCGCTCAAGATAACACTGTAAAAATTTCCTCTAATGTACCCAAGCCATCTGGCAAAGCAATAAAAGCATCAGCATGATTAATCATTTCTACCAATCGTTTGGACATACCTGGCACGATCAGTTCCTCTCCGTTTGATGGTCCAATAAGATTTGCTTCTGCCAAGGGTTTTAGGATGATTCCCAAAACGTGACTGCCTCCCTCCTGTACAACTTTTGAAACGATCCCCATAAGTCCAAGATTGCCTCCGCCATATACTAAGTGCATATTCCTTGCAGCTAAGACTCGACCCAATTCATGTGCTGCTTCTACGTATTGTGGCTTAACACCAACACTAGTACCGTAAAACACACAGATATTTTCAACTCGTCTTCTTGAAGTGGCTTCCATGTTTTACTCTGGATTTCTTCAAAAGTGCAATGATGAGTTGAATTTATAACACCTGAAAATGGTGAGTAAAATAATAGCACTAGTACCTGCCAAATGACAATTATTAGTTAACAGTAAAATAAATCGTGATAGTCAAAAAGGTCTGGATCATGTCAGAGAAAATAAAAGAAAACAACAAAACAAATTACAATTATTAGGAAAAGACAAAGAGATATAATATTTACAATTATTAAAGCTTCCCATCCAATTTTCTTATAAATGGGCAAACATGGTCTTTTTTAGTCAGATTCCCGAGACTTAACTGTTGTCTTTCTTTTTGGAATTGTGTATGTAATTTGCGGATGGCTATATGAACATATCCACTGGGATGCGTCTCAAGAGTCGAAGATATATCGTCTAAAGACTCCTTACTCAAGCCATCCCTAATGAATTAATTTTATATCTTCGCGATTATCAGACACAATTCCTAAAGAACGACAACGAGTATTGCAATTCCAGCGTGCACATTTGTAACAAACAACCATTGGCATAGATCTACGTTTCTTTGCATAGGTGCTTCTTCCAAAACCAGACAGATGTGAAATAAAAGATTCAGAAGACTCACTTGCCAATCGGACTCGTGCTTCAATTACCCAACGAATGTCATTAGGAAAACCATGGATTGTTAGTAATCTCATCCGTTCCAAGCGAGCTTTGTAAATTTTCATTAGAGATTTTTGAGGGAGAGAAGGAAATTGCTTGTGAAGATTTGCGAGAACTTCTTCCATCGTGAAATGACTTTACCTGCAAAAATTAAACACAAAAAAATAAAACACACCAGATCACAATATATACACAAATTGCATGGGTTGCCTCCCTACGAGCGCCAAGTTTAACGTCGTCAGCTAGACGTGACTTCTCGAACGTTAGGTTGGATCTGAAAGTGTGACACTTTCTTTTTGTCGCTCAAATGATTCTCCCTAGTAGTGCTTAACACGCTTGTTTTTAACCTTAAATGTTTTGTTGGAGTCAGGATCATGTATCTCAACGGCTCTATCTGGTAAAACCTTGGTGATTCGGAAGTGGACCTGACCACTGTGATTTTGGCTTCCATGGGAAGAATTTCACCCTTGATTTGTTTAACAGTACCTTCTGCCCTGGTTCCAGTTGTATGCGCACTAACTTCTCATCATGTTTCTTCTTGGCCTTTTCTTTGTACAATTTGGCATCCTCAAAAGGCTGATTGTGAAATTCCTCCAATTCATTGAGCTGATAGAAATTTTTCTCTTCTGTTGCTTTTAGTGCAAGAATTGGTTTTTCAGTGCATAAGACACCCCTACGGACTTAATTACTCCTTACGTTTTTGTAAGGAATTAGATCAGAGTTATTAAGTCTGTATGGGTGTTTTGACACCTAGTGCCCTAAAGCCAACTGGTTTGGGAGTCACTGGCCCAAAGCTCGCTACATGGATTGAAGATGTTGTAAAATAAATATATATATCTGAAGTCTGAGTAATTAAGTCTGTAGGGGTGTCTTAACACCTGGTGCCCTAAAGCCAACTGGTTTGGGAGTCACTGACCCAAAGCTCGCTACATAGACTGAAGATATTGTATATAAATAAATAAATAAATCAAAAAAAAAAAGAAAGAAAAAAAATCAGAAAAATCCGAAAAATTATTCCATTGCTACAAAAAATGTGTGAAATCTGATAGAACTTTAGGACAAAAATATTACTCTCTTCTCAACTGCATTTGTGACTATTATGGGCAAAATGAGTTGATTAATATTTTTTGGTTGTGTATACGAAGAATGGTAAAAATAATCGGAGAATTTACTTATTCGGTAATTTAGAAAGAAAACAACTACTAACTTGGAGTAGAAGTTTCACCTGTTTAGTCACTAACTTCTTTATTCTCTTGTCTTTTTGCTTTTGAGTGCATTAGTTTTACTAACTTTTTACTTTTATAAGACGTTTGTGGGTATCGTCGTTGTAAACCCTCACGAAACTACAACTCGTCCACTAGGGACACCTATGGGTTTAAAGGCTTGTTGCATATGATAAATGCAACCGTGATCCCTACGAAAGTGGCTTAGCTTAAATTTATTTTAAAGATGTTTATGTTATGTTATTTTGTTGTTTTGCTCAAGGACTAGCAAAATGTTAGGTTTGGGGGTGTGATGAGTGATATTTATATCACTATTTCCCACTCATTTGACCTAATATTTTGTATAGTTTCTCGAGTTTTATGAATGTTTTGATGTGTTTTTATTTATTTTGCAGATAAAAATAATATTGGGACTTAATGGAATCAACTCAGGGCTAAAACGATGAAATCCGGAAGAAAAATGGTCAAAAACGAAATTTTACTATACGAGTCACGAAGTGCAGTCCTAAATTCCAATTTTGTGCAAGTTTCGTATTTTGGCCATAACTTTTTTATCCGATATCCGATTGAGCTGATTCAAGTTTCAGATTGAATAAGACTCGAAGATCTACAACTTTGAAAGTCAAAATAATTTCGAATTCTGAAGTTTCCATGGCAGAATTTGATGAACAATCCAGTATATTTTGAGTAATTACTATAGTCATTTTCAAAATATAAAATAATATAAATAAAAATAAAAATAAAAATTGTCAAACTTTCACCAAACATGTTTGCATGTTTGGTGCCATGTTTGATGCCATGTTTGGTGCCATGTTTGATGTCATGTTTGGTGGAGCATTTGGTGGAGCAATTAGTGGAGAAATTGGTGGAAGCCTTTAGATTTTCCTATAAATACCAAGCCATTTCATTTGTAATTCTCATGTTTTTCTTAGGTTTTTGTAAGGAATTTAAGGATTTCATCTTGTGTGTTTATTTTTAGTAATTTAATTTATGCATTTTTATTTTCAGTAATAATAGTAGTTTTTTTTCTTCTATTTTCTTTTATGTTTAGTAGTTAGATTTCCGCTATTAGAAGGATGAAGCTTTTATTATTTTAATTTATATTAATCTCCCTTAATTATAATACGGAAATTATAATTTAAATTAAAGGATTACCGCTTTAATGGCTGATTTTATTTATTTGACATAATGTGACACCGCCTATATGGCCGGTCTTTATGTGACAGATGATTACTGCATATATGGCTGGTTTATGGACAAATAATGATACCGCCTTTATGGTCGGTCGGTCTTAATTAAAATCTGACTTAATGAAGATACCGCCTATATGGCTGGTTGGTAATATCACTGATAAATTCTATATTATAGTAAAAGAGATTTCTAAATTAGAAATAGTAAAAGTGGATCCCCAACGCCCAACATTTTATTTTTATTTTAGGGAAGCGATGAAACACAATATTCACACACTTAATAATTGATTTTCTTTTTATGGGTAATTCTTTAGTTTGTTTATTGAGTTTTAAACTTAATGCTTTTTGTTGTCTGATCACCAATAAGATTGATGTGGTAAACTTAAAATGAACTTGATGAAGGGATTTTAGGTTTCAGCCTTAGATTCAATAGCTCACGATCTTCCTTGAAGATAGATAACCCTTTAATAGATTTCCTTACAGGATAGACATATAACTGTCGGGCGGGGGTAGCGAAAATTGGAACTGAATCTTAATGAATCCAGGTAATTTGGTTGACATAGACATATGGTTCAATTGGGTTATACTGGGTATTTGCATCTGACCATCGACATAGGCTTTTGCATATTCTCGTGTTCCAGGTTAGCAAACTAATTTATTACACATATATAAGAGAATCAATTCATCTTTTTTAATAATATTGTGTGGAGTCACAACCCTAGATCTTTGAGTCTTTTGTTATTTTCCTTAGTATTTTATTTTATGTCTTTAAGTATTTTATTTATCAAATCCACATTCAACCAACCAAACAAGCAATCATTATTTTCTCCCTATAATTAGATACTTGTAAATAAATAGTATCAATAATTAATAACAACAGTAGGAATTAAGTCCTCGTGAGATCGATATTTTTATACTACTTGAATGATTACGCACCGGTCATTCCACATGGAATTGACATGTTTTAAGTTTGTCAGTAGAACTTTGCATTGCATTGGAGTTCTGAATGGTACTGTGTATCACATCAAGTCTGAAACATTCCTCCTTCTTTTTATCATCTGGGAAATTCATGGCCTTGAAAACATTGAATGTTACTTCTTGGTCATGTACCCTCATGGTTAATTCTCCTTTTTGTACATCAATAATGGTTCGACCTGTAGCCAAGAATGGTCTCCCGATGATGATTGGCACGTCAGCGTCTTCCTCCATATCAAGGACAATAAAATCTGCTGGGAAAATGAATTTGTCAACCTTGACCAGCACATCCTCAACTACACCTCTCGGAATTACTAGTGTTCTATCAGCAAGTTGCAGATAGACTGAAGTGGGCATTGTTTCTCTAATATGCAGTTTCCTGAAAATAGAAAAAGGCATCAAGTTAACACTTGCACCTAAATCACATAAAGCCCTACCAAAGTTATGTTCTCCTATGATGCAAGGTATGGTGAAACTGTCAGGATCTTTCAACTTTGGGGGAAGCTTCATTTGAATGATGGCGCTGTATTCTTCTGTCAATGCTACTGTCTCGTAATCTCCCAATCTCTATTTTCGTGAAAGAATGTCTTTCATGAATTTTACATAGCTGGGCATTTCTTCCAAGGCTTCTGCAAATGGAAT
The DNA here is from genome assembly GCA_019454045.1 of Zanthoxylum bungeanum. Lineage (NCBI taxonomy): Eukaryota > Viridiplantae > Streptophyta > Magnoliopsida > Sapindales > Rutaceae > Zanthoxylum > Zanthoxylum bungeanum. The sequence continues at coordinate 39,231 of SKCR01039703.1, forward strand.
GTTGATGTACAACTTTTTGAACACCCAGGAAACGAGCAAACTGCTTGTCCAGTTTGTTTTTCTGAAGACGCTGAGGAAAAGGTGGAGGTTGAGTGATCTGTTCATTTTCCTTTGCTTCTTTTTCCTCCATCTGTTGCTTTGTTTCTTTTGGACATTCTCAGCAGTTGTTTTGGCTCCAACATTTTTGTTGATTTCAGTACCAATTTTTAACATGATGGCATGACACTGCTTCTTCTCTATATTCCTTGGATTTGGTTCTGTGTTGCTGGGAAGATTACATGGCTGTCTGTAACTCTGAGTATTGGCCAGTTGTCCGATTTGATTCTCCAGTGCTTTGATGGAAGCAGATTGGCTCTGAAACATAACATCGTACTTTTTTAACTGAGCCAGCACTTCTGATATTCCTGGTTCATTTGCATGTACCTGGCCTTTGTTCTGTTGCTGGAATCCAGGTGGTGGATAGTTCTGCTGTTGGAATCCAGGTGGTGGATTGTTCTTTTGCCCTGAATTGTTACTCCATGAAAAATTCAGATGATTCCTCCACCCTGGGTTGTAGGTGTTGGAATATGGATTGTTCCCTTGTCTGTTGAAATTGTTGACATAATTCACCGTCTCTTCAAGTTGGTTTGGTTCTGGTGCTCCTCCATATGGTGAACTTGTGGATCCAGTGGTAAGAGTCTCTATAAATTTGCATATTTGATCCAGCTTGGCGTTGACTGCTGTATTGGCTCCACTTTCATAAATTCCTGCAATTCTTTGGATCATGCTCATTTCTGTTGGCCACAAGGAATTGTTGTTGGCCATTTCTTCGATAGGTCTCAGGCTTGATCTTCTCCTTTTGCCATCAAAGCTCCTCTAACAGCAACATCGATTATGGTTCTCATCAGTCCAGAAATTCCATTATAGAAAGTTTGGACTTGAAGCCATTTTGGAATCTCATGGTGAGGACATTTCCGGAGCAAATCTTTGTACCTTTCCCAAGCTTCGTAGAGAGTTTCCGAGTCTTGTTGTACAAAAGATGTGATGTCATTCCTCAGCTTGCTAGGAATTTGGTGGCTAAAGTGTTACAAGTTGTGATGGAACCTGCTGGTAGTGAATGTAGCCAAGCTTTAGCTCTGTCCTTCAAGGAGTATGGAAAAACACACAGTCTCATTGCTTCTTCAGCTTCTCGGTTGTAATTGAAAGTGCCACAAACTTCCAGGAAGTTACTGATGTGGGTATTATGATCTTCAGTGGCTTTTCCCCCCAAACAGTACTGACTGCTGAATCATCTGAATGCATGATTTGATGTCACAAGCATTTGGTGGTAAATAATGAAGTACAATACAGGAAATGAAGCCGTCGACCACCGGAATGGTTCTGTCTCGAATGGGTATTGGTGGTGCAACCTCCAAAGGTTCATGTTCCATGTTGACTAAAGCTTATTGGCCTTCACGCATTTCCCTTCTCAACTGTCTGATGGTTCTTTCAATTTTTGGGTCGAGCAGTCGGAGTTCAAAGCTTCTGGTTCGTCTCATGTAGTTTTTGAGAACCTGAAACACAAGAAACAAAAATAATAAGTAAAAATAAATTAGATACAAGTAACATATCTAACCCCAAAACTAATAGTGAAAGATAAATAAGTGCCCGACAACGGCGCCAAAAACTTGACTGGTGCGTAATCACACGCGTATAACGCAAGCGCACGTATCGTTCAAGTAGTAGAAAAAGTATCGATCCCACGAGGACTTAATACCTAATCTATTAATTTTATGAGGTCAAATGATTACTAGTATCTAACATGTTGATTGATTGATTTGAAATGGTGATGATTTTGAATTTAAAAACAAGTAAATAAAATTGCACGAAAGTAGGTTTAAGAAAATTCAATATTAGGAAACTATCTAGGGTTGTGAATCTTTCTAATATCTTTTAAAAGATGAAGTGGTTATTTCATGTTTATGAAATATATCGGTTTACTAACCTGGAACACTAAATTATGCAAAAGCCTCTGTCGACGGTCAGATGCAAATACCCAGTATAACCTAATTGAATCATATGTCTATGTCAACCAAATTACCTGGATTCATTAAGTTTAAGTTCCAATTATGGCTACCCCCCCGCCCGACAGGTATATGTCTATCCTGTAAGGAAATCTATTAAAGGGTTATCTATCCTTAAGGAAGATCGTGGGCTATTAAGTCTAAGGCTGAAACCTAAAATTCCTTTGTCAAGTGTATTTTAGATTTACCAGATCAATCTTATTAATGGCCAGTTAACAAGACGCATTAAGCTTAAGACTTAATAAGTAAACCTTTAAATTACCCAAACTATAAAATAACCCCTTATAAATCGGTGATATTATAATTCATCACAACCCTAGATAACTAACTTAGTTACGACACATAACTAGGGCTAGTAAAAACTTAAAAATAAAAGACATAAATTAAAATGCTGAAAAGTAATTGCGGTAAAGTAAAAGCTGAAAAGTAAATTACAATAAAATAAAATGCTAAGGTAAAATGATCAACTTTTACTATTTACTATTTAGATTTCTCCATTAATATAATATATTAACTTGTGATTATTTTACCAACCAGCCATATAGGCGGTAACCTGATTAAGTCAAATTAAGTCCGAGCAGCCATATATGCGGTATCAAAATTTGTTCATAAACCTGCCATATAGGCGGTAAGAAAGTTTAATTACCACCGGCCAATCTGGCGGTATCCTTGCTTAGTCAGATTAAAACCAGTTTATAAATGATTACCAACCGGCCAATATAGCGGTATCCTTATTAAGTCAAATTTTAAATAGTGAATATATTATATTTAAGGGAGATTAATCTAAATAACAATAGTAATAGAATTACCTTTCACCATAGCCGGGGGAAGTTACCTCCTCATGGTTGAATAGTAAAAACTGTAAAAGTAAGAAAGTAAATTACTATTACTATTACAGAATGTAATTAAAATTAATTACAAAACTAAAATTAAAATAAACTAGATAGAAAACTCTTTATTTACATCAGAGAAATCAGAGAGGAAGGTACATCTGAAACTGAAATTTCGAGCTCTATTTATAGGCGTCAATAAGCCCCGCGCGTCGCGACGCACACGTTTCTTCTTGCGTCGCGACCCACTGACGTGTCAAGCGCTGATTGCTCCGTTTCAGATTCTTATATGCCACATGACAATTCAGATAAATGAGTCAATAATTGAGCTGACGTGGCGAAAGTGATTGTCGGCACCATAGAATTGCGACACGTGGCATGCTGTGATTGGCCGATGATGATGTGGCGGTGATGTGGCACATTGACTCAGTCTTCTATTGACGTGGATGATGACGTGGCTGACACGCGGGATGACACGTGCCGACACATGGCGATTGTCGATACCATATGATGATGACACGTGTCACGACGCACGTTAGCAGATTGATTGTGATGTTGACACGTGGCACGGTGCACGTTAGCAAAGTCCGGTGCACGTTAACAAAGTCAAACTTCTCAGATTCTGACATGTGTCCCCGGCGCACGTTAGCATGGTGCGACGCACGTTAGGCGTCGCTACGCGCCAATTTACAATTTTGTCCTTTTGCTTCATTTTTCACTGTTTTAGCCCCAAATCACCTCCAGAATGTCCTAAGACTTTATTTATCTACAAAATAACACAAAACACATCAAAATATTCACAAAACTCAAGAAACTATATAAAATATTAAGTTAAATGAGTGGAAAATAGTGATGTAATTACCACTTATCAATACTTGATCCACAAGTTCACCATATGGAGTAGCACCAGAGTCAGTTTCTTATAATCAACATGATGAGACAGTGGATTATGTCAACAATTTCAACAGACAGAGGAACAATCCATATTCCAACACCTACAACCCAGGTTGGAGGAATCATCCCAATTTCGCATGGAGTAACAATTCAGGACAAAAGAACAATCCATCACCATGATTCCAACAGCAGAACAAAGGCCAAAAGTATGAAAAAGAACCAGGAATATCAGAAGTACTTGCCCTGTTGAAAAAGCAACAAGCAACATACGATGCTATGTTTCAAAGCCAGTCTGCTTTTATAAAGGCACTGGAAAATCAAATAGGACAACTGGCCAATGCTCAGAGTTACAGACCGCAAGGAAACCTTCCTAGCAACACATAACCAAATCCAAGGAGCAGAGGGAATGAGTAATATCAAGCCATTACTTTGAAAAGCGGTACTGAAATCAACAAAGATGTTGGAGTCAAGGCAACTGCCGAGGAAGTTCCAAAAGAAAGCAATGAAGCAGATCCACATATGGAGGAAAAAGAAGCAAAAGTAAATGATCAAGAAAAATTCACTCCACCTCCACCTTTTCCACAGCGTCTCCAGAAAACTAAACTGGACAACTAGTTTGCTTGATTCCTGGAGATTTTTAAAAAGCTGCATATCAACATTCCATTTGCAGAAGCGTTGGAACAAATGCCCAGTTATGTCTAATTCATGAAATACATTTTGTCACGAAAGCGAAGATTGAGAGATTACGAAACAATAGCGTTGACAGAAGAATGCAGCGCCATCATTCAGAGGAAGCTTCCCCCAAAGTTGAAAGATCCTGGCAGTTTCACCATCCCTTGCACAATAGGTGAACATTACTTCGATAAAGCTTTATGTGATTTAGATGCCAGTATTAACTTGATGTCTTTGTCTATTTACAGAAAACTGCAAATTGAAGAAGCAATGCCCACCTCAGTTACTCTGCAGCTTGCTAACAGATCGCTCACATTTCCGAGAGGTGTAGTGGAAGATGTATTGGTTAAAGTCGATAAATTCATTTTCCTGCAGATTTCATTATCCTTGACATGGAAGAAGACAAAGATGTACCTATCATCCTCGGGAGACCATTCTTCGCTACAGGTCGAACTGTTATTGATGTATAAAAAAGGAGAATTAACCATGAAAGTGCAGGACCAAGAAGTTACATTCAATGTTTTCAAAGCCATGAAATTCCCGAGTGATGAAAATGAGGAGGAATGTTTAAGAATTGATGTTGTAGATAGTATCATCCAGGATACTGATGCAATGCAACTTCCCACGGATAAACTTGAAGCTTGCATCACCAACATGACTGACAACGAGCTAGATGATAAAATTCTGGAATGTATCAACTATATTGATAGACCTTTTCACTCCAAATCGACACCACATGTGGAAAGTTTGGAACTATCGAAAAAGAAGCGAATCAAACCATCGATTGAAGAACCACCGCAACTGGAATAAAAACTACTTCCGAGCCATCTCAAGTATGCATTATTAGGAAACTCTTCTGATTTACCTGTGATTGTTTCTTCGTCGCTAATATTAGAGCAGGAAGATAAGTTGCTGAGAGTGTTACGAGAACACAAGAAAGTCATTGGTTGGACTATAACAGACATTTGAGGCAGTAGTCCATCATTTTACATGCACAAAATTATGATGAACGACGAATACAAAGCCACATTGGAGCATCAACGGAGACTAAATCCAATCATGAAATAGGCCGTGAAGAAAGAAATTGTCAAATGGTTGGATGCCGACATCATTTATCCCATCTCTGACAACACGTAGGTGAGTCCTATGCAATGTGTGCCAAAGAAATGAGGAAGTACTGTAGTCACAAATGAAAAGAATGAGTCGATTCCAACAAGAACAGTGACTGAATGGAGAGTATGCATGGACTACAGGAAGCTGAACAAAGCAACAAGGAAAGATCATTTCACGCTATCATTCATTGATCAGATGCTAGACAGATTGGCAGGACATGAGTTCTATTGTTTTCTGGACGGATACTCGGGGTATAATCAGATTGCCATCGCCCTAGAAGATCATGAGAAAACCATTTTTACATGTCCGTATGGTACTTTTGCTTTCCGCAGGCTGCCATTTGGATTATGTAATGCTCATGCTACATTTCAACGTTGCATGATGGCCATCTTCTCAGACATGCTGGAACAAAGTATGAAGGTTTTCATGGATGATTTTTATGTGTTTGGAGACTTGTTCGACCACTGCTTGCAAAAGCTGGAGAAGGTGTTACAAATGTGTGAAGATACCAACCTGGTACTCAATTGAGAGAAATGCCACTTCATGGTACAAGAAGTGAAGAAGGCATTGTCCTGGGACATCAGATCTCACAAAAGGGAATCGAGGTAGACAAAACAAAGATCGAAACAATTGAAAAACTACATCCACCAACATCAGTTAAAGGGATTCAGAGTTTTCTCGGACATGCAGGCTTTTACAGGAGATTTATCAAAGACTTCTCCAAGATTGCGAAATCTCTGTGTAATTTACTAGAGAAAGACGTGCCTTTCAACTTCACCAAAGAATGCCATGAAGCTTTTGAAATCTTGAAACAGAAGCTGGTATCTGCCCCCATCATAATAGCACCAGACTGGACCCTTCCATTTGAGGTGATGTGAGATGCTAGTGACTTTGTTGCAAGTGCAGTTTTGGGACAACACAAAGCAAAAATTTTCCATACCATTTACTACTCCAGCAGAACTCTGAATGAAGCTCAACTCAACTAGACAACCACTAAAAAGGAGTTGTGTTTGCTTTTGATAAATTTTGCTTATATCTGTTGGGTCCCAAAATGGTGGTCTACACAGATCATTCAGCAATTAAATACCTGATCGCGAAGAAAGATGCCAAACTCAGATTGATCTGTTGGGTGCTTCTACTACAAGAATTTGACGTGGAGATCCGAGACAGGAAATAGACAGAAAACTAAGTGGCATATCACTTATCGAGGTTTGAGAATAGAGAAACAGCTGGCAATGAACTGACAATCAAATAAACTTTTCCAGATGAACTGTTGTTAGTCATGAAACAACGAGATGTCCCTTGGTATGCTGACTATATAAACTACATAATATCGGGAAAATGGCTGTTGGAATAGACACGTCAGCAATAAAAGAAGTTCTTCAAAGAAGTCAAGCACTATGTCTGGGATGAGCCATACTTATTCAAACGCTGTGCTGATCAATTACTGAGGCGTTGTGTTCCATATGAGGAGGTCAATAGTGTCTTGTAGCACTGTCATTCATCACCATACGACGGACACTTTAGCGGAAATAAAACTACAGCCAAAGTCCTACAATCAGGTTTGTTCTGGCACACTCTGTTTAAATATGCGTACTTATTTTCTCTTCAATGTGACAAGTGCTAGAGAACAAGAAATCTATCGTGGAGAAATGAAGGACCTCTGCAAAATATTCTAGAAGTGGAGATATTTGATGTATGTGGGACTGATTTTATGGGACCTTTTGTTCCATCATTCGGAAACCTGTACATACTAGTTGCAGTAGACTACGTCTCCAAATGGGTTGAAGCTATATCACTGCCATCAAATGATTCAAAAGTGGTGATAAAATTCTTTAAAAAGAATATTTTCACTCGCTTCGGAACACCTCGGGCAATTATCTGTGATGGTGGCACACATTTCTGCAACAGATACTTCGATGCACTCTTATCCAAATACGAAGTTACTCATAAAGTTGCCACTGCCTACCATCCACAGTCAAATGGACATGTTGAAGTTTCCAATATGGAGATCAAAAGAATCTTGGAAAGTGCCAGAATATACAAAAAATACCAAGAAGTGGCATGATCGAAAAATAGTGCGCAAACAACTAGAACCAATGCATCAAGTGTTGTTATACAATTCAAGGTTGAAACTTTTCCCTGGAAAGCTGAAATCAAGGTGGTCGGGGTCCATTTGTGATTACTCGGGTTTTACCATATGGAGCTGTTGAGTTACTTGATCCCAACACCAACGATACATTCAAAGTTAACAGTCAGCGTGTCAAACACTACTGGGGAGAATCATTTGAGCGACAAAAAGAAAGTGTCACACTTTCAGATCTAGCCTAACGTTCGGGCAGTCATGTCTAGCTGACGACATTAAACTTAGCGCTAGCAGGGAGGCAACCCATGCGAATTGTGTATATATTTAGATTTGGTGTGTTTTATTTTTATAGGTAAAGTCACATTTCAGGATGGAAGACGTTCTCACAAATCTTCACAAGCAATTTCCTTCTCTCCCTCAAAACTCTCTGATGAAAGTCTACAAAGCTCGCTTGGAACGAATAAGACTTCTGATGATCAAAGGTATTCCTAATGACATTCGTTGAATTATTGAAGCACAAGTCCGATTGGCAGGTGAGTCCTCTAATTCTTTTATTTCATATTTGTCTGGTTTAGGAAGAATCACATATGCTAATAAAAAAATAGCTAAAATACTAGGTGTTTGCTATAAATGTGCATGCATAACATGTAATACTCGTTGTCGTTCTTTAGGAATGATGTCTGATAACCGTGAAGATAAATTAAATTCATTAGGGATGACTTGAGTAAAGAGTCTTTGGATGACATATCATTGACTCTTGAGACGCATCACAGTGGATATATACATCACGCAATTCACATGTTATATACACAATTTCAAAAAGAAAGACAACATTTAAGTATGGGGAATCTGACTCTAAAAGACCCTGTTTGCCAATTTATAAGAAAATTGGATGGGAAGCTTGTCTCTGACGCATAAATGTCATTCAAGTCGTTACTTCTTGTAAATATTATTATATCTTTGTACTTATCTAATAATTGTGATTTGTTTTATTAATTTCTTTTATTTTCTCCGACAGGATCCATACTTTTTGACTTTCACGATATATTTTACTGTTTAGCTAATAATTGTCATATGAGAGGTACTAGTGCTATTATTACTCACCTTTTTTCAGGTTCTATAAATTCAACTCATCATTGCACTCTTGAAGGCATCCAGACTTGAAAAAAAAATACATAAAAAAAATTGAAGCAACTTCAAGAAGACGAGTTGTAAACATTCGTGTGTTTTGCGGTACTAGTGCTAGTTCTAAACCAGAATTCGTAGCGGCAGCACAGGAATTGGGTCGAGTCATAGCTGAAAGGAATATGCACCTAGTATATGGTGGTGGCAATCTTAGACTAATGGGGTACGTTTCAAGGGCCGTACAGGAAGAAGGTAGTTAAGTTCTGGGAATCATCCTAAAACCCTTGGCAGAGGCGAATCTGATATGACCATTAAACAGAGAGGAACTTATCGTGTCAGGTATGTCTGAACGACTTGTGGAAATGATTAATCGTGCTGATACTTTTATTGCTTTGCCATGTGGCTTGGGTACGATGGAGGAAATTTTTATAGTACTATCTTGGGCGAACTTGAACATACACCGGAAATCGATTAGACTGTTTAACGCTGATGGATTTTATGATTTTCTTTGTGTGTTTCTTGATGATGCCCGGATAAATGGGTTCGTATCAAAACTTGTAAAAGAAATCTTCTTTACTGCTAGAACTGTCAATGATTTAATTGACCAAATTTTAGCCTTTGAACCACAAATTGACCCTATCCTTTCCAAGACTAATTGGTCCGATAATGATCTTAGTAAAAAACGTCGGATAAATCTGGATCTTAACCTTTAATTTTCTTTTTTAGATGTATAATCTCAGCTAACTAGGTACTGTTTTCTAAACTCTTCTTCTACTTTTTAGACATTGGGGACAATGTCTCAATTAGGTTTGGGGGAGGGGAAAAATTGACTAGTATCTTATTTTTATTTTTTTGTTGTGTTGTTTTTATTTGATTTTCAGTCAACAAATTTCAAAAAAAAAGAAAATTTCAAAAAAAAATCAAAAAAAATGAGAAAAATAAAAAATATTTTATGTTTTTGTATTTTTTTTAACTTGACTAATAATGTGAAATTGGTGTGAGATAACTGTGTAAGGAATTTACACTCTTGAGATGTATCTCAACATATTTCGTAACAAGTTAATTTTTGTTTATTTCCTTTTGAATTATTTAATTTGTGAATTCTCCATAATACTGACTAAATTGGATCTTCATATGCTCAGTTGGCAGATATTATCAACATGCATGGTAACATACGACCATGAGTGGTAAGTGAAAAATTTGTAATATTCAGTGCTCTAGTTTAATTGGAGGAAGAATCTAAAAAAACAATGAAAAAAAATATTTGAAATCCAAGTAATTAAGTCTGTAGGGGTGTTTTAACACCTAATGCCCTAAAACCAACTAGTTTGGGAGTCACTAACCTAATGCTCGCTACTTGGATTGAGCGATACATGCGTTTGCGTTATACGTGTGTGATCACGTCGATCAGACGACAATAGAGAAGATACTAGATTAATAATGACAGAGGTGTATAGGTACTAAAATAAACTTTCCATGGTTAAGTTTAGTAGTACTACGAAATAGCAAGCTTTCTCAGCGTCGAGATAAGATTGGAAATTCCATCAGATAGGAAGCGAAAAGAATATGAGCAGTAATCAGAACCAAATCGCTAGTGTTGATGTTAACTGTAAGGATTAATATCTTGGAGTTAAAATATCGAAAAACTATGATGATAAACCTAGAGCATGAATAGATCCTGATTATAAACTATACGGTCCTAAGTCCCTCAGATAGGTAGAGATAGAAGAACGTAGAGGACAAAGCCCGTTAGTAGTTGAAAATTAGCAAAGAGGAAATAGACAGTTAAGTAATTAAATTAAGAGAATTAATGGCAAGTTCAGGTTGAGCATGTGGAATTGGAGATGTATTAAGTATGATCGTTTTACTAGCAAGAAGGATTATCCTTGTATATATTTATTATAGAGCTATGGTAAAACGTGAAGAAATCTAATGATAGGAAATATAATTACCTTTAAAAATGTGAAGGTGTTAGTCAAGAAGAAAATTGAAGATACACTTAGTAAGGCCATTAAAGGAGTTATATTATAAAAAGGAAGTGAAGAACTCGAGGTATACTTAAAGTCAAAGAAAGCGAAGGTTATCGGCTGTAGTACAAAGTACAATAGTGATACATTAAGTGTGAGGAGTAACAGAAGCCCCAAGCGATATCTAATAATTAGTATTATCATAGCAAAAGATAGAAGAGCTGAGGATAAATGATTCAAGTTGAACAGTCGTGGATATGCCCATTTTAGCATGAATGTATTAAATTCATTTAGGACCTTACAAGTTAAGTATGCAATAATGGAATGAGTGATCTTCTAGAAAATCTAAAGAGGTATTGAACCCTTAAAGAAAATGATGAGATAAAGTAAAATACAATTATAGAGTATCAGACAGAAATGAGTGATTCACTTGGGCTCCAGTTCGAGAAGAACTTAAGATCAGACCACAAGAAATTGAGTATTTCCAGTACACCCTTCGAGAAATTACGCAGTGTGAAATAAGAAATAGATAGAATTTTATGAAGGATAACTTTCATGAAGAGTGACTGTTGTGATATTTTATATCGTACGGCATGTGTACGATGTCAAGTTTTAGTATAAATGAGTTTAGAGTGTCGAACCCACATGGATTGTGTTAACTCGCACTAAATACTACAATTGATAATCCTAAATTTATTTAGAAAACAAATAATAAAGATTTAACTAGATAAATAATATATAAAAATATTTAGATATGAGGAACTAATACGATAGAGATTCTAGAGTCTGATTTCACCTAACTATCCTCTATGTATTTGTCATGCCAATTAATCCTTGTTCAGTTATATTATTTATAAATCAAGAATCCTAGAGTATCCACTCCCTCTTTCTCGAGTAACAGTGAAAATATTATCAACTACAGATTTCGATATCCCTATAAAACTCTAGTAATTAACAACTCATTACGTCTTGTGACTCTATGTTAACGACTTTAAAGGAACTATAGATTCTCTCGAATTCTATAAAATCCTAGTGTGGACAACAGGACCTGGGCGACGCCGTTCTAGGCTCGCGGCACTAGTTGGGAAGTACGAAATAACATGGAGTCGCCACCCGGTGTGAACCGGGACAAAGATTTAAGGCCGCACTCACCCCTCGCAAGGGAAGACCTCAAACCGTTGGGTTCGGAATGTTCCCTTACTTATGTCACTTGTAATAAAAGGATTTATGTAATAATTTAACCAGGCTTAAATAACATTTATTTCCAAAAATATCATGCTTCTAAATTCATATGCATACATCAACAAGTTCATCACAACATGCAACATCACATGGCAATCTCATGAACATATTTCAATCCTATAATATGGAAAATTAAGAACAACCTAATCATGCTTGAGTACTATCTCATGAACCTATTAACCAAATAACATGCTAACAACCTAATCATGCTTGAATACAATCCCGAGAACACATAGAATGGATAAATGCAGGGATACAAATAATACGGTTGGCTATATAACACAAGAAAGATCAACCAAGAGGCAATTATGCATGAATATGATAAGACAGACTCAGTTCAGTGTGTTCACGTTCGTGTAGCGTTCGTAAACGCGTTCGAACGGAAATGAAACCGAATGCTCACGTTCGAGTAGCGTTTGATAACGCGTTCGAATGGAAATGAAACAGAATGCTCGCGTTCGTATGGCGTTTGATAACGCGTTCGAACGGAAATGAAACAGAATGCTCACATTCGTATGGCGTTCGTGAACGCGTTCGAACAGAAATGAGACCTGATGCATGATAAGGCAAAAATGCTTGCGCGTTCGAGTTGCGTTCGTAAACGCGTTCGAACGGGAACAGACCTGATGCATGAAATGAGACACAATACATAAACAACAAAATAAAGGGGCGCGGTGAAGTACTGCCATAAAGGTGGCCTTTTGGGGCTCTTGATCTCTCAAAGATAGGACCTTTAGACCAACATACTAAGCCCATGCGCGTCACATCACATCATGTATACAAACATAAAGACAATCATATTATTATAAGTATGTCCGATTGAACGTGTCTTGCATCCAACCGAACACACATCAACCGGCGCGGCAAAGCATCGTGATAAAGGGCCTTAACCCCTCCCCATAGGGGATCTTTCATTCCACTTACTAAGCTCATGCGCTCGATTGAGTCATGCATAAATAAGCAACATGCAGAATTTAAGTGACGAAAAATAAATAAATAAAAGCAACACAAAACAAGAGAAGGTGCCGTTTACTCAAGTGGTACGTGGAGTTGTATCCCAAGTACAGACCGCACTACCGTCCATTCGGATTCGGCTACGGAATTTACGTCTGGGTTTCCATCCTATATACCACAAGAGACGACACTCTTCCATTTCATTCACCACAACATGCATCCATAAACGACTCTCATGCGAATAGAATTTAATAATAATAAAAAAACGAATATAAACTAATGAAAAAGTACCTCAGGTCTAATCTTTTAAATCACCTCTCGGATGTACGGTACACGATCGTCGGAAGGGTGGATGCTCCGCAACTCTCCCGGTTCACTGGTTCACTGTTCTCGTTCGTTGTCTTACTGTTTTGAGTCCGTTTTGCTGCTGTTTCCTTGTGGTTTCACTGCCGTTTCCTCTTTATCTTTTGCTTACCGTTTTTGGGTGTGTTCTTCCTGTAATTTTTATGTGTGTTGTGTATGAGCTAGGGACTAGGGTTGAGAAGGTTGGTGAAGGTTCTTTTTATAGGCAAGGGTTGGGCTTGACAAGGAAAGAGATTTGGCTAATTAAAGAGGGATTTGATTTGGTTTGGTTAAGGGAAGCAAGGGATTTGATTTGGTTTGGTTTAGGAATACAATATTTTAGATTGGTAATTATCTTATTAGATTAGGAAGTCAAATATATGATTGGCTTTAATTGGTTGATTGATTTTACTTGGTATGATTATATTTTTGATTTAGTATGTGATTTGTTTAATTTAGGCAGGTTTAGTTTAAGTTGGTAATTGCTTATTTTATGTTTGGTATATGCTTTATTTAATTATTTAATTAATTTAATTATTATCTTATTTAGTTAATGTTTTAATTAATATTTATTTATTTATATTGGGATGTGTTTTGGGCTTTGGGGGGCTAATTGGGCTGGATGTGAGGCTAGCAGCAAAACCAGAATTACCGACACCGTTCGAACGCTTCCTCGAACGCGGCACGAACCCCCGCAATCCGTTTGACGTTCGAACGTAAACACGAACGCAGCACTAACGAAAACAGTGAACCTTGTTTATTCTGAATTTCCCCTTCCGATGTCCGTTTCCCGTGACCTCCGTGACTTAAAAGGTAGTGTCTCCAAAATGAGACTCATCATAGGGACTTATGTGTAAAAATTCAGTGCCTACAGTCGCCCCCACTTTGATGGGACTTGTGTAATGTGCAACAGTGACAATCCTATCAAAGTTATGCAATGCATTTCTACTTACCTGGCTCGCCAGCTGCCACTTGACTTACCACGTGTTGAGTTGCGTTGATTTGGTGGTGAGGTGCTGTGACCACTGGTTCATTCCCGAACAGTGCTCTATTTTTAGAGCGCCATTTTCGGCATCTTTCATGTATGTGCTCCATTTTGGAGCGCCATTTCCGGCATTTGCTGTGTGTGTTCCATTTTGGAGCGCCATTTTCGGCATCTGCTGTGTGTGTTCCATTTTGGAACGCCATTTTCGGCATCTGCTGTGTGTGTTCCATTTTGGAGCGCCATTTTCGGCATCTGCTGTGTGTGTTCCATTTTGGAGCGCCATTTTCGGCATCTGCTGTGTGTGTTCCATTTTGGAGCGCCATTTTCGGCATTTGCTGTGTGTGTTCCATTTTGGAGTGCCATTTCCGGCATTTGCTGTGTGTGTTCCATTTTGGAGTGCCATTTCCGGCGTCTGTTGTGAGTGCGGTCCATTTCCTGAACTGTGCTGTGTGAGATTGTGGCTCATTTTTGAACTGTTACTTGATGAGATAGTCTTTGCTGCTATAAACCTGCAAACACAAAACAAACATTGCATGTATGTGATATGTATGCATGTATGCATGTATATGTATTATATTCCGCTGGGTTAGGCCTTCCTTGGTCCATTTCCGAACTGTGCTCTATTTTCGGAGTGCCGCTTCGGCGAGATGTGAAAGTAGTCCATTTTCGAACCATGCTCCATTTTCGGAGTGCCCTTTTCGGCAAGTGATGAGATGATGGTCCATTTCGAATCGTTACTGATAATGATGTGGGCCTCGCCCCAAACTGATACTGATATGGGCCTCGCCCCAAGACTGATGCTGATATGGGCCTCGCCCCCCAGACTGATACTGATACGGGCGTCGCCCCACATAATGCCATTCCCGGCAGAACTGATACTGAACTGATGTGGGCCTCGCCCCCAAGCTGATACTGATGTGGGCCTCGGCCCTGGGACTCATCCCCAAACTGATACTGATTCATTTCTGAAACTGACTGTACTGTTGTTGTTCCTGAAGATTCCCCGTGTTCTAAACATCACTGAATTTCATAGTGCCAAGGTTGAATGTTTTTTTTTTCAAATATACTCATATTGTAGGAGAGATTCAGCGAAATAATGTCTTTATTATCATTTAAAGAAAAATGATTCGAACATGTAGACCAAGTCAATGTCTATATTAAAAATGCATGATCAAATAAACTAGGAGGGATGATTTCATTATTCGCAACATTGCCTTCTTTCTTGGCCTATGGTTCTTCACCTTTGTCATCCCTTATTCCTATGAATGAAGCTGAGTGGTTGAGAGTTTGGAGGACAAGGGTTTCGGGTAGGCCAGAGTTGATCATGTAGTTGGGTAGGGGATTTCTGTATGCGTCGGGTTGTTCTCTTTCTGGGTCAGGTATTTTGTGGCATCAATGAGGTTTTGGATTTCATGCCTAAGGCGGGTGCAGCTGTCAGTTTCGTGGCCTCTCCTCTGATGGAAGTGACAATAAAAGCTTAGGTTAAGGTTGGGTGGTATAGGATCTGGAAGTGGTTTAGGCTCTAAGGGTTTTAGGAGTCCTTGTCCCTTCAACTTCTCAAGTACCTTAGATAACGGCTTCCCCAGGTTAGAGAAATGCCGGTTCTTGACGGTAGCGACCTCGGCAGTAGCGGGCTTGGTCTCAGAAGGCCCCCAAAAGTTCTTCTATTCTGGCCATAAAACTTTCTGTTTTCAGCCTCTTCTTCCTCAATATCCATGACAGTTTCCCTCAACTGTCAAAAATCAACAATCATAGAGGTCATTCTCCTCAACTTGCTGTAGATCGAGGGCTTAGTGCCCTTGATGATCACTTTAATCTGGTCTTTCTCAGAGGGCCGAGTCTGCATCTTCACAAGCTGGCTTCTCCAGCGGTCTACATACTCCTTGAAGCTTTCTTCTGGCTTCTGCTTAGTGTTCTCCAAATCACGAAGTGACAAATCAATCTCTAAGTCTGTAACATATTGCTTCAGAAAAGCATCAGCTAGTTCCCTCCAATCTTCCTTAACCTTCTTCTCAAGGCTATGATACCAAACCACAGGAGCCCCCTCGAGTGACATCCCAAACATCTTTTGGACTTGGCGCTGTGATAGGCCCACTGAACTCATGACCGAGACATATTGCTGCAGATGGACTCTCGGGTCTCCATTCCCATTAAACTTGGCCATGTCGGGCATTCTGAACTGAGCAGGCAACTGTTCCTCAAAGGTCACCGCCTCATAGTCTAGTAAGTCTTCATCCTTACCTTTCATCTTACGGGTAACAGACTCTACCTGGTCACGGAGTTTCTGCAATTCTGCCTGAGACCCAACTGTTCTCCCAGTGGCATAATCAGCCATATCATCATCAAAAGCGGAGATGTCATCCCCCAATCCATTCGGAGTCTCCTCACGTCTTACATTCTCAGAGTTTCCCCCAGCACGGGGCACATCCATATTTGTCATGGCAACAGTCAAGGCTTGCAACTGTTCGATAATCTTGGCCAAACCATTTTCCAACTGATCTATCCGAGATACCTCATTATCTGATGTACTCATGTCTGTTACCGGTCTTTTGGTGAGTCTTCCCTCTTCCCTAACCCAACGGGAGTCTATGATGGCTTTTAGAACACAAAGGTTAGCATGATTTATGTATGCATGAGGTGCGTGAGATGCATGTAACATATATAACATACTAAATCAATTAAAATTTTCACACAAATCGGCCTGTTATCATTTTAGAAGCTTTCGGGCTAATTGTCATAGGAGTGAACTCATACCAGTTTAAATGGCCCAAAAAGTTCACGTCTCATGGCAAGGAGCCCAACTAAATCCAAATGGTAACATTCCGAACACAAACACAAGGTGGCTCATCAACACTTAGAAGCCTTCGGCCCAATCGTCATAAAATACGTTCTTGTCCCAGTTTAAATGGCCCAACAAGCCCATATCTTATGAAAAATAGTCCAAATGAATCCAAACGATGATGTTCCCAAACACAAACATAGAAGAGAGATAATGCAAACATAACATAACAATTTTTACATAATGGCCCATCAACATTTCAGAAGCTTTGGGCCTAATAGTCATATGGTACGAACTCGCCCCAGTTTAAATGGCCCAACAAGCCCGCATTTCTGCAATAGTCCAACTGCATCCAAATGAGGATGGTCCACAAGCACATACTCAAGGAAATAATTGCTACTTTAGCCAACCCGGTCTATGGGTGGGTTAGTAAGAGTATAGACAAAGGCTCTCACCGGCGAAGGATGGCCCACAACTAGGTCTCCCCACTCAAGGGTTCGAGCGACCAAGTGAGCGCACCCCTTTTTTATACACTAAGGTACGTGCCAATGAGCTATGGTGTGTGACGGACTGTCAAATGAATTTCCCTTTGTAGATTCCCCAGAGGGAAGGTGGAGCAAGGCTCAATTAAATACCCAAGCCTCTTAGGCGCTTATCGCTTGTTGTCAGGAATAAACAACGAGTCCTCCAAATTAGTCCATCACAATAGGCTACTAGTAGATGGCTATCTAGGTGCCTTCACAGCTTTTCCTTCTAGAAAGGTAGTGAATGAAGGAAGACACCAAACCATTACCTAGCCTCAAAATGCCTTTGATTAAACCCTCACTTTACCCACTATAGACACGGTCAATTAAAACAGAAATCCAAACATTACAAGACAGTATTCGGGGCCGATTCTCTATCCCCAGTGGAGTCGCCAGACTGTGGACAACAGGACCTGGGCGACGCCGTTCTAGGCTCGCGGCACTAGTTGGGAAGTACGAAATAACATGGAGTCGCCACCCGGTGTGAACCGAGACAAAGATTTAAGGCCGCACTCACCCCTCGCAAGGGAAGACCTCAAACCGTTGTGTTCGGAATGGTCCCTTACTTATGTCACTTGTAATAAAAGGATTTATGTAATAATTTAACCAGGCTTAAATAACATTTATTTCCAAAAATATCATGCTTCTAAATTCATATGCATACATCAACAAGTTCATCACAACATGCAACATCACATGGCAATCTCATGAACATATTTCAATCCTATAATATGGAAAATTAAGAACAACCTAATCATGCTTGAGTACTATCTCATGAACCTATTAACCAAATAACATGCTAACAACCTAATCATGCTTGAATACAATCCCGAGAACACATAGAATGGATAAATGCAGGGATACAAATAATACGGTTGGCTATATAACACAAGAAAGATCAACCAAGAGGCAATTATGCATGAATATGATAAGACAGACTCAGTTCAGTGTGTTCACGTTCGTGTAGCGTTCGTAAACGCGTTCGAACGGAAATGAAACCGAATGCTCACGTTCGAGTAGCGTTTGATAACGCGTTCGAACGGAAATGAAACAGAATGCTCGCGTTCGTATGGCGTTTGATAACGCGTTCGAACGGAAATGAAACAGAATGCTCATGTTCGTATGGCGTTCGTGAACGCGTTCGAACGGAATTGAGACCTGATGCATGATAAGGCAAAAATGCTTGCGCGTTCGAGTTGCATTCGTAAACGCGTTCGAACGGGAACAGACCTGATGCATGAAATGGGACACAATACATAAACAACAAAATAAAGGGGCGCAGCGAAGTACTGCCGTAAAGGTGGCCTATTGGGGCTCTTGATCTCTCAAAGAGAGGACCTTTAGACCAACATACTAAGCCCATGCGCGTCACATCACATCATGCATACAAACATAAAGACAATCATATTATTCTAAGTATGTCCGATTGAACGTGTCTTGCATCCAACCGAACACACATCAACCGGCGCGGTAAAGCATCGTGGTAAAGGGCCTTAACCCCTCCCCATAGGGGATCTTTCATTCCACTTACTAAGCCCATGCGCTCGATTGAGTCATGCATAAATAAGCAACATGCAGAATTTAAGTGACGAAAAATAAATAAATAAAAGCAATACAAAACAAGAGAAGGTGCCGTTTACTCAAGTGGTACGTGGAGTTGTATCCCAAGTACAGACCGCACTACCGTCCATTCGGATTCGGCTACGAAATTTACGTCTGGGTTTCCATCCTATATACCACAAGAGACGACACTCTTCCATTTCATTCAAGCCACAACATGCATCCATAAAAGACTCTCATGCGAATAGAATTTAATAATAATAAAAAAACGAATATAAACTAATGAAAATGTACCCTCAGGTCTAACCTTTTAAATCACCTCTCGGATGTACGGTACACGATCGTTGGAATGGTGGATGCTCCGCAACTCTCCCGGTTCACTGGTTCACTGTTCTCGTTCGTTGTCTTACTGTTTTGAGTCCGTTTTGCTGCTGTTTCCTTGTGGTTTCACTGCCGTTTCCTCTTTATCTTTTGCTTACCATTTTTGGGTGTGTTCTTCCTGTAATTTTTATGTGTGTTGTGTATGAGCTAGGGACTAGGGTTGAGAAGGTTGGTGAAGGGTTCTTTTTATAGGCAAAGGGTTGGGCTTGACAAGGAAAGGGATTTGGCTAATTAAAGAGGGATTTGATTTGGTTTGGTTAAGGGAAGCAAGGGATTTGATTTGGTTTGGTTTAGGAATACAATATTTTAGATTGGTAATTATCTTATTAGATTAGGAAGTCAAATATATGATTGGCTTTAATTGGTTGATTGATTTTAACTTGGTATGATTATATTTTTGATTCAGTATGTGATTTGTTTAATTTAGGCATGATTTTAGTTTAAGTTGGTAATTGCTTATTTTATGTTTGGTATATGCTTTATTTAATTATTTAATTAATTTAATTATTATCTTATTTAGTTAATGTTTTAATTAATATTTATTTATTTAAATTGGGATGTGTTTTATGGGCTTTGGGGGGCTAATTGGGATGGATGTGAGGCTAGCAGCAAAACCAGAATTACCGACACCGTTCGAACGCTTCCTCGAACGCGGCACGAACGCCCGCAATCTGTTTGACGTTCGAACGTAAACACGAACGCAGCACTAACGAAAACAGTGAACCTTGTTTATTCTGAATTTCCCCTTCCGATGTCCGTTTCCCGTGACCTCCGTGACTTAAAAGGTAGTGTCTCCAAAATGAGACTCATCATATGGACTTATGTGTAAAAATACAGTGCCTACACCTAGGTCATACTCTTTAGATCTTTTTCAAAATCCACTCTCTCTAGTGATAGATTCTAAACATGCATCATCTCAAATTGTGACCAGCAACCAAGAAGGATTAAACTCAAAAGAATATAAATAAACTGAATAAAACTTCATAACGATATTGACAAACAATACAAAGGTTCAAGCATCGATTACATCATTCTCCAGAATTAAGGAGTTAGTTCATTACTAAAGATAAAAACAATAAGAATAAAGTCATGAATCTAATAGACTTAATTAGAGTTCTAAGAAAGAAACAAGAAGATAAAACCCGAATTGAAACCCTTCATCTTCGGACGTCGCCGCCTTCGTCTCATTTTGTCGCTCTTCAATCCTCCTCATTGGATCTCTCTAAAATATGTATTTTTGTGTTTTACCTCCCATCTTTGTTTTGGACGAACTTGTGTATTTATAATAAAGCCTTGAGGTCCTTATGTATGTTAAAACCCTAAAATTGGTGTTTCTGGTCGCTGCGGGGGGCCGGAAAGTGGGCGCCGCGACGCCCAAATCTCTAGAATTTGTATTGCTGGATTCGCGATGGCGAGTCGCGACGCGCGACAGTCTCCCAGGATAATAGGATTTATGTGTTCTGCGATTCTGCTCTTCCCGCGTGCTTCTGATGCGTCCGTATGGTCCCAAAACACGTATAAATGCCCCAAGATCCGTATATTAATGTTTCATACAAATAAAACATAAAAGAACTACAAAAATACGTTAAATGATACAAAAACTAACATATTAGTAAGCTAAGAATGCAAGAATAAGTGGGTATAAACCACATCTATCAAACACCCCCAAACTTAATATTTTGCTAGTCCCGAGCAAAAGACAAATTAAAAACTAAACAAATAAAATTAACAAAATTAACTAGGCCACTTTTGTAGGGATCACGATTGCATTTAGCGTATGCAACAAGCCTTTAAACCCCTAGGCGACAGCTTACAGCAATGGTACCCACAAACGTCTTTCACAAACATTCATGCAAAAATATAAAAATAATTAAAAAGCAAATAAAATAATCCCGATAGTTATGCATATTGTTTTCCTCAAAGAATGCTTGTAAATGAAATCAGGGAACCTTCAAAGTACTCAACTGCGACTCAAATCCAAATTCTTGAATAAACCATCTAAGCCAGACTCACAGTATGTGTGTGTAAAGGTTCATTCACAGCTCGACTCCGAAGTAAGCTAACTCGATGATTTCATCTCAAAAATTGAGATCCGATAGGTTTAAACCAACCTAGATATCTCAAATTTATTATGCATTTGCTTTTCTTTGCCCGGTATGGTACGATTTTTCATCTTATTTATTTATTTATTTTTTTCAACACACCTACATTTTAAGGTAGCATTTCTCCTCATGGTGGTCATAACACTCGCCCATGGGTAGCTTCACGCTTATCGGTTATAGGTGGTTTCTTTTTCTTATCATACCATACATCATAATAATAGCATATTGAGATAGACATCTAAACAAACAGTCATTCATTGGCAAACAATTTCTTCAACTAGTCAATTTGCCAACTACTTAGGTTCTTACTGCTAAAAACCTATTATTAAGTGTTTACGAGTTTAACCTAGATCATCTACTCAACGCATTAGATAAAAATCAATTATGACTTATCGTTTCTAAAATTTCATTTAAAGCAAACAAATTCATCATTATACTTATGTTTTACTATCAAGGATTAAAAACAAACATATTATATATATATATATATATATATATATATATATATATATATATATATATATATATATATATATATATATATAATATCACTACATGCACACACCCCCAAACTTAAAACTTGCATTGTCTTCAATGTAAGATAAACATAAAGAAGCAAAAGTAAGTAACAACACTACCGTGCATGGAGTTGAACATGCTCTTGCTGGTCAGAATTTGGTTGCGCGGGCTGTGTGTGTCTTGTGCTTAGGGATGGCAGTGGGTAGGGTATGGTGCGGGTTTGCCATTACCAAACCCGTACCCGCATATGTAAATAAATTACCAAACCCGCACCATTCCCATTGCGGATTTTAATTTTCATTACCAAACCCGCACCGCATATAAAAATAAATTACCAAACCTACATTGGTACCCAATGGATTTTTTGCGGGTTTTTAAAATATTGAATTACTTTGTGTTCTTAATAATACAATTTTTTAATTAAATAATTTATTTTTAATTGCTAGCTGTAGTTTTCACATTTATTTTTCATTTGACATATACAACATGCAATGTATGTATATATAGTACATAGATAACATAATATATGAAAGACTCGGTATCATATGTTTATTTTTTCATATAAACATAATTAAAACGAGTTCTTCCCTTCATAATTATAATGATCTAAATTAGCCAACTCAATCGAAAATAAGCTAAAAAGTAATCACCAACCTTTGGTCATATTTTTTATGCTAAGTGTAATGAAAGTGATGCTTACAAGGCTCAAGAGGTGTAAGTGTAATGAAGAAGCATGAAAGCTACTGAAGTTGCAGCAAATACTAGCTTATTTTGTTCCTCTCCCGTTTCTGATCATTTGAACTTAATCAAATTTTTTGTATTATAATTTTATTAACAATTGTGATTAAAAAAAAAAACAATAATAGTCATGCAAAAAATCTTCAGTTGGGCAGGTTGCGGGCTGCGGCTGAGTGGGAGTGTGGAACTGTGGATTAGTGTTTTAGGTTTAGGTTTTGTTAGTTGTTTTTATATGAAGGTTTTTTTTATATTGTCCTAAAAATATTAATTAATAAAAAATAATATTGCGGTTATGCGGATACCCGTATTTTTTTTCTTAAATACCAAACCTGCACCGCACCCGCAGCGGGTTCTGCTTTAAATTACCAAACCTGCACCGCACCCGCAGCGGGTTCTGCTTTAAATTACCAAACCTGCACCGCACCCACTAATATATTTACCAAATCATACCCATTGCGGGCGGGTTTTTGCGGGTTTGCGGGTAAAATTGCCATCCCTACTCGTGCTACCTACATAAATAGCATGCAAAACGAATAAATAAACAATTAGCACACAATAAAAATAAAAATAAAGAAAATAAAAATAAAAATAAACAAATGCAAGGGTTGCCTCCCCGCTAGCGCTAAGTTTAACGTCTTCAGCCAGACACAACCACTCAAATGGTCATGGCAACTTTTTTTTTATATCCACTGACTGCTTTGACCTGAAAAGATAGCTTGGCGACTGTGGCAGTTTATCCAAATACCCCTTACAACTGCTTGGTCATGGAGGAAGTAATCTGCCCAATTTGTTTTTCCAAGGACTTTATTGTTGCCCAGATATTTTCCATGTGTGTCTCAATATTGTTCAGCCTTGTTTCATTCTTCTCAAACCTCGCTGAAGTATTGGCAACAAACGTGCTCATGAAATCTTCCAAGGAAGTTTCTGCTCAGCTTTTTGATAATCGAATACCGATGAAGGTTGCAAGGTATTTTTTGTGTTAGCATATGACATGTCTGGATGATAACGGTTAGGCACATGATTGCCTCTATAGCTGTTGAAGTTCCGATTGTTCACATATTGGACTTGCTCAAAGTTCAGGTTTCCTTCCAATAACAATATATTTGTAGCCGCCGTTGATTCAATAGATGTTTGTGCTCGTGGATTTGTGAGGGTTGCTACTTGAATAGATAAGGTGGAAATCTGAGCTGTTAGTGCCACAAGAGGGTTCACTTCATATGTTCCAGCCACTTTGATCACCGTAGCACGTTCACTTGGCCATTGAAAATGGTTAATGGCCATTTCTTCTAACAGATTGTAGGCGTCCTCAGCTGATTTCTTGAATAGAGCTTCCCCAGTTGCTACATCAACCATACTCCTATTCGAACCATTCAGCCCATTATAGAACAACTGAATCTGGACCCAGTCTGCATAATCGTATTGTGGGCATCTTCGTAGTAGATCCTTAAAGCGCTCTCATGCTTCATACAGAGTCTCAGTTTCTAGCTGCTTAGATATGCTAATTTATGCCCTCAGTTGAGCTGATTTAGCTGGTGGGAAGAATCTCTCAAGAAATTTTGTGGCCATATCCTGCCATGTCATGATACTCCCCGTCTGTATTGATTGAAGCCAATCCCACGCTTTATCCCGTAAAGAGAATGAGAATAAGCATAGCCTGATAGCCTCTTTACTCACACCATTCATCTTTATGGTATCTGTGATCTCCAAGAACATCCTTAAGTGCATGTTGGGATCCTCTACAGCTGAACCCCCAGACCATGAAACACGTCTATACGAGTTTCCAAAACTCATGGTACATCGGGTTAAACCATTGAAACTCCAATTTCAATATACGACATGTGCTAGTCTTCTAGGTTATAGGAATTCGATTGTATTCCCAAACCAACTACTAGGAATATATATATACTTTAAGAATAATTTACAATAGTAATACTTATCCCAATGTCGGACCACTTAATGTCCAGTATTACCACAGGACTATTCTAAGGTCGATGTCATTCTTAGCATATTTATACATCAATCTAATAAGCATAATGACAATACCATTAATAAGGTTTGAAATGAAAATGTAGTTATTTTATTAATAAATAATAAAATATAATGTACTATACATCATCCAGATTGACATTCCTAGCACCAATTCCAACAATATATTAAGTGGATCTTGTGTTATTGAGTTGGGTTATGGTCCCAAGTATGAGATCATGTATAAGATGTGATTAGTGGAGTTGATCAGAGTTAGAAAGTCAGAGGCTAAGGGGATAGAGTGGCCTATTCCCTGCCGGTAGCATTCCCAGAAGGAGGATGTTACACTCTCATTTATGAGATTCAAGTATTATATGTGTCAATCAAGGACTGTCTACAGCTAGTCAAGAGTATGGATTTTATTTGGAAAATTATCACAATTTATAAAATATAATATAAAAAAAAATCATATATATTTTCATACCACTAGCTTTACCATTTATCCCAAAATGATATAAATTAGCAGAACAAGATATAACTAAAAATATTCATAATTTTATTAATAAAAGAAAAATAAATTTCAAAAGAAAAAAATACACACAAGAGTTCATCCTCCGAAGTCTCAATATAGAATTGTGGAAATTTTGCTGCCTAAATGATGTGCTAAATAATGGTGTTTGGCACCTCTTGTGCTTGCCATTTGCAAGCACATCTTGCAATTGCTTTCCACCGAAATGTGGAAAGTAATTATATTTATATTATATTTTTTTTTCTGTTTTATCCTACTCTATTTGTTTTTATCCATTTATCTTTATCCTTTTGCTTTTGTTGTTTTCTTTCTTTTATATATTATATAAAATACATGTGTAGTTAAATACATCATAAGCTCATTTTTTCGCCAATATAAACACGGTGAATATTTTTCAAGTCCGATTTGAATCTAGTTGTCACGTCCTTTTAGGTTTATAAGTCTTGGAATTCAGATTTCATGTCCATTTTCCTGTTGAGCATCTGAAGCAGTATTTTACCTATAAAATATATAAAAAAACACAATAAAAATATATAAAACCTAAATTTAGTTATTAATTCACAAATGTGGTAAATTAAGGGGATTAATGAAACTACAAGTGTAAAATAATTAATTTTACTTTTAATAAAAGTACACATCTTAGTGTTCATCAATCAACGATAGGATGGTGATGCAGTTGAATCATCTGCGTATGCTGTCCAGACGAAGAAGGAAGAGTTTTCGGTGTTGAGAGAGAAGAGTGAACAACAGAGTCTTGAGAGATAATAAGGAAGAGAATAAGAAGGAATATTATAACATGAGAAATAAAAGGGGGTAATTTTGTCAAATATAATTATTTGTTTTATTGTGTGGAATTCGTTTGAAAATCCCATCAATTTTGATGGGATTTGATTTAATTATAATCAATTACATAGAATTAAAATCATGGAATTGAAATCAATTTTTTTTTTAATTCCAAACATAAATTTTTAGATTTGTAAATGAATTCCACAAAATTTTGTGGAATTCATTTGTTCCAACATAATGTAAAAGTAAAAAAAGATAAATATTTTAATATTACTTTTTTAAATGCCAATTTTTTCTTCACTGGTAATGTTATTTTTTTCAAGTTACGTTTAATCCTTAATCCTCGATTTGTACGATTCATTTTTAATAATTTAATGTCTTTTTTATTACACTCACTTACACCATCTTCCATCTCATTTCACCAACCTAAACAATAAATTTTAAATGTTTTAAATTATATTTCATCTCTTTCCACTATTCCAAACATAGTATTAATGATTGCATTGCATTTAATGTTAAGTTTTTTTTTCACCTTTAAACATGATTGGTTTTTAATACTTAATATGGAGAATAAATGTGAGTTTAGTTTATTATAAATTTTGGAACAGTTTATGATTTATTCCTTTTTTTTTATGTGAGTGTGGAAATTTTTTTTTTTTTTTTAAATAGTGTTGAGTGTGAAACTTTTTTTTTTAATTTTAATTTTTGGATGGTAATTTTACTTTTTAATGAATTGTGTATTTTAGTATGTGTATTCATATTACACTAAACAATTTGGACCACTATATTGCTGCCATGTCAATACTTGGACATATTGGTTTTTTTTTTTAAAGGCATGACATTTTAACCAAATGCTCCAATTATACATCATTGCGAACGATGCAATTATAAGATTGAGAATTCAACTTGAATAAATATTTAAGAAAATCTAAGACTCAATCCTAATTATGATAAAACTTAACAACATAAACTAATTTATGTACTATATGTTCCTCGTAACCGGCAAAAAAATAGACTAACACCTAAAACTATTAGGTACAAGAGGATTTATAAGACCGACTGAATCTTCCAACCTCGATTGATGAATGCTAATTCCTAACAAAAAGTAAACCAACATAATACACAAATTAAACATAAAGCTTTGAATATTAACTTATATACAATCTATCACAAGAAAATGATAAATTTAATAGATTGAACAGACATTTCAGGGAGAGCCATAGAGCTTCATCTCAATGCTTTTATTGTCAGATGCTGAAGAAAATAGTCATTATTCATGTAAAAAAAAACATGAAAAATAAAAACACCCAACATAAAATTGGAGTGTTACTATTACATTTGAGTGAGTGAATTTATATATCGAGATTTGGGTAGTAAAAATCAGAAAAAAAATCGGGAATAGTATTTGGTGAACTCACCAGAATGAAAAAAGGGTGCACCCTTTTTCAAAGAACCTGATCGGAATAAAATTGAAAAAACAACAAAAATAAAAAATAAAAAGAGCAAGAAGGAAAAAAACTGTAACAGAGAAATGGAAAAGGCGGAGATTGGGAACAATGGAAAAGAAATAGAATGAGAAGTAAAAGAGAGAAAAAATAAAATAAAATTAATGTTGACATCTGATTTTCGTTTCGGGGACAATTTGGGAAAATCATTCCTCGAACAAACCTCCCTCAACTATGAAATTGTTTGGTTTGGTTACCAAATGCAAACTTAGCAAAAGATGGAAAATACACAGACAAAACATAGGATTTAACGTGGTTCGACGGAATGAATTCAACCTACGTCTACATACACAAATAGAAGAAAGACTTTTATTTCCACCTCGGGTCGGACTGGCCTCCCTCTAACTCTAGCTCGGCTGACCGACCTCTTACTAGCTCTAACTTACACTTATGCTTTTTTCCCTCTCTATTACAAGTGAAGAAAAAAATTAGCCAACACCTTACAATAAATTCTTAACCCTTTTATATACTAGGACAAATTCCATTATTCTACCTACTCATGACATCAACCACGCTTCTTTGTCATTATTTCTCATTACTCATATGTTATGCCTATTAATCATTGTTTGTACGTTACCCCCATCAGTCTTTACTCGAACATTATTGCTCATTACTCGTACGTTACACTCATACATCGGTCTGGAGGCTCTAGGTTTCATGTATGACTTACGTCATCCGTACATGTTCATAAGATTCAGCAATCTCGACCTAGGTAATCGGGTGAGCGTACCGAGGTGGTCAGTGTCAGATTATCTTTTTCTCTTCTTTACCAGGTCAGGTTGAAATGGTCATGTGACTTCCTCGGGTCGGTACCCCAAAACAAGTGACATGCTTTCTTGTAGTCACTAAAGGGTCAGGTATTTTTCCAGAGCCCAATATTGGGCCGAACTTTGCACATCGGGAGCTCAGATCCCTATATCATACCTCTCATCATTGCGATGACTTTGACCTTTTTGTCTGCTAGCTGCAATCCCCATTCTAACCTTCTTAGAGATTCTGACTTTTTGGGAGCTGGAAACCACCATCCACATATGCCTCTTAGTTCTTGGTATCAATGAGTTCATGTCGGGAACTTATAAAAATGATGGTGGTGCATGGACCTGGAAACCGATATGATGTCATCGGGTTGATACTCAATCCTGATCCAGTCCAAAATCTTCAGTGCGATCCATCTCTTGGCAGGAACCACAACTTGAAGCTTCAATGCTTCTTGTAAAAATCCACGTCGGGTTCACAACCCTGGTCTGACACCTCTACTTTTGATTCATAACTTGGTCATCTCTTCCATCTGGCCCTCTCTGATCGAAAAGGTTGATCTGAGCCAACCCAAGTCAGCTCACACATTGGCCTCTCTACTTGAAAAGGCTCATCCCATGCCACCTCGGGCTGATACATGCTCTCAGTATGCTGCAATCTCGGTAGGAAATGGTCTGTAAATACCTGAAAAATAAAACATGGATCACGAGGAAAGCTCACCTCGAGCTATCGCATGTAAAAGAGCCTTGGCAGGTGATCGGTGAAATCACTCACGTAACGCAAGAGCACGTATCGCTCAAGTAGTATAAAATGTATTGATCCCACGAAGACTTAATACCTTAGCTATTAATTTATGACGTTGAATGTTTACGAGTATCTAATAGATTGATTGTTGATTGGATGGCGATTTTTGTCTGAAAACAAGTAAATAAAAAGTGCGAAAGTAAATTACAGGAAAAATCAATATTAAGAAACTATCTAGGGTTGTGAATCATTCCAATATCTTTTAAAGATAAAGTGGTTATCTCATGTTTGTGCAATATATTAATTTATTAACCTGGAACACGAAATTATGCAAAAGTCTTTTTCCGATGGTCAGATGCAAATACCCAGTGTAACCCAATTAATCATATTTCTATGTTAACCAAGTTATCTGAATTCATTAAGATTAAGTTCCAATTATGGCTACCCCGCCCGACAGGTATAATCATCTCCTGTAAGGAAATCTATTAAGGGTTATCTATCCTTAAGTGAGATCGTGAGCTATTGATGTTGGAAAAATGCTTATTTATAAGCATTTTGAGGCTCAATTTTAAGCATGGTCCACTTCGTTCTTACGGTTGTTATTGAATGATTCGGATACTCCTCCGTGAGTACTTCGAAATGGTATATTCATATGCTTAAAATGATGCTTGGGTGAATGAGAAATTGTTGCTCAAAGTTCACAATTTTCAAGCCTTTTGTAATTACATAACAGCTAATTTAATTAGCTTGGTGGTTACAAAGTTTAATCTCCATAAGTGCTAATCTAATTAGCTTGGTGGTTATATAGTTTAATTTCCATTAGTGCTAATTTAATTAGCTTAGTGGTTACAACAATGTGTAACATCTCCCATTATGAAATTTAATTGGCAAGTTAATTTCTATTAATTGAGATGTGTTTTTCTTTTCCTATATAAACAACATCAGTTCTTGTTTTCAAGATATGAAATAGAAAATAGAGAAAGACATAGCACACACACGAAAGATCATTTTCTTTGTTTTGTTAAAAGGAGAGTTCAAACACTTTGTGGTTCGTTGGATACGAGTCTGGTGGTGCCCTTTCTCGTACGTTTCTGTTGTATCCTGGGAAACAATCGTCTCACGTTCTACTGCACCTACGGTAGGGGACAAATTTGTTTTAAGGATATTGTTGTTTTACAACAAGCCTCGGGAAAGTTCTGATTTGCCTCAGCTTCAGCTTCTGCCTCTGCCTGACTCAGCATCTGCCAACAGCCTCTGCCTCAGCATCAGCATCTGCCAACAGCCTCTGCCTCAGCTTCAGCTTCTGCCTCTGCCTGACTCAGCATCTGCCAACAGCCTCTGCCTCAGCATCAGCATCTGCCAACAGCCTCTGCCTCAGCTTCAGCCTCTGCCTCAGCTTCATCTTCTGCCTCTGCTTTCAGCCTCAGCCTCTGCTGTCAGCCTCTGCCTTCAGCCTCTGCCATCTGCCTCTGCCTCTGCTCATCAGTCCCTGCCTCCGCTTTCAGGGTCTGCCGTTAGGGTCTGCTCCGAGGATAATAATTATAATTGTAATTTTGTCATATTCGGATTTCCCAATTACCGTGTAATAATTGTAATAATTGTTATCTACAATTGAGTCTAAGACTGAAACCTAAAATCATTTTTCCAAGTTCATTTTAAATTTACCAAATCAATCTTATTAATGGCCAGTTAACAAGAAACATTAAGACTAAGGCTCAATAAATAAACCTTTATATTACCCAAAACATAAAATTACCACTTATAAACCGGTGATATTGGAATTCATCACAATCCTATATACAGTGTTTAGTTACCACACATATATAAGAATAATAAAGACATAAATAAAGTAAATGACATAAAGTAAAAGCTGGAAATTAAATAGATAAATTAACAATAAAAGAAAATGATGGGGGTTAGATGATCCACTTTTATTACTTCTACTTTATATATCTTTTTTTTATAATATATAAACTTTGCATGACATTACCAACCGACCATATAGGCGGTATCCTGATTAAGTCAAATTTATGATTAATTCCAACCGACCATAAAGGCAGTTTTCAATTTAGTCAGGTTAAAATCAATTTAATTAAGTTCAATCGATCATAAAGACAGTATTCCATTAATTCAGGTTTTAAAATAGTTTATATATTATAATTAAGAGAGATTAATTTAAATATTAGTAATAAAAGTTTTACCCTTCACCCCAGCAGATGGGAGTTACCTCCTCATACTGAAAAGTAAAATAAAGACTAAAAAGTAAAATAAGGAAAGAACTATTGTGTAAAATAAAAATTAAATACAAGAAAGTTGTAAATAAACAAACAAGATACAATCTTCTTAGTATTCTTAAGGAAATCCCAAGAAGAATGTATGAATTGGAATTCTGATTTCGGCCTCAATTTTTAGGGAAAATTTGGTCCACACGTGAAGTGTTGCCCGTCGCGACGCACCGTTGATCTTCGACATGTGGCATGCGACTTTACTGAGATAATGACATGTGGCACGCGGCTGTCGGCAACTGAATTATTGGCTCGGCATCGCGATGCATGAATGCTTGCGAGTCACGATGCTGACGTAAGCAATGACGTGTAGTGTCAGCAGCATGAGATGATGACACATGTCCGACGCATGATAGCAAGATTGATGTGATGTTGATGTTGGGGTTTTGGCGCGGGCGCAGCGGAAGCTCACTGTTCGGGCGAAATCATAATTTTAAAACTTTACCGAATGAATTATTCAATATCCAATATTAATGATTCATTCATATTTCACCTAAACATATTTATTCAATATCAAATAACGACATAAATAGCAAAGAAAGGTTGCGAAACTTTTTACGAAAACGTTTTACCGCAAAATGGCATAAAATGCGTTTTTGACTGAACTGACCACCCAATACACATGAGGGCTGCCCAGGTCAGCCCCAATAGTATTAGGGCAGTTCATGGGCTGCCCGAACAGTGGCAAATTCACTGTTTGGGCAGCCGTCACCCGGTAACGCCGTTTTTCACCGTTTTCGCGTATTTCAACTCCGAAACAATTTCCGGCAATTGTTCCAACACCCAAAACACATCCAATACATTCAAAAGACATCATTTTCATCACAATCAACCCAGTTTTTCCAGATCTGATTTTGCAACAAAAATAATCAATTTTTCATGCTTTAATCCAAATTTTTCAACATTAATCATATTAATCAAAACACCAATTCAAGTCACCACAAATGAACCACCCAAGAACAATTCTAGGCATTATAAGAGTGGTCATAATACTCTAGAATGGAAACTTATCATCAAATGACAAAATTGAACAAATATTACAATAATATCTTTCAATTCTACTTCACACATGCTCAAATCCTTCCATTTCATCCTCCAAAACCAAAAACCCTAAATATATAGAAAAAAAGAAACCCTAGGATCTCACTAGATCATCAAGAAACAAGAAACATAATTTATAAGCTTAGGGATTTGTAGAATTACCTTTAATCCTCTAATTCCTTAAGCTTTTTTCTTGATTTTCTTCATTTTCCATCTTGAATCATCAAAAATAATTTTAGAGCTATTTTAGGGTAGAGTTTCGACCATGGAGGAGTGGATAATGAAGAAAACAAAATTTTCCAAATTAAATAGGGAGTGACCGATTCAAGGGTGATTTGGTCATTTTTTGTATTTTAATTTCATTAAATTAACATTAAACTTTATGTTAGCAAATCATATTTGCACACCTAAAGTTTAATTAAAGCATGTCACATGTATCAATAATAATTAGCCATATAACATAACAATTATGAAATATGGATATTATTTAATTATTCAAATATTTAACATTTAAATATCTAAATAATTAATTAATATAATTATTATTATATATGTATTTTATTTACATTAAATAATAAATACATATATTAATGGCATGTGTCAAGGTCTCATTTGATAATTAATTAATGTGTATCTAATCAAATTATGTATCAGATACAAATACATAATAATTATGATTGACTAAAAATGCCCTTAAGCATGTGTTTTTCGTTTAACCGATTAAACGATTCGAATTAACTCATTTAATCCAATGAAGTATTATGAATAATCTGTATTATTCATAACGTGTTGCCCAAGTGCTCAACGAGTACACTTCATATTGTGGGACTCTCTAAGTTTAGGTTTATCCGTCATGAAATCCAATTTCGTGTCCATAATTCACCCATTCATTAATTATGACGACCACAGATAATCTCGCTAAACTATGCAAGTCGAGGTCATTGCATATGTATAATCCCTTTGTCACAGGCTATCCATATCATACCTGTGATATAGATAACCACGTGCAGGATACCTATGTCCTGTACACAGGACTGACAGATTCTATCTTGATACGCACTGGATATCATGAGCATGAGTCCACACCCAACGAACAGACGGAGGTTTGATATAAATAGATCGGTGACGTGACTGCCATCATAGTGTGGAGGATAACCTATATATCCACTGTGGTATCTCAAGTCGAATGACCACTATGCTCGCTCAACTCGAGAAGATTCCTATTGACGTTGGTGTATCATCAATTAGGAAATCTTCAATGAGTCGTTCAGTGTTTATCAAATAAACACCTACATGTCTATACGAGTCTCCCGAGACTCCTGGTTCATTGGGATAAACCATCGGACCAAGTCACGATATATGACATGTACTGGTCTCAGCGGATTTTACTAATCGACCCGTGTTAGTAAATCTTGACCAGGAACTTTATTTAAGGATATACAACTTATATTGACGTTTCTCAA
This sequence comes from Zanthoxylum bungeanum, assembly GCA_019454045.1. NCBI lineage: Eukaryota > Viridiplantae > Streptophyta > Magnoliopsida > Sapindales > Rutaceae > Zanthoxylum > Zanthoxylum bungeanum. The sequence continues at coordinate 73,160 of SKCR01039703.1, forward strand.
TATCAATTACAAACGACGTAGTAACTGCGCACTACGTTGTAAATCCTAGGGTCTTTGTCTAATATACATGTATCACTAAATCATATTTAGTTTCAATCTAATCATAAAAAGATATCTAATCGTAATTATGTCGAATATGTATATAAAATACAAGAGGTGCTACTATTAAATAAGTAATATTATGGAAAAAGACATTGTTCATATTTATGAATCGGACATAAATATGATCCGGATTAGCACTCTGAGCACCAACCCTAAAAATTTCTCCCACTTGCTCTAGAGCCAATCCACGGTATCATATACACATCTCAATGTGTATCACATACTCATGGCCCTCAAGAGCTCACCTAGCACTCAAGAGGTAGACAACAACAAGTAAGCCCGCTTTAATAAATTGAATTTGTCCAACAAACTCAATTATTTTCTTTAGCCAATCATCATTCATATTTTATAGAACCCAAGTTCAATATCAATATGACTCAGATGCGACATCAATATTGTGCTACAGCTACTGAGTTGTCTATGTATTTAGGGATCAAATCCAAATACTATGCAGACAACCGCAAGCACAACACTGATATCAAAACTTCTAATCTATAAGGTCACTATGCAACTTCATAAGTCAATACTTCATAAGTTACAACTAATTCCACTAACATAGTAGAATCATCTATGACACTCCCACTGCATCTTTTCTGAAATTATATGACATAGACCATCTAACGTCATAATTAGACTCAATACTAATCTGACCCTAACGGTTGCAGATTATATTCTCTATGAATAAGAAACTTGTTCTTAATATCTCAAAGATCACGAAGAATATGTTTCAAGACACATCATATGGTCTACAACATATCAAAATAATTCGTAACAATTATAAATAAATTGATATCTTCAATCGCACTCATTATGCCATCATCCTATAATGCATAAGATTGATTAGACATTCTAATCAATTTATCTTTCGACAAAGGAATCATCCTTTACGAAAGATAAATACTATATACAAGAGACACACTAACTGTCAAACAGTTATACTAACTGTCATACAAATAGTTTTGATGTGTCATTTGTTAGATCATATATAATGCACGATTAATGGGAGTATCTCATAGGTCTCTTGTTTTATATCATATATGAAACTTTGTATTAAATATAACAGAGACTACTCCCACTGCTATCACGGAGAAAAAAAGACTTAGGTAAATCTTTTACCTCACAAACATTTCATTATTACATTAATAATGATAATGTCTTTAGGATATAATATTAAAAAGAAATTTGTACGCTCCCACTGACCATACCATCTTGAAAGTATTCTCTATGTTTTGATAAAATCAGACAATCTGACTATATCAAAATTAGAAAATATAAATTTCCAGAAAGCTTATCTGAGTCTACAATAGGCTCTATAAGCAAGTATATCAAACTGTGATCTTAGCAGAATACAAACTCCAGGGCCATTCTAGAATGAACTCTTCAAACAAAGAAACCACAACGGATCTCTCATTCGAAGAAAATATTCAGGAACGCCACTTTACATTCTTTAGCCAAAATACATTGTTAAATTTCAACATTAACCAACAGATCTTTAATTATTCAATCAATGCGACTAGAGACAAGTTTTCTCAGAATCTACAATAGATCACTGAGCATAACTTTTCTCACTATCATACTATAAAGGTCAAACCTTTATCAAGCTCACTTTGCTTTTGCTGCGCAAATGATTTGCACATTTTATGAACGATTCATAACGAAAGCTTAATCAAGTTCAAAATTTATCATAGTAAGCTAGGAACAATCTTAGATCTATGGTTTAATGCTAACTTCCGGAATCGATATCAAATATCGCTCCCACTATAAGTTATAGGATAATTTTCTTCAATAAGAAAACAACAGAACCATTAAGTATTATGGGTGGGCATCAAATCGGATCTGATTATTTGATCCGATCGAATGTAGTGGTAGCGGTTTGACGAATTTTGGATCGGATCCTGATCCGATTGATTTTTTTTTTATTTTATTTAATATGCAAAATGACGTCGTTTTGGAGTATCTTAAACGACGTTTTTTTGCATATTATACCTAAGTTAATTAGGTCTTCTTCGGATTATTATCAAATTTCGGATATTATTCCGAATTCGGACCACTTATCGAATCAAACTGATCCGATCCAAAATCATTCGGATCAGATCGAGTTTGACAAGCGGATCGAGTCCGATCGAATCAAATTTCAATGAGTTTATCGGATCGGATTGGATTCGGATTCAGTCTGATCCGATCCGAATCCGATAATGCCCATGGCTATTAAGTATCAAATACTTTTGTAAATGATTATGACATCTTATTAAACTTATACATAAGATATCGTAGCATTTCATCTTATTAATTATGTAGTTCCATTTTAGTTTATCACTATCACATTTGACTTCAATAAGTCAAGTCTTTTCTACAATCATTAACATCTGATGTTACTTATCAAGTAATAAAATAAATTTTATTACTCTGGATCGTAGAAAAGATATTCTATCAAATAGAATACAATATTCTATTAAATAGAATAAATGATAAACTTTTACTTGTACCTCCGAGGCGCAAGTACTTTCAATTATATAACCATTATACAAAAGAAAGATTCAAATCTCAAACCTTTTAAGATTCAAATTTTCTACTTATACATATTATATACGTAACTGTAGAAACTAATGGAAACTTAATTAAAAGGATGAATTAATGTTACTGGAGAATATCCCCAAGAGTATTGAAAACTAATTCGGTAACATTCAATATCAAACGAATCAGATCATATAAGATTCGATTTCTCCCACTGATCAATTCCATCACGATGGAATCGTAGAAGAATCATATTAAGTAAGAATCAAATTCATTGAATAACCTTAGAACTAATTGCCATAAATTCATATGTTTGATTATATCAAACATCCTTGAACAATTCAAAGACTCACGATGAGTTTTTAAAAAAATATAGTTTTCAACACTTCAAATAGAATATATTTGAACCATTCAAAATATTCTATCCGCATTTCATCAGAAACATATTGAAAGTTCTCGAACCATTCAAGACGTTCAATATATATTCTTTTAGAAACATGTAACCAAGTCATGACAATTCATTAACTAAGTTACAAAGTAAAGAAAATTATCCATGACAATTTATAATTCATTAAACTACATACTTACAAAGTATTAGTTTAATAAATTTGTGGTCCAATGACGATCATTGGTTAAATGAGATTTAATTACATCCTGAATACAATATTCATTAAATGGATAAGGATATATGGTGTGATCTTGTATCAGACCATCCTTTACCATACGAAATAAGTATTTAATGCTTATGTGATAAAATCTCATAAAGCATTGTTCTAAGTTATTTATTTAACCGAATATTTTTCTTAATGTTTATATTTTCATCAATGACACTACTAGTCATATTAAAATATGCAACAATTGTTTATAAAGAACAAGTAAGTATCCAATAGTCGCAAATTCTGATATCAAATATCAAAATAATCATTAAACATTATTTTAAATAACTAGATGGGAGATCTGGTATCCAATACTACAATTGTCGTATTGTGTGAATCGATATTCTCAACACACAACTATACATATATCATTTCTTTAGCTTTATAATTTGCCTTCAATTATTCACAATAATTGCAAATAATTGATTAGCAAACGGTGTCAAACATGTGACTTCTAAAAGTCACTAAAGCCAATAAATGTCATTATAGGATAAACAAATACTTAATGGAGTTTTCTTAATGCCAGTCATGAATCTCAAGAGATGAACTAATTCACGTAAATTCTTACCGCACAAGAAACTATTCTCTCTAGACAATTATATCCTAAAACAGATATCTATTTAGATTACTTATTGTGACTTAGAAACTTAGTCACTAACCATCTTGATTTTCAACAAAATCAGAACAACAGTTCCCGATGGTTTTAACTAATCTAACAATATCCAAGTCAACTTACATTCTAGAATCTATTCTAGAAATACGCAACCATAAGTACAGTCAGAAAACATATTCAAGTAATATGCATGCAGTGGATTAGAAGTATAATTCTATTAACAATATAGAACAAAGGAAAACAAAAGCAGCAATTTCCATAAAATTACGCATTGCCTTAGTTATGGATTTTTAACCCAGCAGTGTCTCCCACTACTTTACGTAATACCGTAATCCCCAACGGAGAACGGGAATTCAATAATTAAATCGAATTACATAGTGAGAGTAGGATCCCATGAATATATTTCGACTCACAGCTTTGGCACGATCTCGCCTACGTATATTCATTAGGTAGACAACTCATTGTCAATCACTCACCAGTGACTCCTAATTTTTGGTCCTGACCGTTTCTCGTTATGACAACTTTGGCACGTTCACAGAGAGGCGTATCAAGGCTTCGCTTGCCAATGAAAAACTCAAGCTACCGATGTAGTCCTGACAGCTTTAGCACGTTCAGGATTTCCACTTTCACTTGAGTTTGTCTAGTATCAATTATACATCCGGCATGGATAAAATTCTATCAACTACACACTCACTGCTTTGGCACTTTCTCGGATGTAGCCATAGAAAGATACCCATAAACCGTATTGACAAGACGGTCCAAGAAACATGCATCCATTACACGTTACTTTACAACCTTATTTAAGCGGGGATATTCCTCAAGAAAGCTTTGCTCTACATCAAATGCAGAATATAATCTAGATCAATTTCTAAACAGTTCAATTCTACCTTAGAAAACATAACTTAACTTAACCATTAAATTTCTGTTACGTTTCCCGTTAGTGTAGAACCGAAAAATCAAGAAATATCAAAATTACATGCATGTGCAAACATTAAAATTGGATTATATATCATATATCAAGCATGAAAAATGTAATGGATGAAGGAAGAGACCCGCTTTGATACCAATTTTGTTGGGATTTTGGCGCAGGCGCAGCGGAAGCTCGCGGTTCGGGCGAAATCGTAATTTTAAAACTTACTGAATGAATTATTCATTATCCAATATTAATGATTCATTCATATTTCACCTAAACATATTTATTCAATATCAAATAACGACATAAATAGCAAAGAAAGGTTGCGAAATTTTTTACGAAAATGTTTTTCCGACATAAAACTCATTTTTGACTGAACCGACCACCCAATACACATGAGGGCTACCTAGGTCAGCCCCAATAGTATTAGGGCAGTTCATGGGCTGCCCGAACATTGACAAATTCACTGTTTGGGCAGCCGTCACCCGGTTGGCTCAAAAGTCACCCGGTAACGTCGTTTTTCACCGTTTTCACTTATTTCAACTCCGAAACAATTTCCGGCAATTGTTCCAACACCCAAAACACATCCAATACTTTCAAAAGACATCATTTTCATCACAATCAACCCATTTTTTCCAGATCTGATTTTACAACAAAAATAATCAATTTTTCATGCTTTAATCCAAATTTTTCAACATTAATCATATTAATAAAAACACCAATACAAGTCACCACAAATGAACCACCCAAGAACAATTCTAGGCATTATAAGAGTGGTCATAATACTCTAGAATGGCAACATATCATCAAATGACAAAATTGAACAAATATTACAATAATATCTTTGAATTCTACTTCACACATGCTCAAATCCTTCCATTTCATCCTTCAAAACCAAAAACCCCAAAAATATAGAAAACAAGAAACCCTAGGATCTCACTAGATCATCAGGAAATAAGAAACATAATTTCTAAGCTTAGGGATTTGTAGAATTACCTTTAATCCTCTAATTCCTCAAGCTTTTTTCTTGATTTTCTTCATTTTCCATCTTGAATAATCAAAAATAATTTTAGAGCTATTTTAGGGTAGAGTTTCGGCCATGGAGGAGTGGATAATGAAGAAAACAAATTTTTCCAAATTAAATAGGGAGTGACCGATTTTCAAGGGTGATTTGGTCATTTTTTGTATTTTAATTTCATTAAATTAACATTAAACTTTATGTTAGCAAATCATATTTGCACACCTAAAGTTTAATTAAAGCATGTCACATGTATCAATAATAATTAGCCATATAACATAACAATTATGAAATATGGATATTATTTAATTATTCAAATATTTAACATTTAAATATCTAAATAATTAATTAATATAATTATTATTATATATGTATTTTATTTACATTAAATAACAAATACATATATTAATGGCATGTGTCAAAGTCTCATTTGACAATTAATTAATGTGTATCTAATCAAATTATGTATCAGATACAAATACACAATAATTACGATTGACCAAAAATGCCATTAAGCATGTGTTTTTGTTTCACCGTTTAAACGATTCGAATTAACTCATTTAATCCGATGAAGTATTATGAATAATCTGTATTATTCATAACGCGTTGTCCAAGTGCTCAACGAGTACACTTCATATTATGGGACTCTCTAAGTTTAGGTTTATCCGTCACGAAATCCAATTTCGTGTCCATAATTCACCCACTCATGAATTATGACGACTACGGATAATCTCGCTAAACTATGCAAGTCGAGGTCATTGCATACGTATAATCCATCTGTCACATACTATCCAGATTATACCTGAGATATAGATAAGAACGTAAAATCCTTACGATATAATATAGTCGACTTTCAAATTTACGATCTCTAAATAACACTCGGAACTGATTTCTGAGGTTATACCACATCCATGAATTTACTAGATCGCAAACACGTGCAGGATGTCTATGCCCTGTACACAGGACTGACAGATTCTATCTTGATACGCAGTGGATATCATGAGCATCAGTCCACTCCAAACGAACATACGGAGGTCTGATCTAAATAGATCGGTGACGTGACTGCCATCAAAGTATGGAGGATAACTCATATATCCAATGTGGTATCTCAAGTCGAAGGACCAATATGCTCGCTGAACTCGAGAAGATTCATATTGATGTTGGTGTACCATCTATTAGGAAATCTTCAATGAGTCGTTCAGTGTTTATCAAATAAACACATACATGTCTATACGAGTCTCCCGAGACTCATGGTTCATTGGGATATACCATCACCAAGTCACAATATACGATATTTTTACTAACAGATCCGTGTTAGTAAATCTTAACCAGGAACTTTATTTAAGGATATACAACTTATAGTGACACTTCCCAATGTCAATTACAAACTACGTTGTAACTGCGCACTACGTTGTAAATCCTAGGGTTTTTGTCTAATATACACGTATCACTAAATCAAATTTAGTTTCAATCTAATCATAATTAGATATCTAATCGTAATTAGATCGAAATGTATATAAAAGACAAGAGGTGCTACCATTAAATAAATATAATTATGGAAAAAGACATTGTTCGTATTTATGAATCAGACATAAATATGATCCGGATTGGCACTCTGAGCACCAGCCCTAACAGTTGACATGTGGCCGGCGCATGTTAGCAAGTGTGTATGATAGCAAGTTTCTCTGATGTTGACACGTGTTCGGCGCGTTTCTCTGATGTTGACACGCGTTTCTAGCCATGGATTTAACAGATTGCTAATCATATAATGAATACATATGTCCTATACACAAGACTGACAGATCTTATCTTGATACACACAGGATATCATGAGCATGAGTCCACACCCAACGAACAGGCAGAGGTCTGATCTAAATAGATCGGTGACGTGACTGTCATCAAAGTGTGGAGGATAACTCATATATCCACAGTGGTATCTCAAGTCAAAGAATCACTATGCTACTCAACCCAAGAAGATTCCTATTGACCTTGGTGTACCATCTATTAGGTAATCTTGGGTGAGTCTTTCAGTGTTTATCAAATAAACACCTACACGTATATACGAGTCTCCCGAGACTCATGGTTCATTAGGAACCATCGGACCAAGTCCGATATACGACATGTATTGGTCTCAACGGATTTTACTAACCGACCAATGTCTGTAAATCTTGACCATGAACTTAATTAGATAATATATTTCTAGTAGTGACGCTTCCCAATGTCAATTACAAGCTACGTTATAATTGCGCACTACATTATATATTATTGGGTATTTGTCTAATATATATATATATATATATATATCTAAACACGATTTAGTTTCAATCTAATGAATTAGATCGAATATATATAATAAAAGACAAGAGGTGCTATCATAAAAAAGTAATATTATGAAAAAATATATTGCTCGTATTTATGAATCGGACATAAATACGATCCGGATTGGCGCTCCGAGCCCCAACCCTAACAAATTAATCGGATCTCGGATATCTTTTTTTTTTATATAACATCTTTAATTCATGTAGCGAGCTTTGGGCCAGTGACTCCCAAACCAGTTGGTTTTAGGGCACTATGTGTTAAAACGCCCCTACAAACTTAATTACTCGGATCTCAGATGTTTAATTATTTTTTTTTCACTTATTAGTCCATTATTTTTTTAGATGCTTCCTCCAATTAAACTAGAGCACTGCATATTACAAACTTTTCACTTACAACTCATGGCTGTATGTTACCATGCATGCTGATAATACATGTCAACTGAGCATATGAAGATTCAATTTAGTCAGTATTGTGAAGAATTCACAAATTAAATAATTCAAAAAGAAATAAACAAAAATCAACTTGTTACGAAATAGGTTGAGATACGTCTCAGGAGTGGAAATTCATTACACAGCTATCTCACACCAATTTCACCTAGTTAGTCAAATTAAAAACATAAAAACACAAAATATTTTTTTTAAACAAATTTTTGATTTTTTTTTTTAATTTTTTTTGAATTTCTTTCTCAAATATGGATGTCTTCAAGAGTACAATAACGAGCTAAATTTATAGAACCAGAAAAATGGTGAGTAATAATATCACTAATACCTGTCAAATGACAATTATTAGCTAAATAGTAAAATATATCGTGAAAGTCAAAAAGTCTGGATCCTGTCGGAGAAAATAAAGAAAATAACAAAAAAAATCACAATTATTAGTTAAGGACAAAAATATTTACAGGAAGTAATGGCTTGATTGACTTCTATGCGTCAGGGACAAGCTTCACATCCAATTTTCTTATAAATTGGCAAACAAGGTCTTTTAAACAGGGTCTTGTGTATATAACATGTGAATTGCATGATGCACATATCCACTGAGATGCTTCTCAAGAGTCAATGATATGTCATCCAAAGACTCATTACTCAAGCCATCCCTAATGAATTTAATTTTATCTTCACGGTTATCAGACACCATTCCTAAAGAACGACAACGAGTATTACATGTCATGCGTGCATATTTATAGCAAACACCCATTCTTTTATCTCTTCTTTTCTTAGCATAGGTGCTTCTTCCTAAACCAGACAGTTATGAAATAAAAGAGTCAGAGAACTCACCTGCCAATCGAACCCGTGCTTCAATTAAACAACGAATGTCATTAGGAATACCTTTGATCATCAGAAGTCTCATTCGTTCTATGCGAGCTTTGTAGACTTTCATCAGAGATTTTTGAGGGAGAGAAGGAAATTGCTTGTGAAGATTTGTGAGAACGTCTTCCATCCTGAAATGGGACTTTACCTACAAAAATTAAACTCACAAAAATAAAACAAACCAAATCTTAATATATACACAAATCGCATTGGTTGCCTCCCTGTTAGCGCTAAGTTTAACGTCTCATCTAGACATGACTGCCTGAACGTTAGGTTGGATCTGAAAGTGTGCACTTTCTTTTTGTCGCTCCAATGATTCTCCCCAGTAGTGTTTGACACGCTTGTTTTTAATTTTGAAGGTTTTATTGGAGTTGGGATCATGTAACTTAACAGCTCTATCTGGTAAAACTTGGGTGATTAAGAATGGACCTGACCACTGTGATTTTAACCTCCCAGTGAAAAGTTTCAACCTTGATTTTCTGAACAATATCTGCTACCCCGGTTCCAGTTGTATGCGCATTAACTTTTCATCCTGTCTCTTTTTGGCCTTTTCTTTGTATAGTTTGGCATTCTCAAAAGGTTGTATATGAAATTCCTCCAATTTGTTGAGTTGGTGGAGCCTTTTCTCTTGTAGATCAAGATTTAACTTCTTCAATGCGCAATATGTTTTATGTTCAGGCTCCACAGGCAGGTGACATGCTTTAAGTTTGTCAGTGGAACTTTGCATTGCATCGGAGTTCTGAATGATACCATTTATCACATCAAGTTTGAAACATTCCTCATTTTTTTCGTCATTCGGGAATTTCATGGCTTTGAAAACATTAAATGTCACTTCTTGGTACCGTACCCTTATGGTTAGTTCTCCTTTTTGTACATCAATAATTGTTCGACCTATAGATACAATGGTCTCCCGAGAATGATGGGCACGTCTTCATCTTCCTCCATGTCAAGGATAATAAAATATGATGGGAAAATAAATTTATCGACTTTGACCAGCACATCTTCAACTACACCTCTCGGAAATGTGAGCATTCTATCAGCAAGTTGCAAAAAGATTGAGGTGGGTATTGCTTCTTTAATCTGCAGTTTCCTGTAAATGGAAAACGTCATCAAGTTAATACTAGTATCTAAATCACACAAAGCCCTACCGAAGTTATGTTCTCCAATGGTGCATGGGATGGTAAAATTGCCAGGATCGTTCAACTTTGGGGGAAGCTTCCTCTGAATGATGGCGCTACATTCTTCTGTCAATGCTATGGTCTCGTAATCTCCCAATTTTCTCTTTCGTGACAAAATATCTCTCATGAATTTGACATAGCTGGGCATTTGTTCCAACGCTTCTGCAAATGGAATGTTTATACGCAGCTTTTTAATGATCTCCAAGAATCAAGCAAACTGTTTGTCTACTTTATTTTTCTGGAGACGCTGTGAAAAAGGTAGAGATTGAGTGAATCTTTCTCGATCATTTACTTTTGCTTCTCTTTCCTCCATATGTGGATCTGCTTCGCTGCTTTCTTTTGGAACTTCTTCAGCAGTTACCTTTAGGGGTGTGCATCGGTCGATTCGATCGGTTAATCCTTGATTTTTTAACCGTAACCGAAATTTTCGGTTAAATAAAAGTGTGACCGATTTAATCAATTTATGACACATAACCATTAACCAATTAACCATTATATTTCGGTCGGTTATGGTTAATTCGGTTATTAACCAATCCAATAAATATAAATTCATCAACTTTCAACAAAGCAATTTAACACAATTACACATATAAATTCATATTCATCAAAAAGACAGCAAATCATAAGATAATTTAAACACAAATATAAATTCATCAACTCATCAAGCATTTTTGAGAAGACAACCCAGAAAGTTAGAAGACAACTCAAAATTATATTACAAAATCCATAAAAAACACAAACATATTAGATGTTCAACAACTAATAAATAAGAAATTTTCATTAATCATCTTCAAAGTCAGCAACTCAGGACCTCAGGCTCAGCAACTCAGCATCTGCAAGGCAGCAACTCAGTAAGGCAATTATGTCATTACTCATATTCAGAATTTGAAGTGACCTTGATTCCAAGTTTTTCCATTTCTATATTATTTCAAGTACACAAAATATTTTTAGTTTGTCATATAAGAAAAATAAAGACAATAAATTTAATAGTAACTGTTTGCATATTTTTTCGTCAAAAGAACATGTAAGGTTCAAACCTCTTGAGACACAGTCCCAGCAATGGGTGTTTGATTAAGTGAATAAGCCTCCAAGAGGCACAAGCACATAAATTACAATCCTAAAATTACAAAGCTGTGAAATTAAAATAAAATGCTCGTTTTGAGTCTTCATTTTTTCGGGGTCTTTCTTCTTCGCATGAATGAGCCTCTTATAGTGGGCCTTGCTAACTGCTCGGACGGTTTTAGTCCGTAACTTCTCTGCAACTGCTGGATCGTGTCTTCCAACTGTTGAGTTGTGTGCCATAACTGCCTAATCGTGGAGGAAACTGTCTAACTGCTTAAATCGTGGGACCAACTGCAATATGCATTAGTCGTTCTGACTCTTTTGTCGTCCTAGTTACTGTGTCGTCTAGTGATTGTTCTGATCGCTATGTTTACGAATCGTTCTGTGGCATGATACTTGTTTGTCCTGCTTGTTCTCGTCCTTGTCGTCCTAGGGCGATTTTCTTTTGTCAACAATTGTCCCCCAAATTCACTTTGATTGAGTTGGAAGTGAAATCAAGGTGAATTTCTTGATTTAGGTAGAAATCAAGGCGGTAGACGGCGGCCTACAAATCCTCATCCTATTGTTTTGTCGGGCCGTCTTTTACGTTCCCCATGCGAGCCCATCATTTCTTCAATAAATGCGCGACCTTTCCCAACACGTTTCATCATGATGCCTATTAATGAGCCGTATTTCACGTCATTTCAGTGTCACCCTGCATCACACGTCACTTTTATCCCCTTACATCGAATCGTGTTATGACACATGTCTAGGGCGACTTTACAATTTTTTCTTATTCTCTCTCTCTTTCTTCCTTCGACGATTTGGGCTGTGACACATGTTCCAAGATGATCATTTCACCTTCGTTATATAAAGGTTTGGCTTGCTCTTGTTTTCACTTTACTTTCCCTTTGCAAAACTCTCTTCTTTCGTATTCTCAACCTTCGTTATCAATGACATCTTCTTCTTCTGCTCCCAAAAACAGCTCATCTACTTTCGGTGACTACCAGATGGCATTGGGTGATTCCTCCGTGAGTGCTTTCGGTGTTCATGTCCTCAATGAGAACTATGGCCAATGCACCCTAGGCCCCATTTTTGTCGATGACAACGCCATCGCTACGGCCCCGTTGGCTCAAATGTTTCCTTCCACTTCCAACCTTCCCTTTTTCAGAGCCATTGAACGTCTCTCCCCTGGCTCAGTCCAACCCGATTCGCACATGGCCTAAACATGATTCTTCCTTTGAGACTTGGTTCCAACGTATGTTGTTACATGTAGATACCCGCACATTTCTTGAAGAACACGGCTTCCTTTCACTTATCGAGCTCTCATTGGCTTTGCCTCCTTTTGACCGAAACATGTTTCCCACTTCACTACTATTTTGGTCCTCAGATTACAATGTCTTCCTTTTTCCTGCTGGTCCCTTCACCATCACTCTTTGCGATATCAGTGATCTGACAGGGTTGGCCCCACTGGGTACGACCATTTCTGCCTCTACAACTTTCCGTTTCCCCCTCCTTCAATGGACTATTCGTCCTTATCATCTTACTCTGCTTTCTTCCGTGATTTTTCTAAATCGGCCGGTCCGGTCTCAATACTGGAGCGTACGGCTTTCCTTCATTATTGGCTTTGCAAGTATATTATTTGCGCGCCAAGCCAGAAACCCGTGGTGGGTTACCTCCCTATCTCTTTAGACCTTGACAATGGTCGTCGTTTGGACCTGACATCCTTTTTGTTGGCTGCCATTTATTGTGGGTTGGCCGTTCTTTAAAAACAACTTCGGTCAGGGGCTTCGTCGATCGCCTCTGGCCCTCTATGGCTCGTCCAGCTTTGGCTTAAAGCCTATTTCCCAGTCTTCGACTCAATTGAGTCCAATCATTCTTATCCTTGTGCTGGTCTTTTGTTTGCCCAACTTCGGCCAACCTCTCTCATTCCTCACACTGTTTTTGAATATTTCTATACCATGTCTCGGGTCCCTTCTTTCTTTCCTTTCTCCCTGGGCGAGGACCCTTCTTTCGTCCATGAAATTCTTGAGTCAGAAGAGGATGAATCAATTCATCACATATGGCGTAAGTTTTTATGCAGCCGTGATTTGATTCCTGACATCCTAACCGGGGCCAATGGCAAGGCCGGAGTGGAGGTCTATTCACCTAACTTCACTGCCCGCCAATTCGGTCTCGTTCAATGATGGCCTCTTCCATTCTTCCATACGCGCTCTGTTTCATCGGACCGTTTTAAAGTTCTTTCGTTCTCGGACATAGATCAATGTTTGTCAGAGACCCGTTCTTTGCTATCTTCCTTTATTGCAGTCTCATTTTCTCCGTGCACTTCGGTCCATTCTCTTTTTGACCGTTTTTTGCCGTCTGGTCGGGAGAGACTCTTTTCTTTGCCCTCTGCACGGGTATTTTCCACCATCCATTTTTTCTTCCAAGTCATCGGAGTTGGCGGGGCCGAAGAAACCGGTCGAGGCAACCAAGCCGAAAAAGATTAAACATGCCAAGCAGAAACAGGCTTCCCCAACTCATAGCTCTGATTCGGACGTGCCCCTCATACGTCGCGCCAAGGTACAATATGAAACTATGCCATTCTTGTATATCGGGCTGAAATTTAACTTGGGATTTTATAAGTTTTGTATCTTGTGCAGATGCTTAGGACGAAGCCATCTTCTGCCATACCTGGAGCGACTCAAGCTCCGGAGCCCGAAGCTCCCGTGGCTTAGGGTCCATATGGGGAAGCTGATCCCACTGTAGTCTCGGTCGTTCAACTTCCATCAAACGACGACGGAGCGGCCGGGGATCCAATCACAGAACAACAGGGCGAAATAATTGCTACCGACCATTCACCCGGAGTTGACCCCCAAGGTACAAGGCCAAGTATAGAATTTGACCGTTCGCGCCCGTTTGTCGAGGAAATTTCACGAGACCATCCTCTATTTGAATGCCCCCCCTTTGGATGATCATGTCCCAACTGTACAGGATCCGTATGACGAGCCTATTCTGCCAGAACCTATTTGGCCGGATGACGGGCCTCTTTGGCGTCATCTCAAATGGCTTTACCTCTTGGTACGTAGGATGGTCGTCACGGGGCTTAGGGGAAGTTATAGGGATGTAGACTGCCTTTTTAGTTTGGCCGAATTGCAGTTATTAGATTAGGCTCGGTCTATATACAAAGACGATGTACTTTTTCGCATTTATGAAGAGGAGAAGGTTATTCATATTTCTGATTCTTGCTATTTTGATTCTCCTGCAGATGTTCAGTCAGTAGCCGTGCTGCAACAGTTATCTCCTTCACGGGCAGCATCTCCGGACCCTACAATGCAGGCCTCGGTTCCAGAACGGCCATCGTCTTCGGCCCCTTCACCATCTCCTTGTCGGGCGACCTCCCCGGTCCCTTTAGCGGAAGAAACCTCTGCTTGTGGTCGGTCGTCGTTCTCGGATCCTTCGTCTGCCCTTCATCGGCCTGAATCTCCTGATCCTGCCATTCAACAAGTAGCTTCTTCCGACCAACCGTCATCTTTGGCTCTTATTGCTTCTCCCATTCGGGCGTCATCTCCCATTCTACAGTATTACATGATTACTGTAGGACGTTGCATCGTCCAAACGTTGTATTTTTGAGGATGTTTTCATCCTGAATTAATGAAAATACATTTTATATACTTAGTTTTTTCCTTATTGCAAATACATTACGTTCTCGTGCTCCCATAATGAGGGTACATATTTTTTCAAGTATTTACCGTTTATCGCCCTATCATGCACTTTTCCATTCAAATTTTTTAAATGGTAAGCTCCGTTTGGCAATACGTTGTCTACCTCAAATGGGCCTTCCCAATTATGCGACCATTTGCCATATGCCGGATCTTTGGCTCCAAGTGGCAATATAATTTTCCACACTAATTCGCCTTTTCGGAACGATTTAGCCATGACTTTCTGATTATATCCCTTGGCCATTTTTTTCTTTTGTGCTTCCAAACGGTTTATGACATCGCATTTGATATCGTCCAATTCCAACAAATTTTAGATTATTGCTTCGTTGTAATCTTCCATTGTAAATTATTTTTGCAACATCACCCTAGTGGATTCAATATTAACTTCAACTGGTAATACGGCCTCTTGACCATATACTAATTGAAATGGCATGACTGAGGTACTCGTTCGCGGTGACGTCCTATATGCCCATAGAGCCTGACTCAAACAATCGTCCCATCGCCTGGCATTGTCCATTACCATTTTCCGAATCAACCCTTTGAGGGTCTTATTGGACGATTCTGCCTGACCATTTGACTGGGGGTAATATGGAGTAGTGTTACTAGCCGGGTCCCGTATTTGGCCAGGAAACTTTTTACCTTTTCTCCATTTAACGAAGTACCATGATCCACCATTATTGTTTGTGGGATACCGAATCGGTGGATGATGTGTTCTCTTATGAACTTGATAATTTGCCCTTGATAAATCTCCACTACCGGAATTGCTTCCACCCATTTGGTAAAGAAATATGTGGCGATGATGATGAAGGTGTGTCCTTGCTAGATGCATGATAGATTTTCCCTATCAAATCTATCGCCCATCCCATGAACGACCATGGTTTAATGACAGTGACCATTTCGGTTGCTGGTGCCCTCTGAATGGGCCCATGTTTCTGACAAGCAACGCACCTCTTGGCATACGATACGCATGACTCTCCCATTTTCGGCCAATAATATCCGCTCCATATGCTCAACCACCTCATCTTTATTCCGGCCTGGTGAGCCCCACAAACACCTTCGTGTATTTCGGCCATAATAGTTCTGGATTCCGATGGCCCTACACACTTCAACAATAGGCCGTCTTGGCATTTTTATATAACACATCTCCCGACACCACGTAGTTCAAGGCTTTGAGTTTCAGCCTTCGATCTTACCCATTTTCGGGTTGTTTTAGGAATTCTTTGATCTATTTTCTCCAATCGGCCTCATCTTGGACCTCAACGGTCATGACATCCATCATTCTCTTTCGTCTCATCAGGGCTGGCTTGACCTCTTCGCTCCTATATATGCCATTTATGCTTGTCTGTTTATATCCAGAGGCTGCTTGGGCCAAGTTGTTGGCCACTTCGTTCTTCGTCCTTGGAACGTGTTCTAGCTCTGTAACGTCAAATTGATCTTGCAACTTTTTGGCTACATCTGATAGTGCCATGACTGATGGGCTCTGGCATTTAAGGCTCCTGTTACCTGTTGGATTACTAGTCGCGAGTCTCCTGTAATGAACACGTGTGTTACTCCCATATTGAGGAGTATTTCCAACCCAAATATCAAGGCCTCATATTCGGCTTGGTTGTCGGTGTAATATTCGTCTAACCTGATTATGAAATGGAATGATTCTCCCATTGGACTGATTAAGACTATTTCTATCCCTGCTCATTTCATCGTGCTAGATCCATCAAAATACATCGTCAATGGTTTCAAACTGTATTCATCTAATTCCATTTCCATTTCTCTAATGATACTCAAACATTGGTGATCAGCTAAGAAATCTGCCAAGGCCTAATTTTTTTTACAGCTTTTTGAGGTTCATGTCGTATATCGAATTCTGATAATGATAATGACCAGAAACCAACTCTTTGATTCAAAATAGGACGAGAGAACATGTACTTTATTATATTAATTTTATTAATTAAGTACATTGTAATCGGCATAAGGTAGGCTTGTAATTTAGTATATGTAAAATATAAAGCCAAACACAATTTCTCCATTGGAGAATAATTACATTCATATTTCAGCAATTGTCTGCTGATATAATAGATGGCTCTTTCGACGTCCATGTCATCATCTTGCGCGATCATCCCAGCTATGGATTGCTCTTCGGCTGATATATATAACTTCATTGGCCATCCTGGCACAGGGGACACCATCACCGGCAGTTGTGATAAATATTTCTTCAGGCTTTCGAAAGATTTTTGATGTTCTTCGGTCCAGACGAACTCGTCCTTATCCTTTAGCCCCAACAGAGACGAGAACACTTTAGTTTTTCCTGCACAGTTAGAGATAAATCTTCTTAAGAAGTTAATTTTGCCCTAGAAATCTTTGCAACTCTTTCTTATTTCAAGGTGGTTTGGCTTCAGTGATTGACCGGCGTAATCACACGAGTATAACGCAAGCGCACGTATCGTTCAAGTAGTATAAAAAGTATCGATCCCACGAGGACTTAATACCTAATCTATTAATTTTATGAGGTCAAATGATTACTAGTATCTAACAATTTGATTGATTGATTTGAAATGGTGATGATTCTAAATTTAAAAAAAAAACAAGTAAATAAAATTACACGAAAGTAGGTTTAAGAAAATTCAATATTAAGAAACTATCTAGGGTTGTGAATCTTTCTAATATCTTTTAAAAGATGAAGTGCTTATTTCATATTTGTGTAATAAATCGGTTTACTTACCTGGAACATGAAATTATGCGAAAGCCTCTGTTGATGGTCAGACGCAAATACCCAGTATAACCCAATTGAACCATATGTCTATGTCAACCAAATTACCAGGATTCATTAAGATTAAGTTCCAATAACGGTTACCCCCGCCCGACAGGTATATGTCTATCCTGTAAGGAAATCTATTAAATGGTTATATATCCTCAAGGAAGATCGTGAGCTATTAAGTCTAAGGCTGAAACCTAAAATTCCTTTGTCAAGTTTATTTTAGATTTACCGGATCAATCTTATTAATGGCCAGTTAACAAGATGTATTAAGCTTAAGACCTTAATAAGTAAACCTTTAAATTACCCAAACTATAAAATAATCTCTTATAAACCGGTGATATTAAAATTCATCACAACCCCAGATAACTAATTTAGCTACAACACATATCTAAGGCTAGTAAAAACTTAAAAGACATAAAGTACAATGCTGAAAAATAAATGATGTAAAGTAAATACTGAAAAGTAAAATTACAATGAAATAAAATGCTGGGGTTAAAGGATCTACTTTTACCACTACTAATTTAGATATCTCCCTTAATATAATATATTAACTTGTGATAACATTACCAACCAGCCATATAGGCGGTAACCTGATTAAGTCAAATTAAGTCCGACCTACCATAAAGGCGGTATATTACCAACCGACCAACCAATCGGTATCCATGCTTAGTCAGATTAAAACCAGTTTATAAATGATTACCAACCGACCAATATAGCGGTATCCTTGTTAAGTCAAATTTTAAATAGTGAATATATTATAATTAAGGGAGATTAATCTAAATAGCAGTAATAAAAGTTTTACCTTTCACCATAGCAGGGGGAAGTTTCCTCCTCATGTTGAATAGTAAAAACTGAAAAAGTAAAGAAAGTAAATTATTATTACAGAACGTAATTAAAATTAATTACAAAACTGAAATTAAAAAAAACTAGATATAAAACTCCATATTTACATCAGAGAATTCAGAGAGGAAGGTACATCTGAAACTGAAATCTCGAGCTTAATTTATAGGCGTTGATGGGGTCTCCACGACGAGCAAGCTTCACGCATTGTGACGCAACACGTGTCAGCTTCTGGTTGGTCCACCGAGATTATAATCCAATGACATGGCGATGTGGATGATTAACTCAATAATTGAGCTAACGTGGCGGTGACATGGTGATGACGTGGCGATAATGATTGTCAGCACTGTAGGATTGTGACTCGTGGCGCGTTGTGATTGGCTGATGATGACGTGGCGGTGACGTGGTGAGTTGACTCGGTCAGCTGCTGATGTGGATGATGACGTGTTAGACACGCGGGATGACACGTGTCAACGCGTGGTGATGGCGATTGTCGGCACCATAGGATGATGACACGTGGCACGGCGCACGTTAGCGGATTGGTTGTGATGTTGACACTTGACAGGCGCACGTTAGCAAGTCAAACTTTTCAGATTCTGATACGTTTCCCCGGCTCACGTTAGCAAGTCATGGCGCATGTTAAGCGTCGTGACACCGAGGGCTTGCGCGTCGCGACGTGTAAAATTACCAAATTGCTCTATTGTCCGTTTTTCACTGTTTTGGCCTCAAATCACCTCCAGAGAGTCCTGAAACTTTATTTATCTACAAAATAACACAAAACAGATCAAAATACTCACAAAACTCAAGAAACTATACAAAATATTAAGTTAAATGAGTGGGAAATATTGATATAATTACCACTCATCACACCCCCAAACCTAATATTTTGCTAGTCCTCGAGCAAAACACAGAATAAAATAATATAAACATCTTTAAAATAAAATTTAACTAAGCCACTTTCGTTTGGATCACGGTTGCATTTAGCGTATGCAACAAGCCTTTAAACCCCTAGGTGTCCCTAGTGGACGAGTTGTAGTCTTGTGAGGGTTTACAGCAATGATACCCACAAACATTTTCCAAAAGTAAAAATATAGTAAAATTAATGCACACAAAAGCAAAAAGACAAGAGAAAATAGAATAAAGAAGTTATTGACTAATCAAGTGAAACTTTTACTCCAAGTTATTAGTTGTTTTCTTTCTTTCTAAATTACTGAATAAGTAAATTCTCTGATTATATTTACCATTCTCCATATGCACAGCCAACAAAATATTAATCAACTCATTTTTGCCCACAACAGTCACACGTGTAGTTGATAAGAGAGTAATATTTTTGTCCTAAAGTTTTATCAGAATTCACACATTTTTGTGGTTATGGAATAATTTTTCTGATTTTTCTGATTTTTTATTTATTTATATACAATATTTTTCGTCTATGTAGCGAGTGTTGGGTCGGTGGCTCCCAAACCAGTTGGCTCTAGGGCACCAGGTGTTAAGACACCCATACGGACTTAATTACTCAGACTTCAAATATATATATTTTTACAACATCCTTGATCCATGTAGCGAGCTTTGGGCCGGTGACTCCCAAACCAGTTGACTTTAGGGCACTAGGTGTTAAAACACCCTTACAGACTTAATAACTCGGATCTCAGATGTTTTTTTTTACTCCATCACTTTTTGAGATGCTTCCTCCAATTAAACTAGAGCACTGAATAATACAAACTTTTCAATTATAGCTCATGTCCATATGTTACCATGCATGTTGATAATACCTGCCAACTGAGCATATGAAGATCCATTTTAGTCAGTATTATGGAGAATTCACAAATTAAATAATTCAAAAGGAAATGAACAAAAATTAACTTTTTCCGAAATAGGTTTGAGATACGTCTCAGGAGTGGAAACTCCTTACACAGCTATCTCTTACCAATTTCACCTTTTTAGTCAAAATAAAAACACAAAAACGCAAAATATTTTTGTAATTTTTGAAAAAATTTCAATTTTTTTGTATTTACAACTTGATTGACGTCGATGCGTCAGGGACAAGCTTCCCATCCAATTTTCTTATAAATTGGCAAACAAGGTTTTTTTGAGTCAGATTCCCGAGACTTAACAGTTGTCTTTCTTTTTGGAATTGTGTATGTAATTTGCGAATGGCTATATGAACATATCCAATGGGATGTGTCTCAAGAGTTGAAGATATATCATCTACAGACTCCTTACTCAAGCCATCCCTAATGAATTTAATTTTGTCTTCACGATTATCAGAAACCATTCCTAAAGAACGACAATGAGTATTGCAATTCCAGCGTGCACATTTATAACAAACACCCATTTGCTTAGCTTTACGTTTCTTTGCATAGGTGTTTTTTCCAAAACCGGGTAAATAAGAATTATAGGAATCAGAATACTCACCTGCTAATCGGACCCGTGCTTCGATAATCCAATGAATGTCAGTTGGAATACCTTTGATCATCAGTAGTCTCATCCGTTCCAAGCAAGCTTTGTAGACTTTCATCAGAGATTTTTGAGGGAGAGAAGGAAATTACTTGTGAAGATTTGCGAGAGCTTCTTCCATCGTGAAATGACTTTACCTGCAAAAATTAAACACACAAAAATAAAACACACCAGATTATAATATATACACAGATTGCATGAGTTGCCTCCCTGCGAGCGCTAAGTTTAACGTCGTCAGCTAGACGTGACTTCTCGAACGTTAGGCTGGATCTGAAAGTGTGACACTTTCTTTTTGTCGCTCAAATGATTCTCCTCAGTAGTGCTTGACACGCTGATTGTTGACCTTGAATGTTTCATTGGTGTTAGGATCCAGTAACTCAACAGCTCCATATGGTAAAACCTGAGTGATCACAAATGGACCTGACCACCTTGATTTCAACTTTCCAGGGAAAATTTTTAACCTTGAATTATACAACAACATATGTTGCCTTGGTTTCAATTGTCTGTGCATTATTTTTCGGTCATGCCATTTCTTGGTATTTTCTTTGTATAAATTGGCATTCTCATAAGCTTCTAGACGAAACTCCTCCAATTCGTTGAGTTGGTAAAGTCATTTTTCTCCTACAACTTGTGGATCAAGATTCAACTTCTTCAGTGCTCAGTACGCCTTGTTGTAGGACACAGAAATCGGTGACACTATTCTAGGCTCGCGGCCTAGTTGGGAGTACGGAGTAGCCCACGGGGGAACTAAACCGGATAAATAACATTGAGTCGCCACCCGGTGTGAACCAGGAAAATGATTTAAGGCCGCACTCACCCCTCGCAAGGGAAGACCTCAAACTGTTGGGTTCGGAATGGTCCATTACTTATGCCACTTGTAATGATATAATTTGTGCAATAATCTAACCAAGCCTAAGCAACATATATTTCCAAGGATAATCTACTTCTAAGTTCATGCATAAAAAAATAAATTGGAATAACGGCAAGCATATAATTTCATAAACACATTATATTGATAAACACAGATATGCAAATAGATAATCATTGTACAAGCATGCATATTAAAGAGAGGCAATTAAGCGCATAAATATTGAAGAGAGCTAACTAAACATATGATGGGGAAGGGAATGGCTATGGGAACAAACGTGCATGAAACACGATAAAGGAATATGTCCAGTGTGTGCGCGTTCGTGTAGCGTTCGTAAACGCGTTTGAAAGCGTTCGAGTAGCGTTTGATAACACGTTCGAACGATAAACAGAATGTCCACGTTCGTATAGAGTTTGATAACGCGTTCGAACGGTAAACAGAATGCAAGTGTTCGAGTAGCGTTCTGAGGCGCGTTCGAATAGAAATAAGACAGAATGCATACGTTCGTGTAGCGTTCGTAAACGCGTTCGAACGAAATAAGACAGAATGCATATGTTCGTGTAGTGTTCGTAGACGCGTTCGAACGAGATTGCCAAAATGGCATCTGAAATGACACAAACACATATATGGATAAACAAATACATAATGTAGGACCTCGTGTGCCCGATGGAACACATTTCACATTCAATCGGGTGCACCTCGTCCGGCGCTGCAAAACATCGTGGAAAATGTAGCCTTTAGGCATTTCCCTCGAATAGAGGACCTTTAATCCACCCTAGTTAGCCCATGCGCACAAGAATGCAATGCATGCGTAAATAAAGCAATGATATGCAAAGGGTAAATGACATAATAAAAGGCGCGGCAAAACATCGTGGTAAAGGTAGCCTTCAGGCATTTCCCTCGAATAGAGGACCTTTAATTCGCCCTAGTTAGCCCATGCGCATTATATTACAATGCATATAAAATAAAGACAACAATAATATAGGACCTCGTATGCTCGATTAAACATATCTCACATTCAATCAAAGAATACTGCATCCGGCGCGGCAAAACATCGTGGAAAAGGTAGCCTTTAGGCATTTCCCTCGAATAGAGGACCTTTAATCCACCCTAGTTAGCCCATGCGCATTATATTACAATGCATATAAAATAAAGACAACAATAATAAAGGACCTTGTATGCTCGATTAAACATATCTCACATTCAATCAAACATACTCCGTCCGGCGCGGCAAAACATCGTGGAAAAGGTAGGCTTTAGGCATTTCCCTCTAATAGAGGACCTCTAATCCACCCTAGTTAGCCCATGCGCACTATATCATCATGCATAAATAAGTAACATGCAGAAAGTAATAGCATACTAACGACTAAATCATACTTAAAAAATAAATAACATACTAGCAACCCAATCATGCTCAAATACAAGGTTGGATGAAACGAAATATGTGAATCTCTCAAGTGGTACGTGACATTGTATCCCGAGTGTAAACCGTAATACCGTCTATTCGGATTTGGCTACGGAATTTATGTCCGGGTTTCCATCCGATATACCACAAGAGAGAACACATGTTCCATACATTCAAGGACCACAACACATATCAACAAACGACTCTAATGCGAAGGAATTCTAATAAACAACAAAAAAGATGAGAATAAATAAGAAGGGTGCCCTCAGGTCTAACCTCTTAGGTCGTCTCTCGAAAGTGTGTTACACGGCCGTCGGAAGGGTTGATGCTCTGCAACTCCTCCGGTTCACTGGTCCACTGCTCTCGTTCGCTGCTTCGCTGTTTTGAGCTGTCGTTTCCTCTGTTCTACTGTTGTTTTGCTGTTGTTTCTTGTGGTAATTTAATTGTTTTAAAGTGTAGTTTTTTGTCACTGTTTTGCTATATTAAGGGACTGTTTTGGCTACTGTTTTTGGTGTTTGGGCTGCTGTTTGGGGGTGATTTTTCGGTCACTGCAGTGCAGTTTCGGGGACTGTTTTTGTGGTTACAGTGGTGTGTTTTAAGGCAGTTTATTCGGTCACTGCATGTCTGTTTTAGAGGGTTGTATGCGTGCAAGGAATGAGTGTTTAGAGGTGATGTTTTCGGTTGCTAGATGGAGGAGGAGAAGAGAATTATCTTGCTTGCTATTCTTGTCTTGGGCGTGTAGAGCTATGAGAAAACAATGGTTGGATTTGTGTTTCTTTTATAGGCAAATGCTAGGGTTTCTCTTGTGTGAATAGGAAATGGAATCATGCAATTATGGGGGAATATTTCTAATTAGTATCTCACAAGGAAAACATCTAATTAAATTAGGGAGGTGATTTGGCTTGATTTGTTTTAATTAGGTATGTGATTATTTAGATTGGATTTTAATTTGGAATGTGATTTATTTAACTTAGGAAGGATATTATTTTAATTTGTGACATGTGTTTTAAATGTTTTAATTATTTTTGGGTGGGTTTTGGTGGGCAAATTGGGCTTGGGCGTGAGGCTAGCAACAAAACCAGAAGTACCGACACCGTTCGAACGCAGATTCAAACGCTACACGAATGCCTGCAATCTGCTTGACGTTCGAACGTGTTCACGAACGCAGCATGAACGGAAGCAGTGAACATGTGAATTGAATCTGATGACATACTTATTCTGAATTTCCCCTTCCGACATTCGTTTCTCGCGACTTCCGCAACCTAAAGAGTAGTGCCTCCGTACGAGACTTATTATCTGGACTTATATGCAAAATGCAGTGCCTACACTTGTGTTCAAGCTCAACTGGCAGCTGGCATGCTTTCCCAAACACCATACGATATGGGGACATACCAATGGGTGTCTTGTAAGCTGTCCGATAGGCCCATAATGCGTCATCCAGTTTTGTAGACCAGTCCCTCCTTATTGATCCAACAGTTCTCTCCAAGATTCTTTTGATTTCTCTGTTTGAAACTCCAACCTGTCCATTTGACTATGGATGATAAGCAGTGGCAACCTTGTGAGTAACTTTGTATTTGGATAGGAGTGCAACAAATTATCTGTTACAGAAATGTGAGCCACCATCACTGATAATTGCCCGAGGTGTTCCGAACCGAGTAAAAATGTTCTTTTTTTAGGAATTTGATCACCACTTTTGAATCATTGGATGGCAGTGCAATTGCTTTGACCCATTTGGAGACGTATTCTACAGCAACTATGATGTACAAGTGTCTGAATGATGGAACAAAGAGTCCCATAAAATCATACCCCACACATCAAATATCTCTACTTCCAGAATGTTTTGCAAAGGTCCTTCATTTCTCCTAGAAATATTCCCCGTTCTTTGGCACATGTCACATTGAAGAGCAAAAAAATAAGCATCTTTAAAAAGAGTGGGCCAGAACAAACCTGATTGTAGGAATTTGGCTGCAGTTTTATTTCCGCTGAAGTATCCGCCATATGGTGACGAATGACAGTGCTGCAAAACACTGTTGACCTCATCATGTGGAACACATCATCTCAGTAGTTTATCAGCACAGCATTTGAACAGGTACGATTCATCTCAAACATAGTGCTTGACTTCTTTGAAAAACTTCTTTCGTTGCTGAGTTGTCCATTCCAACGGCCATTTTCCCGAAACTATGTAGTTGACATAGTCAGCATACCAAGGGACATCATGATGTTTCATGGCAAACATCTGTTCATCTGGAAAAGTTTCTTTGATTGTCAGATCTTTGTCAGCTGTTTCTCCATTCTCAAGCCTCGATAAATGATCTGCCACTTGATTTTCTGTCATTTTCCTGTCTTTGATCTCCACGTCAAATTCTTGTAGAAGAAGTATCCAACGGATCAATCTGGGTTTGGCATCTTTCTTTGTGATCAAGTATTTGATTATTGAATGATCTGTGTAGACCACCACTTTGGGACCCAACAGATAGGAGCGGAATTTGTCAAAAGCGTACACAACTGGGAGCAACTTCTTTTCAGTGGTTGTGTAGTTGAGTTGAGCTTCATTCAAAGTTCTGCTGGAGTAGTAAATGGTGTGGAAAATCTTTGCTTTGTGTTGCCCCAAAACTGCACCTACAACAAAATCACTAGCATCGCACATCACCTCAAATGGAAGGGTCCAGTCTGGTGCTACAATGATGGGAGCGAAAACTAGCTTCTGTTTTAGGATTTCAAAAGCTTCATGACATTCTTTGGTGAAGTTGAAAGACACATCTTTCTCCAGAAGATTGCAAATAGGTTTTGTAATTTTGGAAAAGTCTTTGATAAATCTCCTGTAAAAACATGCATGTCCGAGAAAGCTCTGAATCCCTTTGACTGATGTCAGCGGAGGTAGTTTTTCAATTGTTTCAATCTTTTCTTTGTCTACCTCGATTCCCTTTTGTGAGATCCGGTGTCCAAGAACAATGCCTTCATGCACCATGAAGTGGCATTTCTCCCAGTTGAGTACCAGGTTGGTATCTTCGCATCTTTGTAATACATGTTCCAGATTTTGCAAGCAGTGGTCAAAAGAATCTCCAAACACAGAAAAATCATCCATGAATACCTCCATACTCTACTCCATCATGTCTGAGAAGATGACCATCATGCAACGCTAAAAAGTGGCAGGGGCATTACATAATCCAAATGGCATCATGCGGAAAGCAAAAGTACCATACGGACATGTAAAAGTGGTTTTCTCCTGATCTTCTGGGGCGATGGCAATCTGATTGTACCCCGAGTATCCGTCCAGAAAGCAATAGAACTCATGTCCTACCAGTCTGTCTAGCATCTGGTCAATGAATGGCAGCGGAAAATGGTCATTCCTCGTGGCTTTGTTCAGCTTCTGGTAGTCCATGCATACTCTCCATCCAGTCACCGTTCTTGTTGGAATCATCTCGTTCTTTTCATTGGTGACAACAGTAATTCCTCATTTCTCTGGTACACACTGCATAGGACTCACCCAAGTGCTGTCTGAGATGGGGTATATGATGCCAGCATCCAACCATTTGATGATTTCTTTCTTCACGACCCCCTTCATGATTGGATTAAGTCTCCATTGATGCTCCAATGTGGGTTTGTACACATCGTTCATCAGAATCTTGTGCATGCAAAATGATGGAATAATGCCTCGAATGTCTGCTATAGTCCAGCCAATGGCTCTTTTGTGTTCTCGTAACACTCTTAACAACTTTTCTTCATGCTCCAATGTTAGCGAAGAAGAAATAATAACAGGTAATTCAGAAGAGTTTCCAAGAAATGCATACCTGAGATGGCTCGGAAGTAACTTCAGCTCCAGCTGTGGTGGTTCTTCAATTGAAGGCTTGATTCGATCTTTCTTCGGAAGTTCCAGACTTTCAACTGGTGGTGTTGACTTGAAACGGAATGGCTTGTCAAGATAGTTGATACATTCCAGGATTTCAGCATCTAGCTCGCTGTCAGTCATGTTGGTGATGCAAGCTTCAAGTGTATCCGTGGGATTTGGCTTAGTATCCTGAATGATACTATCAACAACATCAACTCTGAAGCATTCTTCTTCCTTTTCATCGCTTGGGAATTTCATGGCTTTGAAAACATTAAAGGTAACTTCTTGGTCTAGCACTTTCATGGTCAGTTCTCCTTTTTGCACATCAATCACAGTTTTACCTGTAGCCAAGAATGGTCTCCCAAGAATGATATGTACTTCTTTGTCTTCTTCCATGTCAAGGATGATGAAATCTGCTGGGAGAATCAGTTTATCGACTTTGACCAACACATCTTCAACAACACCTCTTGGAAAAACGAGCGTTCGATCAGCAAGTTGTAGTGAGACTGAGGTAGGCATTGCTTCTCCAATTTACAGTTTCCTGTAAATAGAAAAAGACATCAAATTAACACTTGCACCTAAGTCACATAAAGTCTTACCGATGTAGTGTTCTCCAATGGTGCATGAGACAGTGAAACTGTCAGGATCTTTCAACTTCGGGGGAAGTTTCCTTTGAATAATGGCACTGCATTCTTCCATCAATGCTATTGTCTCGTAGTCTCCCAATCTCCGTTTTCATGAAAGAATGTCCTCATGAATTTTACATAGCTGGGCATTTCTTCCAATGCTTCTGCAAATGAGATGTTGATGTGCAGCTTTTTGAACACCTCCAGGAATCGAGCAAACTGCTTGTCCAGTTTTTTTTCTGAAGACGCTGAGGAAAAGGTGAAGGTGGAATGATCTGATCTTTTTCTTTTTCCTTTGCTTCTTTTTCCTGTGGAACTGCATCTTTTGGAACTTCCTCAATTGTTGCCTTGATTCCAACATCTTTGTTGATTTCAGTACCGCTTTTCAAGGTAATGGCTTGACATTGCTCCTTTCCTCGGTTCCTTGGATTTGGTTCTGTGTTGCTGGGAAGATTTCCTGGCGGTCTGTAACTCTGAGCATTGGCCAGTTGTCCAATTTGATTCTCCAGTGCTTTGATAGAAGCATATTGGCTTTGAAACATAACATCATATGCTGCTTGTTGCTTTTTGAACATCTCTGCAATCCATTCTTTCATTTCTGGTTCTTTTTCAATCTCCTGGCTTTTATTCTGTTGCTGGAATCCAGGTGGTGGAAAATTCTTTTTCCCTGAATTCTTGCTCCATGAAAAATTGGGATGATTCATCCACCCTGGGTTGTAGATGTTGGAATATGGATTGTTCCCCTATCTTTTGAAATTGTTGACATAATTCACCGTCTCTTCAAATTGGTTTGGTTCTGGTGCTCCTCCATATGGTGAACTTGTGGATCCAGTGCTGAGAGTCTCCATGAATTTGCATATTTGATCCAGCTTGGCATTAGCTGCTGTATTGGCTCCAACTTCATAAATTCCTGCAATTCTTTGGATCATGCTCATTTCTGTTGGCCACAAGGAATTATTGTTGGTCATTTCTTCGATTAGCTCACAGGTTTGATCTTCTCCTTTTGTCATTAAAGCTCCTCCAGCAGCAGTATCAATTGTGGTTCTCATTAGTCCAGAAAGTCCATTATAGAAAGTTTGGACTTGGAGCCATTTTAGAATCTCATGGTGAAGACATTTCCGGAGCAAATCTTTGTACCTTTCCCAAGTATGAATTTTTATAAGTTTATTTTTTTGGGCTAAATGCCAGTTGTGACAGAGAGTGCAAATGAGGGGTCAAAGCTACAGTTACAGTCCCTCACCGCCTAGGTACAATGGCCGGAGATATCGCATCCCCACCCCTCGAGGTCGCTATGGAGGTCATGGAAGAGACCTTCCGACTAGTCTTCTTGTTCGCAACCTTCGCCATGATTGTAGGTCCGAACCTCACTACCTATTTCTTTTCTTGCTATTTGCCTTTTTTGGGTTGTGGATATTCCCTTATTGATTTAGTTATTTATCTAACATGGTTTATCCTTGGTTGCTTTCTGAAAATGTAAATTCAGTTCTTTATATAACATGGTTTATCCTTTGTTACTTTCTGAAAATGTAAATTTTGAACAGCATAAGAAACTTATGCTTCTCCTATCAGTGTGCTTGACATCGATGGGCGTTGCATTTGACATGTATCATATACATTTTTCTGTCTTGACCTTGATGCTTTCAAATCCAAAAAAATAGCCTCTGAACTCAGTAGTTAGGCTCATACCATAGCTAGTTGATGAGATTCTTATTCTGATTCTTGGGTTTGTTCATTTTCTCATACGTGTTTTTTTTGTATAAGTTCATTCAGATTCGTGCTTGACTTTTCACTATTAATCAATTAAACATTGGTGGTGCTAGATATATTAGAAATTGATTTAAATTTTTTCAATATCTTTTTTGTCAACACTTATAAGCATTTATCATATTTGCAGGCCAGAAGATCTTCGTGGACCATTCGGACAGTTTGGTCATTTGAAGGACATCTACTTGCCTCGAGATTATTATACTGGGTAATTGTGTCTGTAATTCAGCACGTAATATTTTTTTTTTTGTTTTATAACTGAGTCAATTGAATTAAAATGTGGACTTGTCTGTCTATGACCCGTCTTAAATGAGGGTTTAGTGTGGGATTGTTTCTTGACTCACTTTAATTGGTTTTTGGGAATTTGGTTTTTATTGAAAGTTTTGAAGACCCCAATGAAGTACTTAGAGAAGAGAACTGTGTTGAAGTCTTGAAGAGAACAAATGTAGTAGTAAGAGTACTCTGTTGAAGACACCTTCAATTAATAAGAGTACTGTTCAAGATGGTCTTAAATGAGAAGGTAGTTGGGTTTGATTACATTGTGAAGAAGTTCAAGCCTTGAAGAATATCAACAACTAAATTTTTGGATCCCACAAGGTTAGCAGCCACATGATTGTTTTTGCTTGAATTATATGAAGTATGGGCTTGTGCTTCCCATAAACTTCAATAAAAAAAAAAATTTGGTGTAAGGATCTTGTAATGATTCGTTACAATCAGCAAACATATATTCTTTACAGGATGTTTATGCATAATTTCTTTTCTTATTTTTGTGATACTTAAATATTTATGCTGCAGGGAGCCTCGTGGTTTTGGATTTGTCCAGTATATAGACCCTGCTGATGCTGCAGATGCCAAATACCATATGGATGGTTATGTACTTCTAGGTCGAGAACTGACAGTTCTATTTGCTGAGGAAAACAGGAAGAAACCTTTAGAAATGAGGGCAAGAGAACGTTATAGTAGGTAAGTGTGGTTCTTTGGTCTTCATCAACTGCTGTGGTTTATATATTCTTTTTGTTCAAGAGGAGAATGTGAGAACATTTTTTTTTTTTTTTTTTTTGCATTGTATAGCAAAGAAAGCCAGGGAAATTTTGTTTGTTCATTGTGGTTTTTAGTTCTGAGGTGTACTGATGTTGATGTTTGAATTTATTGCTCGCAGGAGTCGATCATATGATCGCAGGCGTTCTCCACCTCGTTATTGATCACCACGCTATGGACATGGTTATTCTCGTAGCCGAGATTATTATTCCCCATCCCCCAGGCGAAGGCGAGACTCAAGGTTGTTACTTCTGCCTTTTGATATCAATGTATCCTTGTACTCTTTCTATTTCATTTCTCACCGCAATCTAGGACTATCGTGTCCGAAGCAATCTGTCAATGTTTATGATGTCTTGTATTGTGTAATGCAGGTCAATTTCACCTAGAGACAGGAGGTACAGAGAGCGATCGTATACGAGGTCTCCCTATGGCTCTAGGAGCCGGAGTACAAGTAGGAGCCGGAGCTGGAGCCTGGATTACTCTAGATGAGACAAATCCGCAGATTAAGTTCTATGCTGGAGGCTTGGATGATTAGTTTAACCATGCCTGTGTATGCTAGGTTATGGAACTACTGTTTTGAGTGCAAGGTTAAGGTTATCTGTAATCATCGTTAAACTTATTTATCTTTTCTTTTATTCGACCCGGGAAATCTCAAGTATTGGCATGGTCTCAAAACGATTTAAAAGATTATCTTTCTTTTTTTTTTAAAAAAAAAAAAAAATGAGGTGTTCGGGTCAGTTTACGCGCATCTCGATTAATCTCCGAGATTTGTGTCACGTGTCCTTAGAAGTTTCCAGCACAGATAAGGATAAGTTGCTGTTTTTTTATACCAGAGGATATGGTCCAATGAAATGTATCTCGTGGGATTCGAATTTTGAATCTGAGAGGGAGTAAATCAAACCTTTATCTTGGGTTCTTTAAAGATTATATTGTTATAACTTTCCCATTTTCAGGATTTTAGCCATTATTGCACCAATGTGTTTGCAGGACACACCATCTCAATTTCAAGCACGCTCAAGAGTCTTTTACTGAGGTTTTATGTAGGGGTGGTAATTTGGGTCAGGATTCGTTTATTCGTTCGATTCGATTCGCTTTAAAGCGAATATGAGTTTGGAAAAATAGATTCGTTTAATAAATGGGTCAATTCGATTTGATTCGTTTATTAAACAAATCGAATCCGAATTTGAGCTTGTCAATTCGTTTATTCGTTTAGAATTCGTTTATTAAATGAATCGAATTCGTTTATTAAACGAATCGAATTCGTTCAATTAAATTACAAATTTACCCTTAAATTTTTTGATTATATTTGTTAAAGACGAATAATATTTTAGTAATTTCTTATATTTAACCTAAAATTTGAAATATATAAAGATAAAAAGTAAAACCTAAACTTAAAATATAAACTTAACATAAATCTCACTCTCTCGCAGCCGCCTCTCTCCATCTATCAAACCTCGACTCTCAATCAAACCTCAAAGCTAAACTTAACCTATTTCATGCCAGTGCCCTCATTCATGTTTATGTTTTTGGTGAACCAGTTCAGAGCAGATGCCCAAGGGTCCCTCGATTAGGCTCATGTTTCCGCAGAATAAAAGATTTGTGGTCAATAATCATATTTTTGTGATTTATGGCACTCAGGTGAGTTGTATCTTAGGTTTTTTTATTTCAAGTGTGTCCGAGTTTGTGTTATTCAACTAAAATTAGCTAACAAAGTTTTAAGAACTGAAAATTGAAAAAAAGGTTGCATCTCGTGCTGCAGGGAGTTGTTGGATTTTGTTTAGCCATACAGTCAGCAGACGAAGAGTATAGCCCCCACTCTCTCCATACGACACACCATCTAACCTATTGCCTTCAAAAGAATAGCAGAGCCCCTAGTGGAAATGCGGTTTTGAATCAATGGGTCTTGCAGTTGCTGGTGATGCAACCACTTCTGCTGATAATGTTGGGGCAGATGAAGCAGACAAAGCTGGAAATCAGGATGAGTCGATTGTTTAACTTGGCGAAGTGTTCTTTGTTTCTAGTTTACTTGATTTTCTAGTTAATCTTCTAGTTAATCGAGTGATTAGCTTTTTCAAAAAGTTGTAAAAAAATTGTAGCTATTTCAGTTAGTATAATTTTTTTCCAGATCTGTGTTGTGATGATGTTTCTGCAGCAATAATTTTTGGCGAATAAACGAATCGAATATTAATAAATGAATCAAAAATGAATAAACGAATAAACGAATCGAATATGAATAAACGAATATTAAATTTGATTTGATTCGTTTAATTTTATTAATGAATAAACGAATCGAATACGAATATTTGTTTATTAAACGAATTGAATTCAAATCCTAATATCATGATTCGTTTAATAAACAAATCGAATTCGAATTTAGTACATTATGATTCGCTTCGTTTAGTATTCGTCACGAATTCGATTCGTTTATTCTTT
Source organism: Zanthoxylum bungeanum (assembly GCA_019454045.1). Classification (NCBI taxonomy): domain Eukaryota; kingdom Viridiplantae; phylum Streptophyta; class Magnoliopsida; order Sapindales; family Rutaceae; genus Zanthoxylum; species Zanthoxylum bungeanum. The sequence continues at coordinate 106,534 of SKCR01039703.1, forward strand.
TTGACACCCCTAGTTTTATGTTAAAGGTCATGCTAACGAGTGTCCTAAGGACATTCATTAAGTATCTATTTTAGGAAAATTTTCACATCATGTTTATGGGAATGCAAAAAATTATTAAAACATTAATTACTTTTTTCTTTTTCCCATTAAAATTTTCCTAAAATAGATCATTAATAAGTGCCCGTTTTTTGAGTGGCGTTATTGTGTGACGATTCCCGAGAGTAGGTTTTTTGTTTATTGGTTAAGAGCAACCCAAAGATAAAAAGTAAAATTTTGCATTACACTCCTTTTCCAACCTTGTAAAAAGAAATTTAAAAATAACAATAAATATTTGGGGTGATATTATTCATCATATGCATCAAAACGGCACCGAATCGTATTAATCAAGAAGGGTGATTAATTATTTATAAACAATATTTTTACATATTGAGTATTCGAATCAATCAAAACAAACTACATCGTATAAAGTGCTTACAAAGGGGAGTTACAAAATCACCACAATTCTAGTTCAAACCTCCACACAGCAACCAGATTGAACAAAACCCTTGTACTCATCTGGAACAGTCAGCTTCTTGTATTTACCATTTTGTCCTTCCACCATAAAAAGTTCATGTGGCCCACCTTGGTAACCCGACCCGGTAACCAAAGTCCGCTCACCCATTTCAACCCTACACGTCCCCACTCGGACCGCCGTCTCAGCCTCGGCCCAATTAAACAACTTCCCTTCTTTTCCCACCCCAACACACGATCTCGGACACTGACTCTGCTTCCACACGTTCTCAACTCGCTTCCACTCACCCGTCCCGAGTTGATACAACTCAGCACTTTCATCAAATATCCCTTGACTCTCCGTTTTGTACCCACTCACCACCCAAAACTCAGACCCAATAACGACTCCCTCGCACTCGTCTCGCTCCTGACTCATCCGACCCAACTCAGTCCACTCGTCGTTGGTTAGATCGTAAGCCCAAACTGAACTCAACGCGTTCTTGTTCTCATCATGCCCACCAGCAATAATAATTCGGCCATTCAATTCACCAGCTGCAAAGAACGACCTATTATCCGGCATGTCCTTCCCCTGAGTCCACCTCCGAGTCGTAAACTCGTATACAAACACGTGACTCACTGGACTGTAACTCGTTGGGTCCCACCCGCCCATCACGACAAGCTTCCCTTGCGAGCTCGCCACTTGACAAAACAAAGGAAGCCCATTTGGGTACTTCGGAATCGAGTCGAGTCGGTCCCAGGAGTGACTGACCGGGTCAAACACCGTCACCCCATAGCTTAAACCCATCTGCTTCAGCTCTCCCGATCCCGAATGAACGGGAAACGATTGAACTAAGCAAGCAGCTTTGTGGGTTTTCCCCGTTTTCTTTCTTTGATTATAAAAATCTCTGCTTTGAATAAGTTCACGCCAGCGTCGTGAAACTCCTGTGGCAACTCGGTGAGTTGAGTAGTGCAACCGAGTCAAACACTCAAGAGAAATTTCTTCAGGCAAGCCTGGCATCAAATCTGTAAACTCAGTCATTATTTATTGAAGCGAAGTGAGTTTTGGGTTGTGGTTTCTATATTTACTTATAAGGCAAGAGCTGCTGCAAGTTTGAGGCTCACAGTTTCATTGACTTTGCAGTTAGCAGTTTATTTCTATCTGTAAACGGCCATCACACTGTTATATGATTGTTTGAGGTTATCAAGAGGGAGATTTTATTTGATTCGCAAATTGACTGTAAAGAATGTATATTGGGAACTGAGGTTCATTCATTGAAGAGTGTGTTTTAAAATTAATTTATCAAGTGGAGTCTAATTTATCTTCTTCTTTTTTTGGCATATATCCAGTTGTAGTCTTGTGGGGTTGAAGAATTCAGAAAAGGGAAGTTAGTAGCTTTATTTAGTCAACAACTAAGGGAAGAAAACTTTGCGCATATGGAAGGTTACTAGAGTGATGTTCAAGATAGACCCGGTCACGGTACCGGAACCGAAATTGAATCGGAACTGAATCGGTTAGAATCAGACGGTTCTGGTTTTATTCGGTTCTGATTCTGGAATCGGAATCGGAATTGAAATTTTTCGATTCGGTTCCAACGGTTCTACGGTGGAACCGTTTTAATATTTTCTTAAAAAAATATTATTAAATTTTTTTTTAAAAAAAAAAAAAAAAACCAGAATGGAACCGGAACCGTTCGGTTCGGTTCCGGTTCTACACTTAGGTTTACAAGTTGCAAATGTAGTGACTCATATGTGTGATTTGGTGGTGTATGGTTTATGATATGCCTTCCAGATATTCGATTTGAATTTAAGGGGTGCGTTTCTTGTAAGAGTTTAAGACAACCAAATGTTTTACCTGCTTCGCTTAAGCTCGGGTCGGGGGGTTTGTCGGTGGAATTTTCAACGTTTCAAAAAAAATTACAAATGTAAAAAAAAAAAAAAAACATACATGTGTATAAAATATGTTAAAAGACTCAATTATATATCATCACGAGCGATAGATTATAAGATCGAGAATTCAGTTTGAAAACTACTTAGAACAAATTTAATTAAGACAAAACCTAACATAAAATAATATGTGTGTTACATATTCCAGATTTACGGAACCGTCATAATCTTCCCACCTCGACGCAAAAACGGAACAAAATAAAACACAAATAGAACATAACGATTTTTATATCGGCTTATATATAATTTTTTTTTTTTTTTTTTTTGAAATCGTTGGAAACCTCACCGCCAAACCACCCATTTCGGGCTTAAGTGGAATAGGTAAAACCCCCGGTTGTCCCAGACTCTTACAAGAAACGCACTCTCCGGATTCGAACCCAAGACCTCAATGTGAGATCCTGAACCTTGCACCACCAAACCATGGGGACAGCTTATATATAATATATTTCAAGAAAATTTGATAAATCTAGTAAACCATACAAGTGTCCCGAAAAGAACCATATAGCTCCAACTTATAGTTTTCACCTCCGGTATTAGATATACTCATTTTACCTAAATAAATCTCTATAAACTAAAGAAAAGAGTTATTATTCATGCAAAAACACAAGAAAAATATAAAACACCCAACACAAGATTGGAGTGCTACTAAAACACATAAGTGGATCCACATATCTAGAGATATGGGTAATAAAATTCACTAAAAGACCAACTTGGAGAAGGTGAGCCTGTCACCTCACCTAAAGGAAAGAGAGCAGTTCACCTTTTTCCGGTGAGCCTTGGTTGGATAATGGGTTGGACGAGAAAGAGAGAAAATAAAGGGAGATGGAGAAAATGGAAAGAAAAAAGATGGAATAATAATAGGAGTGGATGGCAAATGTTATGTTTTAAGTTGGTTTTAGTGATAATTTAGTTGACAAAATTAATAATTCTTTAAAAAATTTGGTGGACAATAAGGTTAAGCCCACAAAAATATTATTTACTCAAGGGGTCTCATGCCCTATATTGATTTTGATAATAATAAAGCATGTATCAAAGGTATTATAGAAAAGCACTCTCTTGGAAAATCATGGGATTACAAGCATAAAAAATGAGCTCAAGATTAAAGGAAACTAAGATGAAACTTAACAACATTCAAGATGTTGAAGACAGCTCTGTGAGCTGAAAGCATGCAACATGCAGAAGAAAACAAAGTGCACCGAAAGTTTGAAAGCAGAGAGACGTGTGCGCCGAAAGTAGAGAGAGACATGTGAAGCTGTTGGCCAAACCGTGTGACACTGTTCACACGGTTTTTGGAACTATAAATTTGAGCATTCAGGACCATTGTTAGACATCCCAAAACGTGAGTATAATAGAGAGTAAAGAGGGTTGAGAGTTTTTTGTAAAGCTTGAGTTTGTAAGCTTTGTAATTCTTTATTTTGTGTAATATAAAAAAAAATTTATCTCACATCTCCTATATTGTGTGTGTTTCATCACAACAAGTGGTATCAGGAGCTAAGGTTCCACGGTGGGATCCCGAAACTCGGAAACAGAACTTCGGTTCGGAAAGTCGGTTCCGATGAAAGTTGTCGAAAATCAATTTTGAGCAAACCATCAGATTGTTCACGGCGAGACAAACACGATGGTATTTTCCGGTGATCGAACAGAGGTCCTAGGCAACCACACGCGCCTCACGCGCCTAGCAGAGCCTGTCTCACGCGCCAGCCACGCGCGCGTGCATTGCACGCGCTCCCAAGGTTGAAGACGAGTCCACGTCAGCACCCAGTCAGCGCCACATCAGCGCACAGTCAGCAGCCACGTCATCCACCACATCATCTGACACGTGTCTGCCACGTCAGCGGGACTGCCACGTCAGCTATACCTGGTAAATTTCAGAAAGGTCCATATACTTTCGTGAAATTACAATTTAGCCCCTGAACTTTCAGAAAATTTCAATTAAGTCCCTGATCTTTCTGGAAATTTCAATTAGTCCCTCAAATTTTCCGTAATTGGTCTTTGGCCCCTGAACTTTCGGAAATTTCACTTTGACCCCTGTAATTTCTGAAATTTGTAATTTGGCCACTGTGTCGGATTTTGACATACGAAGTGTCATTTCCACCATTCTTTACCATTCCGGACGCAACGGTGAGCTCTGTTTTTTGAAATTATGCTTAGAATTTTTATGATGGATGGGGGCAACGGAAAAATGGTTTTGTTAACCAGTACCAATTATTTCACTTAGAGATGATTAATGAAAGACCTTCTGTATGTGAAAGACTATGATGGATCGGTATTTCTGGAGCAGAAACCAGAAGGAATGTCCGATGAGAAATGGGCTAATCTTCACCTGAAAACATGCAGTACTATTCGTTAGTGGATCGACGACAGTATCGTGAACCATGTCAGTGAAGAAACAAATGCATGTGTCTTATGGAGAAAGCTGGAGGAGCTTTTCAGAGCAAAGACTGACAACAACAAGCTGTACTACATCAAGAAGATGATGGGGTTGAAATACCAGGAAGGTACAGCTGTGGCAGACCATATCAACGATTTCCTCGGCACCATGAAAGAACTGTCTGGATTGGGCATAAACTTTGGAGATGAGGTAAATTGCTTAATACTCCTTAATACGTTACCAGAATCTTGGGAAACGTTCAGATCTACGGTGATAAATTCAGCCGCCGATGGGAAAGTCACTATGGAGATAGCGAAAACCAGGATCTTCGAGGAAGATAGAGGACGAGAATGCAGAAATCAGCATCAGCCTCAACCTCAGAAGCTCTAGTGACTGAGAAGAACACCAGAAGGGGGAGGAGTAAAAGCCGAGGCCCAGGTAGACCAGACAAGAACCGAGGTAAATCAAGAACTAAAGATATTGAGTGATATCACTGCAAAAAGAAAAGCCATATGAAGAGGAATTGCTACAAACTGAAGAACGAGCAGTCCAGAGACAATCACAGGATGATGAAGGTTTCTGCAGCATCTTTAGTGACGGCACATGGAAGCTCACTAAAGGATCAATGGTGGTGGCACGAGGTAAGAAAGATTCAAATCTGTATTTGATACATGCCAAGCTTTCTAATAGTAGCATAAATACAGTCAACAGTAATGAGGCAGCCGAGCTATGGCATAAAAAGCTCGGTCACATGAGTCAAACGTGGATGGAAATACTACGCAGGTGGAATGTTCTTCCCAAGTTGAAGAACTCACACTTACGGAAGTGTGAACACTGCATGGCTGGAAAGCAAAACAGAGTGTCCTTCCAGAGTTCCCCGCCTCAGCGGAAACCGGAGGTACTTGATCTCACACATTCAGATGTATGTGGTCCGATGCAGACACGAACACTTGGAGGGTCACTTTACTTTGTGACATTCATAGATGATCATTCAAGGAAGATCTGGGCATACACCTTGAAGAGAAAAGATCAAGTTCTGGGAGTGTTCAAGGAGTTTCATGCCCTGGTGGAGAGAGAAACCGGCAAGAAACTCAAAAGCATCAGAACAGACAACGGTGGAGAATATAAAGGTTTGTTTGATCAGTACTGCAAGATGCAAGGAATCCGACATCAAACGACACCTCCGAAGACACCTCAGCTGAATGGCCTAGCTGAGAGGATGAACAGAATATTGTGCGAAAGGGTCAGAAGCTTGCTGTCACAAGCTAAGCTGCCGAAGACATTTTGGGGGGAGGCACTCAACACAGCAATACATGTTTTGAACATGTCCCCAGCGGTTGCACTGAAAGGTAATGTTCCTAACCAAGCCTGGACAGGTAAAGAAGTGTCTTATGAACACTTACATGTCTTTGAGTGCAAAGCATTTGTACACATCCCAAAGGACGAGAGATCCAAGCTTGTTGCAAAGAAGCGACAGTGTGTCTTTATTGGCTACAAATTGTATGA
>SKCR01039704.1:0-134068 GCA_019454045.1 Zanthoxylum bungeanum
TTATGGTGAGAAAGAGTGAGTTATGAACAAAATGAAAATTGAAACTGGTTTATACGAAATTGAAATGGTTTTGATGAGAAAGAGTGAATATTTTATTTTGTAATTTTTTTTTACCAATGACTGGATGAAGTCATTAACTTTTCAAAATTCATCATATAACCTATATTTAAAAGTTTTTTTTTCTTTTTTGCCTTAGAGAACTGAATTGGATGTAAATTTTTCAGTAACATGTCGACTCGAACAGATCGAGCTTGGAAGTACGGGCATGAAGTTACTGCGGAAGATGGAAATGGAGGATATAGATATATTGAATGTCATTTTTTCACTAGGACAATCAAAGGTGGTGTGTACAGAATGAAAGAACATTTTGCATGTATTAAGAGTAATGTCGCGCCATGTACAATGGTTCCTCCAGAAGTACAATCCGAGATAAATTATTTTATGAAGAAAATACAAGATACAAAAAAGATTGCACAACTTTATCGAGAAGAAAGAATTGATGAAGGTGTCTCCCTACACCGTGGATCTTTTGGTAGTTCAAATAGTGTATCCAAGAGAACAATTAGATGGTCAATTGATAGATTTGTTGTTAATATTGAAGAGAGAGAATTGGAGGACAATCCGACACGCCCTTTCACAGGGAAGTGTTCAAGATCTTCGTGATCAGACAATACAAGATATTGGTATATTTTTTTTTATGAGAATGACATTGCTTTTAATGTTGCTAATAGTCCATCATTTGCCAATATGGTGCGATCAATTGGAAATTTTGGCCGTGGACTAAAGCCACTGACACCGTATGAGTTATCAACAACTATACTGAAAAATGAATTAGAAAATACGATGGAAGTTGTTGATGAAGTAAAGAAAATATGGAGCCAAATAGGAGTGAGCATTATATCAGATGGGTGGAAGGATATGAGAGGAAGACAATTAGTAAACTTCGTTGTGAACAATCCTTTGGGACTATTTTTCTTAAATCTGTGGATGTTAGTGATGTAGTCAAGGATGCGAACTTATTGTTCAACTTGCTTGATGATGTTGTTGAATAAGTATGAGAAGACATTGTGATTCAAGTGATTATAGATTATGCATCAAATTCTAAGAAATCATGTGAACTTTTAATGGAAAAGATGAAACGATTGTGGTGGACGTGTGAGGCGCATTGTATTGATTTAATGCTTGAAGGTATTGGAAAGCCACCTCAACATAAAAATGCATTGTTAAAAGCGAAAAATGTAAACTTACATATTTTATTAAATATCTTCTTATTTCACATCATAAATTCATAGTTATTATTGCCATTTAACAGGTTAGTAATTTAATCTATAATCATAGAGCGGGTTTGGCTTTAATGAGAAGTTTCACAAAGAAAGATTTAGTTCGCCCCGCTCCGAGGTTTGCAACTGCATTCTTAACATTAGAAAATATTTATGGTTTGAAGCAACCCTTGCAGCAAATGTTTACTTCAAACGAGTGGAATGACATTAATTTCTCAAAGAAGTCAGAAGGGAAAGATGCGAAAAAAATAATTTTGAGTGATAAGTTTTGGACTTGTGTTGCTTATGCATTGAAAACCACCAAACCTCTAGTTAATGTGTTGAGGATGACAGATAGCGAAAAATTTCCTTGTATGTGATTTATATATGATGCCACGGATAGAGCAAAAGCAACGAATTTGGGAAATGAGGCTGGTGCATATAAGGAGATATGAAAAATAATTGATGATAGGTGGGAGTCTCAGTTGCACCGCCAATTGTATGCGGCTGTCTATTTTTTGAAACCCCATATCCAATATGCAGACAATCCTCCTTCCAAGCATCCGGAGATTAGGCGTGGGTTTATTTTATGCATGGCCAAACTGTTGCCCAATCCTGAAGATCAATATGCGGTAGATATACAAGCAGATATCTTTCTAAATAAGCAAGGATTATTTGGCCTCAGTATTGCTAAACACACCGTCTTCAATCGTAGTCCTGGTATGTGAATTATCACTTTTGCGTTATTACTAATTTAAGATATATATGAATTTTAAAAGTGTATATTCAATCTTATTATAGCTGACTGGTGGAGAGCATACGGCGATGAAACTCCTCAACTGCAGTCTTTAACAATAAATATTTTAAGTCTAACATGCTCATCCTCGGGGTGTGAACGCAATTGGAGTACATTTAATATGGTATGATCTAATAATAATTAATAACTTGTGAATACTTAATTTATTCAACTTATGATAATTTGAATAAATATTTTGTAGATTCATACAAAGAAGAGAAATAGATTATCCACCGAGAAATTGAACTCATTAGTGTACATAATGTACAATATGCGATTGAAGCAAAAATACATGAAAAACATTCATTTCAATCGGATGATGATCCTTTGATTGAGGATGAGTTGCCGGAGAAAGCTTTGTGGAGAATACTTCCATTGAACAACTGAGTGGAAGTAGAGCACTTGCACAAAAAAGGAGCAAAGACCAAAGTAAGTTAATATCTACAAATAATGCAATTTATATAATACAAATTAAAAAATAATACGACTTTATGTTATTTGTTAGGGAAAGGAAAAGCTCCACAATTAGTGGATGAAAACAATACAAGTGAAGAATGTTCTTTAGAGGGTGACTCATTTGATTATGAGAGAGATTTTGACCCAAACTTCATGGCGCTAGCATAAATGATAGCTTATTTAAGGATTAGTTATCAATAGTTGTTTGAACATATTATGGATTATGAAGAAATGAATTTATTTTAGATTTAACATGTTTTTTTATTCTGATATAATGATTTTAATTATTTTTTCGATTTTCGGATAGAGACGCTCGTCTCGCCGCCTCGCGCCTCAATGACCGGCCACCTTGAGGCACCACCACGTATTTTTAAACATTGATTGTCACTTCATTCGTCAAAAAATTGCTCGCGGTACTATTCGATTGATGTATTTACGCTCCGATGATCAAATAATTGATATCTTCACCAAATTTTTTCTTCCTGGCCGTTAAACCCTCGTTTCCAAACTCAATCTAGTTTATTCACTACCATCTTGAGTTTGATGGGAGATGTTGATAGATATGATATTAATGTTAGTTGTTAGTTGATATGTAGTTAATTAATATTGATAGATATGATATTATTATTATGTGTTAGTTGACCATCTTGAGTTTGAGGGGAGATGTTGATAGATATGATATTATGTTAGTTGTTAGTTGATATGTAGTTAATTAATATTGATAGATATGATATTATTATTATGTGTTAGTTGGTATGTAATTAATATTGATAGATATGATATTAATGTTAGTTGTTAGTTGATATGTAATTAATATTGTTAGTTGTTAGTTGATAGTTGATATGTAATTAATATTAATTCTTTTGTAATGCCTATATAAAAGTAATTTGTAATTCATATTGAAATCAAGAAAACTAATATATTTTTCTTCAGCTCTCCTATTTCGATTCCTATTTGTAACAACATGAGATTAATTAGAGTGAAATAGAAAGATATACCATTCATCCGGCTACTCGGAGGCTGGAAATCATAGCTGGTTCGATAAGACTGACTAGGAGAAGAAGATGGAGATGTTTTAAGTTTTCTGCGAACATGTTGTGAAGCTTCAAGCTCAAAACCACCATGGCCGAGAAAGAAAGCAAAGAAAATGAACAGACAGATAGAAGAGTAGGCCATGGTATTCTGGTTTTTGATTGAGAAAAGCACTATGCATATTGCATGTACTTATAGAAAGAGTCGTGTCTGCTTATACGTAACGTGCAGTTCTGGAAATTTCACTGCTCTGTGAACTTGAGGTTTGACAAAGTTGACACAGAAGAACCAAAATTTTGTAACAACTTTGTGCGGGTCTTATACTCTGAGAGCAGACTCTTACAAGTCTTCGTGTTAAGATTTTACAATTTACCATATGGCGTGAACGCCATGTTTTAACAAAATTCATAACAACAATGTTAATTTGAAGGGAAGTGGCAGATAAAGTTGTACTTGGTAATAAGATTTTGAGAAAGAGAAGAATACATATATGAGAGTAATAGTGATGAGAAATGACTAATGGTATGCTCTTTTATATGACCAAATATTTCTTTACTGACGAATCCTTCACTTCACTGTATGTCTTCATTTCTGGTTTCTTGTTTTAATTAATATGTGCTTTTTTCATGCTCCAGGCATTCAGACTTGTGATTTTTACACCTTCAGTGCCATAATTGAAAGCATACAAGTGTGCCCTATCATCAACTGCTAATGTTGGATAAACCCTAGCTGTGATACAAGCTTTGCCTCCAATACCAAAGCTCTCAACTATAGAGTGATCAATCTGTCAAAAATGGTGAAATGGGTCACTGTTAAAATTTTATGAATGTGTCAAAGGAGAAAAGTACATTCTGAATTGGAAAAACAAGGAAATTTAGTCATGGACAAAAAGTTATATATCAACTGTTTTTCAACCAGTCTGCTACATGATATAGATGATTTGTTTGATTCTTAATTTCTGTGTATTTAACCAACAAAAATGGGACATATTTTACAATACATTCAAGTATGTTAGTATCAACTCACCAAACTCCTCAGGGACAAATTCTCATGAACTGGATCCACATTAAGAAAAGTCCCATAAGAGGTTTTATCATTGTCATTATCCAAGGATGACCTGTCATACCAAGAGTGAAGTAGTTACATAATTACAACAAAGAAGAGTTGAAAAAACAATAAGTTTGAGAAAGTGAGATATAGAAATTGAAGGACCTGCTTTGGTCACTGCACATGATCACTTCATATTTGTTTGGGCCTTTGTATATTCTGAAGAACACTGCTGTGTGCTCTTTTAAACCCTTTGAAGCTAAAATCAGCAACCCAAATGGACCTAAAGCTCCATTAACTGATGCACCCTTTTGGCTACAGAGCAACTGTGGATTGGTCCAATTGGGATCCAGCACTTCTGCTTTCTCAAAATCACTTATCTCAAATGAAATCTCAACATCTGCCTACAACGCACAAGGAAAATTTTCATAACTAATATACCTACTTTTTGGCCTCTTCCCATTCTTAATCCAAAGCTTAGACTGACCTGTGTAGTTGCGACACCAGTAACTTCAAGCAATGACCCTCCTTCCAGCAATTGGCTTGGAAATTTTACTTGGTTTCCGCGAAGCCTTTCAATTTCTTCTATAGGCCACTGGATCAACTGTTTTCCAGATTTTTCTAGCCAAAGACTCCTCGGAATTGCCTGCAACATGAGTCCAAGAAAGTGTCCGATAGGGGTGGCAAAATGAATTTTTATCGAATCCATAATGAATAGAATTAAAATGTGATGGATTCGTATTCGGTTCGTTTAGTAAACGAAATGAATATTGATATTCGTTTAATCATGACATTATTTAATGACATAAATTAAGATCATTTATTTATATTAATTCTTCATAAATATATACATATCAAATACACAATTAATAAATTTACGAAAAATAGCTCACCAGATATAGATAAAATTATTTTTTCCTATGATAATTAACAACGTTTTATCAAATCTTAGTTGAAAAAATAATAACTAAAAAAGAAAAATAATAAAACAAATCATAAATGGATAAACAAATCAGTGAGCTTAACTTAAATTCGTTTACTAAATGAAACAAATCGAATCAATCCATTTATTAAACGAATTCTTTTTTTTAAATCCGTATTTGCTTTTAAGCGAATTGAATCGAACGGTCCTCAATGGGTGTGGCTTGATAATAAATGACATATGACTTGGTTATCAGGTCATATGTTCGAATCTATGTGGTGTATTTATTATAAGAGTTTGGGGCAGTCGGGGCTTTACCTACTCCGCTTAAGCTTGGATCGGATGATTTGACTGCAGAGTTTCCAATATTTAAAAAAAAAAAGAATTGAATCGAACGAATAAACAAATGTTAACCTAAATTATCACCCTTAATGTCTGAACGACTTAAAAGGATCACAAGCCACTAAGCCAACTGAATACATAGTTTAAAATTTTCAGAGTCCACTCAATAATAAAATACTTCTTGTTCATTCTTGTGCTAATATTTTAATCAAGCTGTAACAAGGTCATCCAGGGCATTTGTTTGACTTTGTTATGCTGACCACTAGCAACAAACTTATTGAAAGAATCATTAATTATAAAAAAAAAAAAATTACCTGTAATCCTGACCAACCCTTGTTGATATCATCATTCTGACTAGATGATTCATTAATCCATCCCCACAAAATTCGCCGGTTCTTAGCACTATCAAAGAAAGTCTTTGAAGCGTAGAATTTTCCATAATCATATCTTAATCCTGAAACACCATTCAATAAACCCTCTTCTGGAATGTACTTATCTGTAGTTACATTGTACATACCAATAGTGTAACAATCAGAAAATGTATCTTCAAAGCTAACTTTGAGAACATGCTTAATGTTTGGTCCATTAGCCGATGTATCAACACCCTCAAGGCTTGTATCAGTAGAAACTGGAAAAAAATCTGGACACTCCCACATTCCAGTATGGCTACCAGAGTAGAATGGGGTTTCAGCTTTAACCCAATCTACAAAATCTATGCTTCTATATAGAATTGCCAACCCTTGGTCCTTAATTCGGCTTCCTATGATCATTCTCCATCTCTTATCAGGACCAAGCCAAGCAGTGGTTGGATCTCTAAATAAGCTTGGATCAATTTGGTCGGAGGGTGAAATTAAGGGATTTTTTGGTGACTTGACCCATTCTCTAAGGTAAGGGTCAGACAGATTTTTGGGCACAGCCAAGTTTTGCACTTGTCTCTTTTCTGGGTCTACTCCAGTATATAAGATGGCTGGTTTGCCTCCAGGCAGGATTGTGACAGAACCAGACCAACAACCATTGACATCAAAAGGCTGTGATGGGTAAATGGCTTGATCATGTGAGGTCCAATCAACGAGATCCGTTGATGTATGGTGTCCCCACACAATGTTGCCCCATATTGCACCTTTTGGATTGTATTGGTAGAACAAGTGATAAATTCCCTTGTATATCATAGGCCCTGAAATTTACATTGCATTACAAGAATGTCTAATAAAACCTGCATAATAAAACACAGTGCTAGAACAAGAGTAGAAAAATACTAACCATTGGGATCTGCATATCCAAACACACACACATTTCCAAAAAAGAAAAAAAGAAAAAGATACAAAGTTATCAACTGAAGCAATTCTGCAATTGTATGGGATATAAACAATAAGAATAAGATTAACAAGACAAGAAAGAAAGAGAGAAAAGTGAAATACCATTCATCCAGTTGTCAAGAGGCTGGAAATGATAACCAGTTCTGTAGGGTTGAGTTGTAGAAGTAGACTCAGAAGTTTGAAGGATTCTGTAAACATGGTGTGATTCTTCAAGTTCAACAACACCATGGCTAAGAAAAAGAGAGAAGAAAAATAATAAAGAGATAAAAGCAGTGGCCACAGTCATGCAGCTGGTTCGTTTTGCTTGAGAAGAGAATGACATGCAGGCCATGTTATGTGTAACAATTTACTTTGTCTATAAGCACTTTTCAAGCCATTACAAGTATAGCAGAATCACAGTTTGTGAGAGAAGGACCAAAGAAGCTGCATGTGAATTAAGTCGATCGGTGCTTATTCTCATCATTTTTAATTGGTAATAATAAAGAAAAATATTATTGCCCTGCAACTTGGATTAACATATAGGTTTTCATCACCTCCATAACTGCCCATATATTGCTCAGAAGTTTTTGTTGACTAAGGGTTCATAAGTCTATATTTTGAGTTTCTAACGGGCGTGGTTTCATGGCGTAAGGTTTATGATCTCACCTTGAGGTCCTGAGTTCGAATCCAGGAAGTGCGTTTCTTGTAAGAGTCTAGAACAACCGGAGGTTTTACCTGCTCCGCTTATGCCCGGAAGAGGTAGTTTGATGATGGAGTTTCCAACGATTTCAAAAAAAAAAAAAAATCTATAGGTAGGAATATTGATTTTTGATCTAAAGTCAACTTTGAATTAAGTTTTGAACATCAAAGAAATATCATGTATTCATGTCTAGCTCAAGAAATCAATTAAGATTTTATTGATTCTGTTATATTTTTTTAATTCATGGATTCTGTTGATTTCATTCTAGATTGAATTCAAGGAATTATTTTATCAGTATTTCATCATATTCGTAGACTGTTTAATAATAAGAAATTAAAAATAAAAATTGATTACAAGATAAATAATGGTATACAAATTATTTCATAAAGTTGAAAATCACAAGATTTTAAAGGTGAAAGCAAATTTCAGAAAGGATAAATAATCTCATGTGAAAGGAAATCCTAAAAACAAGTGGCGTACATGTCTTGAATTTGAATGTAATAGTTTTATTTAATCATAAGTGGCAGCAAGGATCAGGTTTTATTAGCCAATGTGATAAAAATGAAAATCTTGAAATAAAATAAAAATTCGAGAGAAACGTAACTTGATTCATAAGAGAAGAGATGGACTTCATTAAATTTTTGAATAAAGAATAGATTTCACCATGAACTTTTTATTTATAAAAGCCACTTATTGATTATTGTTTAGATTTTTATGATCGAGACGTGTGTTTTAATTTGTTAGTGCACATGACAATAAAAACATCAATATTATTATTATTATTATTAAGCTGAGAAGTCTTTTGTGTTCAATAGGCAATTTTTATTCTTTAAAATCCATCAAAATCTAGCATTTAATAAAATCCTTACAAATCCAAAGATTTTTTAATATTCCAATATTTTAATGGACTTTTTAATATCCTAATTCAATATAACAAGATTTTAAAGAATATTTTAAAATCCTAACTGAATACCCATAGTTTCTTAAAATACAAAATAATGTTATAGAATTTAAAATGAATACACCCCACTAAGTCTTGCAAATTCATGCATATGATGTAGAGAGTGAGGAAGAAGTAATATAACGCTAAGGCCATCAACGAAGTAAATATTATCCACTTTTGGTATATAGTATGTCACAATTTTTGTTAATGGACTTTACAACCCAAAGAATTTATGACGTTCAAAACTCTCTTACTAACGATGTGGGATGTTATATTCTTTTCCGGACCTCGTGTGTTGTGAGGGGCAATTAGAAATATAACAAAATGAAATCATATACATCCACACATTAGATCGTAAATCGGCTCTAATATCATAATATAGGCCCACTAATCGAGTAAATATTGTCTGCTTTGGAGATACGGTCTATCACGATTTTATTATTAAGTTTTGTAATCCAAAACACGATGAAGAGCTCAAGATCGAGGAAGAAACTAGGGGTGGGCAAAAAAACTGACTGAACCGAACCAAACGCAAACCGAACCGAATTTACGATTTTTTTCTAACGGTTCGGTTTGTGGTTCGGATTGGCTCACCCCAAACGATTTGTGGCTCGGTTCAGATGCTAAACCGAACCCCGAACCGAACCGTTATAATTAAAAAATTATATATTTTTATAAAAAGATTTGCATTTTTCTTTTAATTTTACTTTATGTTTTCTTTTTATTAGTATGTTAATACTTTTATTCTTAATTGTTTTGTTAATATATTTTTTTGTTAATACTTTTATTCTTAAATTTATTTATTAATGATTTTATTCTTAAATTTTTTGTTTTATGGTTTATTCTTGAAAGTAAGCTGTTGGATTTGTCTCTTAATTAGAATGATGGTAACATCATTATTCGAGGTAATTTTTAAGAAATACAAGAATTAATTGTGCCTCATTTTTCAATCTTCTATTGAGTGCATGTGTTCTCTAGAGTCACAGCTTACACTATAATACTTCATACTATTTGTTCGCTAAACTAGTTTTTTTTTTCTTCACTTAAGTAGATGAATTTTTTTTAAGTAGAATAATCCGTAAACTGAACCGAACCAATCTGTAAACCGCTGGTTTAAAAAAATTTCAATCCGAATCAAACCGTTATTTAATGGTTTGGTTCGAGATGTACAAAAACTGGACCGTAAAATATAATTTGGTTCAGTTTTTAGCAAAAATCGAACCAAACCGAACCGCGCCCACCCCTAGAAGAAACACTGCAATTTTTTTTTAATTTATCCATCTTTATAAAGCTAGTACGTTTTAATGTGATGATTGACAGCAAAATGAAAACAACTATTTTCATAGTTGACATTATCTAAAATTTATCTCTGTGTTTTAAATTCTTGAGATGTTTTGATTTGATTAAAAATGTCTTTACGAGTACTTTCCTTAAAAACAATGACCTATTTAAACACTCTTAAAATAAAATAAAATAAAATAAAATAAAATGAACTATTTGAAAATATTTAAAAGATGAGATTACTAATATTATGATGGGTTTACTCTGAGTGTAATGAGAATATTGAAATGGGAATCATTTCCATTATAATTATTTACTTTCTAAAATTGAATAAAAATGATAATGAGGTGGGGCTCACATAATTGAGAGTGGGGAATGCCATGAGAATGAGATTCTCGTTCCTATTATTAATGAAAAATTATAATATTACTCATAAGATAATTAATTAATATTAATTTATAAATAATAAATAAAATATATTAATAATTAAAAATTAATCATAATAAATAAAAATAATAATTTTTAACATTTTAATAAAATAATAATTTAATATTTAGTAATTTAATACATTAAAAATTAATAATAATTAATAAATAATAATTTATTAAAATAATAATTTAATATTTAGTAATTTAATACATTAATAATTAATAATAAAATAATATTAATATTAATATTTTAATAACATAATAATTTATTAAAATAATAATTTAATATTTAGTAATTTAATACATTAATAATTAATTAATACGTAATTTATAAATATTAAATAAAATTAATAATTAATAATAAAATAATATTAATATTAATATTTTAATAACATAATAATTTATTAAAATAATAATTTAATATTTAGTAATTTAATACATTAATAATTAATTAATACGTAATTTATAAATATTAAATAAAATTAATAATTAATAATAAAATAATATTAATATTAATATTTTAATAACATAATAATTTATTAAAATAATAATTTAATATTTAGTAATTTAATACATTAAAAATTAATAATAATTAATAAATAATAAGTAATAAATAAATATATAAATATAACTAAGAGTACTTTTATAACTTGTTAACAATTCATTCTGATTACTAGACAAAGTAAACACATCAATGGTAATACTACTTCATTCTGATTCCGATTTCGATTCCTACATCTACGATTCTCATTTCAATCCATTTCTGATTTCATCTCATTCTGATTTCATTTCATTTCGATTATGAGTAAGTGTCCTAGTTGTAAATTTTTCAAAGAATTTTTTTTCCAAAACTGTTATTATTTAAAGTTCTAGGCTGAACTAAGATTATGGACAAACAATCTTGTCTTTCAATCTTCTAGAACAATTTTCCTTTGCTTTTTCCCCCCAAATAATGTTTAGTCAAATAAAAGGAAACAAACTAATAGTCTGTTTATTAGTATAACTTGTTCAGGATTCACAAATATACTAATTAGAACAAGAAAATTAGTCTGTTTATTGCACAAACCAATCATCACCTTCAGCACTTATTGGAACATTTCAAACAGTACAAATATTTATTTTTGGAAATCCTTCATGGTATATATTTTTTCCATTGTTGTTGCTTTGTTTCAGTTAATTTGAGCTTTCTTCATGCTCCAGGCACTAAGGCTAGAGATTTTTACACCTTCGGTTCCATTATTGAAAGCATACAAGTATGCCTTAGCATCAGTAGCCAATGTAGGATAAACTCTAGCTGTGATGCAACCTTTGCCTCCTCCACCAAAGCTCTCCACAATAGAGTGATCAATCTGCCCAAAAAATGTGAACCACAACAACTGCATTATGAGAACAGAAAAGCCAAAGAAGATGAAATGGGCCAAAGCAACTCACCAAGCTCCTTAGTGAAAGCTTTTCATGAACAGGGTTCACATTCAGGAAAGCCCCATAAGTGGTCTTATCATTGTCATTGTTCAAGGAAGACCTTCCATATCAAGAAAAGAGTTAAAACAAGCAAGAGGTTTTGTAAGAGATTTATTATAGCTTGTTATTAGAAAAGTGAGAAGACAAAATTTAAGAACCTGCTTTGGTCACTGCACATGAGCACTACATATGTGTTGTGGCCTTTGAATATTCTGAAGAACACAGCTGTGTACTCTT
The DNA here is from genome assembly GCA_019454045.1 of Zanthoxylum bungeanum. Taxonomy (NCBI): domain Eukaryota; kingdom Viridiplantae; phylum Streptophyta; class Magnoliopsida; order Sapindales; family Rutaceae; genus Zanthoxylum; species Zanthoxylum bungeanum. Next base: position 12,200 of record SKCR01039704.1, read on the forward strand.
TTAAGCTCTTTGAAGCCAAAACTAGCAACCCAAATGGACCTATAACACCTTTAACTGATGCACCCTTTTGGCTACAGAGCAACTGTGGATTGATCCAACTGGGGTCCAGCATTTCTGCCTTTTCAATATCTGTTATCTCAAATGAAATCTCAACATCTGCCTATAAATCAAAAGGAAACAGATGAACAGAAACGTTTTCATAACCAATATACCTTACTTTATCATTGACTGACCTGTGCAGTTGTGATACCAGTTACTTCAAGCAATGATCCTCCCTTGAGCAATTTGCCTGGCCATTGTACTTGGTTTCTCCGCAGCCTTTCGATTTCTGCTATAGGCCACTGAATCAGTTGTTTTCCAGATTTGTCTAGCCAAATACTCCTAGGAATTGCCTGTTAAATGAGTTGATTACTCAGAGTTAGCTAAATAAAACTATGAATATAGATTTCTTATGCTAATATTAATCAAGTAGTAACATGAAATCCAGGGCCTCTGTTTGACCTTGTTATATTGGAACTTGAAACAAACATATTAAAGCAATGATTAGTGATTAAATTACCTGTAATCCAGACCAACCCTTCTTGATATCATTAACCTCACTAGATGATTCATTAATCCATCCCCACAAAATCCGCCGGTTCTTAGCACTATCAAAGAAAGTCTTTGAAGCATAGAATTTTCCATAATCATATCTTAATCCTGAAACACCATCCATAGAACCCTCTTCTGGAATGTACTTATCTGTAGTCACATTATATGCCCCAATAGTGTAACAATCAGAATGTGTTTCACCTATGCTAGCCTTAAGCACATGTTTAAGATTCAGTCCAACAACCGATGTATCGACTCCTTTCAGGCTATTTGTGGAAACTGGGAAAAAGTCCGGACACTCCCACATTCCGGTATGCCTAACAGAGTACAACGGGTGATTAGCTTTAACCCATTTTACAAAATCTTTGCTTCTATACAGAATTGCCAACCCACTGTCCTTAATTTGGCTTCCTATGATCACTCTCCATTTCTTATCAGGACCAAACCAAGCAGTGGTTGGATCTCTGAATAAGCTTGGATCAATTTGGTCAGTGGGTGAAATCAACGGATTTTTTGGTGACTTAACCCATTCTCTAAGGTAAGGGTCGGATAAATTTTTGGGCACAGCCAGGTTTTGCACTTGTTTGTTATTCGGGTCAATTCCAGTGTATAAGATGGCTGGTTTGCCTCCATCCAGGATTGTAGCAGAACCAGACCAGCAACCATTGGTATCAGAAGCCTGTGATGGATAGATGGCTTGATCATGTGGGGTCCAATTAATGAGATCCGTTGATGTAGAGTGAGCCCACACAATGTTTCCCCACACTGCACCTTTTGGATTGTATTGATAGAACAAGTGGTAAACTCCCTTGTAAATCATAGGTCCTGATTGAATGATAATAAAACCTATAAGAACTATATAACGAATCATTCCGAGCTTCATTACTTATACATTTCAATCTTACTTTACATTGATTATCTCTCAAGTCGCAGAAAATTACTAACCATTGGGATCTGCATATCCGAAAATACGCATTTGGCCATTTGTCAATACCAGGATCATATCATGTCAAAAAACAAAAGAAATGACCAGAAGCAGATGTTACATATATAAACAACAGAAATAAAACTAACAAGACAACAAAACAGACCCAGAGGAAAATTGACATACCATTCATCCAATTCTTGGGAGGCTGAAAATGGTAACCAGTTCTATAAGGCTGACTAGTTGAAGTGTACTGACATGCTTCAAGCAACAGAGAAAAGAAAAGGAACAAACACAGAGAAGAATTGGCCATTGTGAGCTAATTAGAGCTAGAGGTTCATTTTGAATAAGAAGAGAACATATAGTTATATGATGGAGGCTATTTATGTATAAGAATTGAGTTTGTTTATAAGCAATTTGCAGGCCATTACATTGGTTAAACAGAGAAGAATCACATGTTGTGAGAGAAAGACTTTGGAAGTTGTGTGTGATTAAGCAATCAGTCAACTGTTTTTTTTTTTTTTAAAATTCTTTTCCTTAGTAGCATTAAAGAATAATATAATTCCCTGCAAGTTGGATTAACATATAGATGTTCTTCTTCACTCTCTAATCTATAACTGTCCATAACATGCATAAAATTTATATAATAAATATATAAAATTGAAGAATATACATTATTGCAATTAAAAATTTTGTCACTTGTCAATTTTGCTTGCCACATTTAGAGATTAAAGCTTTTTTTTTTAATCCATTTTTTTCAGAAAATTTTGATTATATGATGTGTTGACAGAAAATGAAAATATTTATTAATTAAAAATAAATCAATAAAACTAAAAATAACTTCTTGTTTTTGAATTTTATTTTGAAAACCAATCAACACAATTACAAGAAATCAGCAATTAATTAGCAACAAAAACAAACTTTTGCTGCTAACATATCAAACAGTGAAAGCTTATCCACTCCTCCTCCTTTCGTTCTTCAACTAATTTGAGCCTTCTTCATGCTCCATGCACGTAGACTTGAAATCAGAATACCCTCGGTTGCATTATTGAAAGCATACAACCGAGCCTTATCCTCAATTGCGGTGATTGGATAAACTCTGGCGCTGATGCAAGCTTTGCCGCCGCCACCAAAGCTCTCCACTATGGAGTGATCAATCTGTAAAACAGGTGAAACAAATATTGATTAAAAATTTATGCTGAAATGGTTTAACCCAAGAATTTGATTAAAAGTAGCATGTCCTATTCCTGAAAACTTTCCCAAACTCTCAATTATTTTCAAATTTTCTTCCCCTCTTGAGACATCACGTCCTAATTAGGGTTAACAGAAACGGGACGGAATAAAAATATCCTGGCGGTCTTGAGTTGTCTTCAATTTCTATTAAAATACACACCTATTGGTAAATGATAAAAAGTATAAAATGTAAATTATATCCTTAAAAATTAAAAATTTTGTTAGATTTGCATCATAATTTTTGGTAAAATTTTGGAACCTAGTCAACTATATGTGTTTACTCTCTCAAAGACTCGTATATATTTATATATTAGGTCACGTGTACTCATCGATATAACAGTCTAACCCAATATAAAAGCCTAGCCTAATAAGTGGTAGATAATTTTCATTTTGGGTATGCATTATTTTTTTTTTGAAACGTTGAAAATTTTGCCGTCAAATCACCCGATCCGAACTTAAGCGAAATAGATAAAACTCTCGATAAAAAACGTAAACCCTAAATTCGAATTCAGGATCTGTCTTATAGATCCTAAGCATTTGTTCTTCATCTTTATAACTAAAACGCATATATTTAATTAGGAGACACAGTGCTTACAAACTGGTCAAGATTACGATTGGTATGTTTCTATGAACTCACCATGGTCCTTAGAGACAGATTATCTTTAATAGGATCCACATTAAGAAAAGCACCATAAGTGGTCTTATCATTACCCTCATTTATGGAAGACCTGTGTATTTAGAAAGAAAATAAGATAAATATAAATATAGACTCAAAAAACAAATTGTGTTTGAGTTGATAGCTTGAGAGAGCATGAGAGAGTAAACATACCTGCTTTGGTCACTGCACATCAGGACTACAGGTTTGTTGTCAACCTTCTCCTTGAATACTCTAAAGAACACAGATGTGTACTCTTTGGAATCACATGAAGCCAAAACTCTCAACCCAAATGGACCAAGACCACTTCTGACTGATGCATTCTTTGTGTTGCATAGCCACTGAGCATGAGTCCATCTTGGGTTATACACTTCAGCTTTGTTGATGTCGGTTATCTCAAAAGTAACTTCAACATCTGCCTGTACAGCTGTAACGCCAGTAACTTCATGCAATTCCCCTGCCTCAAGCCTTTTGTTAAACACGCTTACTGGTGGGTTGCTGCGAAGCTGTTCGAGTTCAGCAACTGGCCATTGTATCAATTGTTTCTTGGATGCATCCAGGTAAACATTCCTAGGAATTGCCTGCAAAATGAATCCAAGAAAAGGGTACTTAACAACCTATATGAGTTTATAGTTAGTTGCCAACTGTCAACACTTGTCAGGAATTACCTGAACTCCGGCCCAACCCTTCTTGATATCATCATCTACACTTTGTGATTCATTAAGCCAACCCCACAAAATCCTCCTGTTCTTAGCACTATCAAAGAAAGTCTTAGAAGCATAAAACTTTCCATAATCATACTTCAATCCTGCATCACCATCAATGAATCCCTTATCCGGAGTATACTTATCAGTAGTACAATTATAGGAACCAATTGTGTAATAATCATGCTTGGTGTCATCCAAGCTTATCTTAAACACATGCTTCACATTTGGTCCAAAAGTTGATGTATCAAGACCATTGCAGCTGTTAGTAGCCACAGGGTAAAAATCCACACACTCCCACATTCCTGTGTGCCTAGCGGAATGCAAAGGGCGCCTAGCCTGAACCCAGTTGAAGAAATCTTTGCTTTTGTAGAGAATTGCCAAACCCATGTCATTAATTTTGCTGCCGACGGCAACTCTCCAAATTTTATCAGGACCTTGCCAAGCAGTTGTTGGGTCTCTGAATGAGCTAGCATTGATGTTATTCTTGTCATTTGGTGCAATCAATGGATTTTTTGGTGACTTGATCCATTCTTTAAGATAAGGGTCTGATAAATCTTTGGGGTAAGCTATGTTTTGCACTTGTTTCTTATCTGGGTCAATTCCAGTGTACAGCATGACTGGTTTTTCTCCAGGGAGAATTGTGGCAGAACCTGACCAGCAGCCATTGACATCAGCTTTCTGTGATGGGAAGATGGCAGGTGGATGTGGGAACCAGTTAATCAGATCCGTTGATGTAGAGTGAGCCCAGACAATGTTTCCCCATACTGCACCTTTTGGATTGTATTGGTAGAACAGGTGATAAATTCCCTTGTATATCATAGGCCCTGGAATTTACATTTCGTTACAATACTTGAGACTGGTAATAAAAATCTAAATGAAACACGTAGGCATGGGAAGACTGTTGTGATTAAACACACAATAATAGAGGTGATTGGAGAGAAAACTCTTCTTTTATTTCACTAACAAAAGAATTATAAAGCTTTATAACCCAAACTTTATAAAAAACTCTCACACCACTTTACTCTCTATCTTTACTCACACATTTGGGATGCTTATCAATGGACTCAAGGGCTCAATTTATAGTGCCCAAACCGCGTGAACAGTGCCACGCGGTTTGGACACGTTTTTGCCAACTTTCAATTACAACTTGCAGGATGTCATCTCAACTTTCGGCTGAGCACTGGTTACAGCTGCATGCATGACTTTGCATGCAGTGTGCAAGCTGTTTTAACAAATCTCCCCTCGGTGAAGATTTCCCAAAATCTGAGCCGACCATCAATCACCCAAATTCGGATCCTCCAAAGGATCCTCCCCTGGCTGCATCTGTATGACTGCCTACATACCCTGAGTTGGGATCAAGCCAATCGTAGTTCTCTGAATCTCCACACTCTGACTATGTGGAGAGTTTTTTCATCCCGGCTATGGCACGACAGATTTCAAGCTTTTCCTTCGGTAAAACCTTCGTGAACATATCGGCACCGTTGTCGTCGGTGTGAATCTTCCTGAGTTCTAACAGCCTTGAGCTCAGGACGTCCCGTATCCAGTGATGCATCACATCGATATGTTTTGACCTCGAATGAAATGTAGAATTTTTACCAAGGTAGATAGCACTCTGGCTATCGCAGTACAAAATGTACTTCTCCTGCTTGAAACCCAATTCCTGGATGAATGTCTTCATCCACAGCAATTTCTTGCAAGCTTCTGTCACTGCAATGAATTCTGCTTCTGTTGTAGAAAGTGCAACACACCTCTGCAACCTAGACTGCCATGCCACAGCTCCTCCTGAGAGAGTAATCAGATACCCCGAAGTAGACTTTCGGGTATCCACATCTCCTGCCATATCTGAATCGGTGTAGCCCATCAACACTGGTTTGTCGCTGCTTCCAAAACATAACCTCATTTTGGATGTGCCTCGAAGATACCGCATAATCCATTTGATAGCATTCCAGTGTTCCCGTCCTGGATTTGACATAAACCGGCTGACCAATCAAACTGCGTGTGCTAAGTCTGGCCTCGTGCACACCATGGCATACATAAGACTTCCCACTGCTGAGGTGTATGGAACCTGTTTCATTTCCTCCTTCTCTGTCTCAGTAGATGGACTATGTTGTGTACTCAATCTAAAGTGGGTAGCAAGAGGAGTGCTAACCGCTTTAGCCTTGTCCATCTGGAATCTCTGAAGTACTTTCTCGATGTACTCCTCCTGTGACAAGTATAACTTCCCGGCTTTCCGATCACGTCCGATCCTGATGCCAAGAATCTGCTTAGCTGGCCCCAAGTCTTTCATCTCAAAAGACTTACTCAGTTGCTGCTTCAAATTATCAATCCTCGATTGATTCCGGCCAACTATCAACATATCATCTACATATAACAGTAAGATGATAAAATCATCGTCAGAAAACTTCTGAACGAAAACACAATGGTCTGAAGTTGTCTTCTTGTATCCCTGCTCCCCCATAACTGACTCAAACTTCACGTACCACTGTCTCGGTGCCTGTTTCAAACCGTAGAGGCTTTTCCTGAGTCTGCACACATAGTCCTCTTTCCCGCTGACTCTGAAGCCTTCTGGTTGCTCCATGTAAATTTCTTCTTCCAGATCTCCGTGAAGAAATGCGGTCTTGACATTCATCTACTCAACTTCCAGGTCGAGGCTTGCTGCTAAGCTGAGTACCACTCTGATGGATGACATCTTCACAACTGGAGAGAAGATTTCATCGAAGTCAATGCATTTCCTCTGATTGAATCCCTTGACAACTAATCTGGCTTTGTACCGGGGTTGTGAAGTGTGCTCATGTTGCTCACCCTGTACACCCATTTATTCTTCAAAGCCCGTTTGCCTCTTGGCAATTTCACCAACTCAAAAGTGTGATTGTCATGCAAAGATTTCATCTCATCTTGCATGGCTTCCTCCCACTTTTCTTTGTCATCTGTTTCCACAGCCTCTTGATAGCTCTCGGGTTCTCCCCCGTCAGTAAGCAGCACATACTCATATGCAGAGTATTTGGTTGAAGGTCGCCTCTCTCTGTCAGACCTTCTCTGTGGTACTGTTGGTGTAGCTTCTGGTACTGGTGGTTGATCATGATCATCATCTCTGGGAGCTTCATCACCCGTACCATCCTGTCTGGGATCCTCATCTTCAACTCGTACTGGCACCGGTGTATGAGGTTCTGGATTCACATTTTTGTATTGTTGGGGCATTGTCTTCATCTCCTTTCGGATATCTTCTATGGTCTGGTCTTCAACAAAGAAAACATCTCAGCTTCTGACAATCTTCTTCTCCACAGGATCATAGAGTTTGTAGCCGAAATCATCCTGACCATAGCCAATAAAGACACATTGTCACGTCTTTGCATCAAGCTTGGATCTCTCGTCCTTTGGGATGTGTACAAAAGCATTGCACCCAAAGACGTGCAAGTGTTGGTATGACACTTCTTTACCTGTCCAGGCTTGGTTAGGAACATTACCTTTCAGTGCGACAGCTGGGGACATGTTCAAAACATGTACTGCTGTGTTGAGTGCCTCCCCCCAGAATGTCTTCGGCAGCTTGGCTTGTGACAGTAAGCTACTGACTCTTTCGCACAAGGTTTTGTTCATCCTCTCAGCTAGGCCATTCAGCTGAGGTGTCTTCGGAGGTGTCGTTTGATGTCAGATTCCTTGCATCTTGCAGTACTGATCAAACGGACCTCTGTATTCTCCACCGTTATCTGTTCTGATGCATTTCAGTTTCTTGCCGGTTTCTCTCTCCACCAGGGCGTGAAACTCTTTGAACACTCCCAACACTTGATCTTTTCTCTTCAAGGTGTATGCCCAGATCTTCCTTGAATGATCATCAATGAATGTCACAAAATACAGTGACCCACCAAGTGTTCGTGTCTGCATCGGACCGCATACATCTGAATGTATGAGATCTAGTACCTCCGGTTTCCGTTGAGGCGGGGAGCTCTGGAAGGACACTCTGTTCTGTTTTCCAGCAATGCAGTGTTCACACTTCCGTAAGTGTGAGTTCTTCAATTCCGGAAGAACATTCCGCATGCGTAGTATCTCCATCCCCGTTTGGCTCATGTGACCAAGCTTTTTGTGCCATAGCTCGGCTGCCTCATTACTGTTAACTGTATTTATGCTACTATATGAAAGCTTAGCATGCATCAAATACAGAGTTGAATCTTTCTTACCTCGTGCCACGACCATTGATCCTTTAGTGAGCTTCCAGGTACCGTCACTAAAGGTGCTGCAGAAACCTTCATCATCCAGCTTGCCTGTTGAGATCAGGTTTAACCGGATGTCTGGGATGTGCTTGACTCCCTTCAACACTAGCCTTGTCCCGTTGTCTGTTTCAAGGCAGATGTCTCCAATACCGACGGCTTTGGACTGGCCGTCATTCCCCATCCTTACAGCACCGTAGTCTCCTGGTGTGTAAGATGAAAAGAAGTCTCTGCGAGATGTGGCGTGTATGGATGCGCCACTATCTATCACCCAATTGGTCTCGTGGCTGGCAAGATTCACAACATCTTCTTCATATATTATGCAGAAGTCTTTGGAGGTTTTCTCGGTGGTAGTAGCAACTCTTTCTTGGTTAGAGTCACCATCTCTTCTGGACTGCTCGTTCTTCAGTTTGTAGCAATCCCGCTTCATGTGGCCTTTCTTTTTGCAGTGATAGCACTCAATATCCCTCGTTCTTGATTTCCCCTCATTCTTGTCTGATCTCCCTGGGCCTCGGCTTTTACTCCTCCCCCTTCTCGTGTTCTTCTCCGTCACTAGAGCTTCTGAGGTTGATGCTGACTCCTGCATTCTCGTCCTCTTTTCTTCCTCGAAGATCCTGGTCTTTGCCATCTCCATAGTGACTTTCCCATCTGCGGCTGAATTTATCACCGTAGATCTGAACGTTTCCCAAGATTCTGGTAACGTATTAAGGAGTATTAAGCCATTTACCTCATCTCCGAAGTCTATGCCCAATCCAGACAATTCCTTCATGGTTCCGAGGAAATCGTTGGTATGGTCTGCCACAGCTGTACCTTCCTGGTATTTCAAACCCATCATTTTCTTGATGTAGTACAGCTTGTTGTTGCCAGTCTTTGCTCGGAAAAGCTCCTCCAGCTTTCTCCATAAGTCACGTGCATTTGTTTCTTCACTGACATGGTTGACGATACTATCGTCGATCCACTGACGAATAGTACTGCATGTTTTCTGGTGAAGATTAGCCCACTTTCCATCGGTCATTCCTTCTTATTTCTGCTCCAGAAACACCGATCCATCATAGTCCTTCACATACAGAAGGTCTTTCATCCTTCCTCTCCATGTGAAATAGTTTGTACTGGTTAACAAAATCATTTTTCTGTTGCTCCCCTCCATCATAAAAATTCTAAGCAGAATTTCAAAAAACGGACCTCACCGTTGCGTCCGGAATGGTCGAAATTGGTGGAAGTGACACTTCGTTTGTCAAAATCCGACACAGGGACCAAATGGCAAATTCCAGAAATTACAGGGGTCAAAGTGCAATTTCCAAAAGTTCAGGGGCCAAAGTGCAATTACGGAAAAGTTCATGGACTAAATTACAATTTCCAAAAGTTCAGGGACCTATCTGAAATTTACCAGACACCGCTGACGTGGCACGTGCTGACGTGGCAGCTGACTGGGCTGCTGACTGGGCGGCTGACGTGGCGTCGTCTTCAACCTTCGTCTGGCGCGTGGGGCGCGTGTAGTGCGCGTGTGGCGCGTGAAGAGTCCTCTGACTGGCGCGTGTAGCGCGTGACGCTTCGTCTGACCTCCGATCGATCGACGGAAAATACCACCGTGTTCGTCTCGCCGTGAAAAGTCCGATGGTATGCTCAAAATCGATTTTTGACAACTTTTGTCGGAATGGACTTTCCGAACCGAACCTCTGTTTCTGAGTTTCGGGATCCCTCCGAGTAACCTTAGCTACTGATACCACTTGTTGTGATTAAACACACAATAATAGAGATGATTGGAGAGAAAACTCTTCTTTTATTTCACTAACAAAAGAATTACAAAACTTTATAACCCAAGCTTTACAAAAAACTCTCACACCACTTTACTCTCTATCTTTACTCACACATTTGGGATGCTTATCAATGGACTCAAGGGCTCAATTTATAGTGCCCAAACCGCGTGAACAGTGCCACGCGGTTTGGACACGTTTTTGCCAACTTTCAATTACAACTTGCAGGATGTCCTCTCAACTTTCGGCTGAGCACTGGTTACAGCTGCATGACTTTGCATGCAGTGTGCAAGCTGTTTTCAACAAAGACCTTCCAAGTTGGCCACCCAATATCAAAAATAAGTAGATGGGTAAATTCAAATATATTTTTAATCGATTACTTATCTAGAAATTAGAATAGAACTCGGGAGTTCTATTTTTGAAAGTGTTTATTTTTACTGACTACCTCATTGGGAAAAAATTATATTATTCGGAATTTCGCAAATTAGCAATCCGACAAAATGGAAAACAAAAAGAGATGTTTGAAATTCTAGGTCTAAGAGAAAAGTCCGAAATGTTTTCTGAAATTTTTATCATGGAAAAAAACAACTAGGATTTCTAGGCCCTATTTATACTAATACACCACTAATCCAAAATTACCAAAATAAGCTTGTATTTTTTTTATATGACAAAATACCGTTAATCATAATCTGAGAACCAGACAAAAAGAGAAAAATCATAGAAGATATTTTGTAAAAATGACTGCAATAAAATTATGCAAATTTGAAGGCCTAAATAACATAATTTTGTGGATTTCAAAAATCTGAAATGTAGTACTCAGTAATATTAACTATTGTAATATCAGTTACTCTAGATTTGATTATTTATTAAAACTGGGAGAAAACATATAACTAAGAAACCACTAGCTAGAACAAGAGCAGGAAAATACTAACCATTGGGATCTGCATAACTCAATTATCCAAGCCAGGTTCATAACAGGTTAAAAAAATCTGTTAGCGATAACAATATGATTAAAAATGTAATCAAGATTAGAAAATGTGAAAGAAAATGACCATTGATCCAATTCCATGGAGGCTGGAAATGATAACCAGTTCTGTAAGGTTGGAATTTATAATCCCAAGGAGTTTGAGTTTTATTTTGAGAAATATGAAGTCTGCTGTAAATGTGATGTGATGCTTCAAGTTTCACAATTCCATAAAAAAATAAGAGAAGTAAAGAGAGAGCAAAATTGGCCATGGCCAAGTTTTTGGAACCAGATGGCCAAAAACTCTAGCTCTTATTAAGAAGACAAATTTTAGGCATGTTTTTTTTTATTATAAATTTTGGTTAAGATTGCCTCCAAGTTTTAGCAAGGACACCAGAGGACTGCCTTGAGTTAAGGCCTTATGTTAACACAAATCCTAACAATCACCACAAATAAGATTTGACTATAACAAAATTATATATGATTAGAAATTTATATTCTATTTTTGAAAGCGATCTGTCTTTATTAATAAGGTTTATTATCTAATAAGATTTACTAATAAAAAAAATAAGGATAAGGCTGCTTTAAAAAAAATAAAAATAAGAGTTCGTAATTCAGAACTTTCCCTAAATCCTACGATTAGCGGGAATATCTTGTAATGTTCCCATCTTCTAGTCTACTAAACAGGAAAAAAAAAATGAGTTTTTCATTATTTTATATGGTGTCGAACTTCTTCATAAAATAAATAAATATGTGGTAATATTGAAAATTCACGATTAGTCTAGGTTCTGACCCTATGCGGAATTACAAACAATAAACAGGGCAAGTCCTGATTACTGTAACTATGGAATAGTAACAGACAATTACCAAATCAACCAACAACAATAAAAACCACAATATTAATTCAATGCAAAATATAAATTGCGGAAAATAAAACAATCACACAAAATTCAACACAATAATTTTGGTGACAAATTGGAAAACGCTTGCGAGTAAAAAATCACCCCGGGTATAGGCTATCACCTGAATCCACTAAATAGAGAAAAACTTACAACGATGGTCAAGACCTATGGTGGTAACTCCACCGACTCAAATACCTCAATACTGCAAGAACTCAAGGCAACTCCTCAAGCCCACGACCCACGGTTTTCTTCAGAACCTCTGAATTCTCTGAGTAGATTGTATCACCTCTGACGCCGGAACTCCGACTACCAAAACTCCTCCTAAAGAACTCTAAAGGATTATGGATTTTGGGTTAAGTTGTGTTGAAGGTTTATCAAAGATGGAATCACACCTTTAACAAAGAAGACAAGAAGATGAAAAGAGTCTTCAAGGTGGATTCAATAAAGGTTGAAAGCTTTGAGAGATTTTGGCTCAAAGGAAAAGTGTATCAACTGATGAGCAAGGCAACTACATCTTATATTTATAGGTAGGGTGAAAATCTAGGATTTTCCAAAGTGAAAATGGCCAAAAACGCGTTTAGATCGCAGTCGAGTTCGAACATTTTATCGAACGCTTCACGAATGCGTGCCCACTGGAAAGACTCGTTCGAACCCAACAAGAACGTGCCTGGAACGTTTGCTCTCTGGAATGATCATGTTCGAGCCCAATAGAGAACGTGCCACTAACGCCACACGTTCGAACCAAATAACGAATGCAGCACTAACGCCAATCGTTCGAACACTGCAACGAACGCACCACGAACACATGTCTGATGCACAGCAGCCAAAAACCAGTACAATTGCACAAAGATCTTCATGAAAGATTACAACTCAATTGAACTCGTTTTGTCACTGACACATGCCAATAAAAATGGAACTAACAATCTCCTCATTTGGCATTCCGTGACAAAACACTACCTAATACAAAGACTATGGAAATATACCCAAAAAGAAAATAGTCAATTGTCAACCATCAAAACAGTGACTAATTACATTAGGACTCGATCTAACACCTAACCAAGTAGTCTTGAAAATAATGTCACTGCATCAACATACCTGCTTACCTGAAACATCCACAAACAACAATATACCGTGAAAAGCATTGGGATTATTAAGTATAAAATAAACAAGTATAAAACTCATGCATGTACAAGTAGATATACATCTCCCCCTTCATTTGAACTCCCTCTAAAACGAAGATATCTAAAGGATAATCTACGACTCTCTCCCATATATTAAGGCTCTCCCCATTAATATATTACTCTCCTTCTTTTTGTCACGAAATGACAAAGGGCGAAGGAAACAGGAAAAACAACATGAGACAAACACATGCAAGAGCATAAACAAACAGGACTTACTCCCCCTCACTAACAGGCTAACTCAGTTAGTAAATTAATAATCAAATGAGAAGTAAACACTCAATGATATGCAAAATAAATTATATGCAGTGATATGAAGCATATACAAGCACACAATGAGATAAACAAAAAATCATGTCAAAATTGACTGAAACAACATTTCAAGCAAATACAATGATACCCAGTCAATATTCAGCTGTTTATGACATGAAACAATATGCATCATTTTAAAAGTGGCTAAATACAACACTTATGCATATGACATAAACACCAAAGCATATCAAGCACTTGCGTGAAAAATAAAGTGCACAACGAATCAAGGCTTAAGACCTTATTTTATGAGCTGGACACAGCCAAAGAAATCAATCTCTAAACAAACCAAGTCCATAAAATAGGTGTTCAAACCCAGCACCACTAGGACCTGAAAATAAGCAACATTAGTTGCATACTATATTGTTTACCCCATAAATATCATGAGCTCATATTTAACAACTCTTTCGAATGAATGGTTTTTGCCATTATCTTTTGAATTTGGCCACATTGGCTCTTTTGCACTTGAGTCTCATTTTTTTAAAATATATTTCTTTTTTACTTTTGCAAAAGGGGATAGCACAATGTCAACTAGTCAAAGGTCACACTATTGAGCAAACAAAGCATGAAAGAGATTAGATTGTCATTCCAAAAACTCATACATGCGATCAAGCCTTGATAAAATAAAATCGTGTATGTGAATTGCAAGCACAAGATATACCAAGAGTTTTTATCAAATACACACATGCATATAGAGCATCAAGTAAAATAAAAGCACATTATACATGCATAATCATATATCCTACATATCAGGATCACGTGCACATGTTATTTAGCTCTAACAAGCCATAAAAATATTTTTGGTCTTTTTCAAATTATATATATATTTTTTTCAGTTTTAACACACAAAAATGGCTTGACAATATCCAATGGTACGTGGAGTTGTATCCCGAGTACAGATCATACTACCGTCCATTCGGAATCGGCTATGAAATTTATGTCCGGGTTTTCATCCTATATACCAAAGAATATAACAAAACAAGACACACACACCCATATGCAGTGAAAACAAAATAAATGTGCAAAAACATAAAACACATGCACACATACATGCAATGGGAAAATAAAATGCAATTTCTAAGAAGAGTTACACCGAAGTGCACTCTCATCATGTCCATCAGGACATGCAGAAGTAGATGGGAAGTCAACTTGCTTCCTCACCCAAACCTTTCTAGGAGCCTCATCCACTTGAGAATTCCCAGTCAACAAAGAAAGTTTCTCACTAAGAAATTGTGTCTGTTTAGTTAGTGCAGAAACTTGAGAAGCTAGATTTGAAGAATCAAATCTAGGCGACACACTCTTAGGCATCTTCTTTTGCTTGTGCAACATGAATCACTTAGGCCTAATATGTCCAGTCTTACCACAGTGGTGGCACACAGGCACAAACCTCAGATGCGAGCGAGGTTTACCCACAACACCTCTAGATTGAGGTTGGGAAACAGGACGAAGAACAACAGGAGGGATCACATGACTACAAATAGTAGGTTTCTTACCTAAGTCACGTTTAGCTGAGGCAGACACAGCTCTGGACGAAGAAGCCTTATCACAATTAGGCTCAACAATACCTAACATACGGTCCACATTTTTTTCCCACTAGAAAATGCAGACAACTGAGTTCTAGCATCTTCAAGTTCAGTCTCTAAGATTTGAACCCTATCAACTAGGCCTATATTCCTCTCCTCTAGGTCATCAACCATCAAAAGGCTTTGCTCAAATTTAGCTTGATTTTCATTCTTTTCTAGCTCCACAGCTTTCAGCCTTTTAATGACCTCTATATAAGTCTTCTTAATAGCTAAACTCTCATTAAACATTTCAATATAAGCTACCTGAAGACTTTCCTCATCAACAGACTCATCGATAGAGACTTCTGAATCAACGTCATTAACTTCATTCTCTCTCTCATCAGGCACACTAGCAGTAAAGGCTATATAATTGCCTTTAGGAGAAACATCACCTTCAGAATCACTAAGGGATGCTGACATGGCATTCTTGCCTTTAGCCCTAAGGTATGTGGGACACTCAGATCTAACTTGCCCATATCCTTCACATTCATATCACTGGGCACCACGGGATCTACTATCCCTATCCTCTCCAGACCCATTCTTGCTATGCCTACTCTCTCTAGGCATATCCTCCCTATCCCTGTTACTATTATGGCCACTCTCCTTCAGCTTAAGAAATTTCCTAAACTTCTTTGCAAACAAGGCCAAATCATGATCCGTGAGGGTATCCTCATCACTAGACGAACCATGAACAACTTCCTTCGCGATCTTCATCAATATATTTTTGGGCTTTAGATGCCCAGGAAGTTTCTGCTCATAAACCTGCAGTTTTCCTACGAGGTCTTCTAAATTAAGCTGATCAAGGTCATTGCTTTCCTCGATGGCTGTGATTTTGGGTAGGGACTTGTCAGGCATGAATCTAAGGATTTTCCTAACTATCCTACCGGTAGGAATAGTCTCACCTAGGTTAAAGCTTTAGTTAACGATATCGTTAATCTCAGCATAAAATTGATCAAATGTCTCATCATCATTCATTCTAGCGACCTCAAACCTAGTAGCAAGATCTTGGAGTCTATTATTTTTAACAGACAATGTGCCCTCATGCACAGTCTACAGGATGTCCCAAGCATCATTGACTATCTCACACATTGAGATTCTCCTAAACTCAGTAGAACAAACAGCATCATGTATGGCATTAACAACCTTGTTGTTCCTATTGCTAGCATCAAATTCGTCATTGGTCCAGGTCATTTTGTCTTTAGGGGAAGAGACTTCATCAACAATAACAACGGGAGGTTTCCACCCGTGTTCAACAGTCATTCAGACCCTCTCATTTAAGGACTTAAGGAATGCTCTCATGCGAACCTTCCAATGTAAATATTCGATGACATCAAAGAATGGCGGACAATTTAAGGGTTGACTACGTTCCATAACTAACGGGTCAATGATCGAGTTCAGTCTCTGATACCAATTGAAAATTCGCGATTACCCTAGGTTCTGACCCTATGCGGAATCACAAACAATAAACGGGGACAAGTTCTGATTACTGTAACTATGGAATAGTAACAGGCAATTACCAAATCAACCAACAACAATAAAAACCACAATATTAATTCAATGCAAAATATAAATTACAGAAAATAAAACAATCACACAAAATTCAACACAATAATTTTGGTGACGAAGTGGAAAACTCTTGCGAGTAAAAAACCACTCCGGGTATAGGCTACCACCCGAATCCACTATATAGAGAAAAACTTACAGCGATGGTCACAACCTATGGTGGCAACTCCACCGACTCAAGTACCTTAATACTGCAAGAACACAAGGCAACTCCCCAAGCCCGCGACCCACGGTTTTCTTCAGAACCTTTGAAGTCTCTGAGTAGATTGCATCACCTCTGACGCCGGAACTCCGACTACCAAAACTCCTCCTAAATAACTCTAAAAGATTATGGATTTTGGGTTAAGTTGTGTTGAAGGTTTATCAAAGATGGAATCACACCTTTAACAAAAAAGACAATAAGATGAAAATAGTCTTCAAGGTGGATTCAATAAAGGTTGAAAGCTTTGAGAGATTTTGGCTCAAAGGAAAAGTGTTTCAACTGATGAGCAAGGCGGCTACATGTTATATTTATATGTATGGTGAAAATCTAGGGTTTTCCAAAGTGAAAATGACCAAAAACGCGTTTAAATCGCAGTCGCGTTCAAACGATTTATCGAAAGCTTCACGAATGTGTGCCCACTGGAAAGACTCGTTCGAACGCCACTCGAACGCACAACGAACGGATGCTCTCTGGAATGATCCCGTTCGAACCCAATAAGAACGTGCCTCGAACGTTTGCTCTCTGGAATGATCATGTTCAAGCCCAATAGAGAACGTGCCACTAACGTCACACGTTCGAACCAAATAACGAACGCAGCACTAACGTCAATCGTTCGAACACTGCAACGAACGCACCACGAATGCATGTCTGATGAACAGCAGTCAGAAACCAGTCCAATTGCACAAAAATCTTCATGAAAGATTACAACTCAATTGAACTTGTTTTGTCACGGACACATACCAATAAAAATGGAACTAACAAATATAATTTGATTCCAACATAATCAGCTGGAGTCTGGAGAAATGGTTTTATGTAAACTGATTTTATTATTCCCTTTTGGGGCACTTACAATCAAGCAAGCTGAATAATAAACAAGAATATTCAATGAACCAGAAGAACCACATCATTATGTAAAATGCTGACAGGTTTTCATTCAAATATAATCTTAGTAGAAAAAAACAAATGACCCTTTTGCTTATTATAAGTTTCTTTATTATCAAAATCTGTTGTTAATTGTATCTGTCACAGCTTGCTTGCTTTCTTTTGTCTTCTTCTAACCTCTCCACTCCTCCATTATTTTAATAAATATGAGCTTTCTTCATGCTCCAGGCACTCAGGCTTGTGATTTTGACGTTCTCAGTGCCATTATTGAATGCATACAAGTGGGCATATTTATCAATAGCCAATGTTGGATAAACTCTAGCAGTTATGCAAGCTTTCCCTCCAACACCAAAGCTCTCCACAATTGAATGATCAATCTGTAAAAGGAATGAACCATTTAATGAATTTCAAATTTTTCAGACACCAACTATTGAAGAAACTTGACAATTGGGCCACCAATTTTATTGTAATAACTCTCACCAGGCTTCTTAAAGACAGCTTCTCATAAACTGGGTCCACGTTCAGAAATGCTCCATAAGTGGTCTTATCATTATCATTATTCAAGGAAGACCTGTCATATTAAAAAAAGAAGACAAAAATTAGGGTTCAAAATTCAAATATATGAAGTTGGGTTTGAAATTGAAATTGAAATTGATTAGCTTGAAAGGGAAATTTAAGGACCTGCTTTGGTCACTGCACATGAGCACTGCATATTTGTTGTCTTTGCCTTTGAATATTCTGAAGAAAACTGCTGTGTATTCTTTCAAGTCTTTTGAAGCTAAAGCCAGCAGCCCAAATGGACCTAGAGCACCTTTAACTGATGCACCCCTTTGGCTACAAAGCAACTGTGGATTGGTCCAGCTTGGGTTCAAAACTTCTGCTTTCTTAAAATCACTAATCTCGAAGGAAATCTCAACATCAGCCTGCAAATTAAAAAGAACCAAATATGAATTTTAAAACATACATCCTGTTTTAAGCTTTTCACATTTTGCATATATATATATCCATGGACTAACCTGAGTAGCAGTAACACCAGTAATTTCAATCACAGATCCTCCCTTCAACAATTTGCTTGGCAATTTTACTTCCTTTACGCGAAGCTTTTCTATTTCATCAACAGGCCATTGAACCAATTGTTTCCCAGATTTATCTAGCCAAATTTTCCTGGGAATTGCCTGCAAAATTAGTCCAGAAACATTTTTTTTTTATCAAATATAGACTTAAAAGTTCAAATGCTATCCCAACTATGTTAAGCAATATTTAAAACCAAATTACCTGTACACCAGCCCAGCCCTTCTTGATATCATCATTAACACTTGATGATTCATTAATCCAACCCCACAAAACTCTCCTGTTCTTAGCACTATCAAAGAAAGTCTTCGAAGCATAATATTTCCCATAATCAAATCTCAATCCTGAATCACTTTCCACAGAACCCTCATCCGGAACATATCTATCTTTAGCAATGTTATATGTTCCAATTGTGTAATATTCATGCTTAGTATCATCCAAGCTAACCTTAAGTACATGCTTACTGTTTGGTCCAATAACTGATGTATCAAGACCATTTAGGCTATAAGTAGAAACAGGGAAAAAATCTGGACACTCCCACATTCCTGTATGTTGAGCAGAATGTAAAGGGTGCTTAGCTTTAATCCAATGTACAAAATCTTTGCTTCTGTACAAGATTGCTAACCCTTTGCGGTTAATTTTGCTGCCAATGATCAGTCTCCATCTCTTATCAGGGCCAAGCCAAGCAGTAGTAGGATCTCTGAATGAGCTTGAATTGATTTGATTGGTGGCATCTGGTGCCATCAATGGATTTTTTGGTGACTTAATCCATTCTCTGAGGTAAGGGTCAGATAAATTTTTGGGCACGGCCAGGTTTTGGACTTGTTTGTTATCTGGGTCGATTCCTGTGTATAAGATGGCTGGTTTTTCTCCAGGCAAGATTGTGGCTGAACCGGACCAGCAACCGTTGCTATCAGACGGCTGTGATGGGTAGATGGCTGGATCGTGAGGGATCCAATTAACCAGGTCCGTTGATGTAGAATGAGCCCACACAATGTTGCCCCATATTGCTCCCTTTGGATTGTATTGGTAGAACAGGTGATAAATTCCCTTGTAAATCATAACACCTAAAAAATAATGTACACATTTTCATTACAATAATTGAGATTTTCATAAAACAACAATGATTATAGAAAAGAAAATGGCTAAAAATTAGCTGGCCATTTGTGTATATTTTTATCAATCTAAAATGGATTATTTCTCAAAAAATAAAAATAATTATTGCAATTAAAAGAATAGCTGAAAAGTGCTTACCATTGGGATCTGCATATCCAAAATTATGATACCAAAATTTTTCCATGCCACAATCATGACAAAAAAAAAATATTTACTGTTAGAAGATATAAAGAAAGAAATAAAAGAGAGAAGGCAAAAAAAAAAGAAGGGGAAAAATGAATTACCATTGATCCAATTCTTGGGAGGCTGGAAATGGTAAGCAGTTCTGTAAGGTTGATTTGGAGAAGTGGGTTGAGAAGTTTGAAGGTTTCTGTAAACATGATGTGAAGCTTGAAGCTCAACAACACCATGGCCAAGAAAAAGAGAAAACAAAAGGAAGAGAGAGAGAGAGAGAGAAGAATCGGCCATGATGTTGAAGCCTGTGAGGTTAATTGGTTTGTGAATATAAGAAGATCAGCACAATGCAGGCTCCATTTTATATAGACAAAAATAAGAGATGAATTGAGAATATTAAAAAACTGATACCGTGTGCTAAGTAATATTATTGGTCAATGAATCTGGATCTTAGAATGTTAAAAAAGAGAAGAAAAATCAAAGGGGTTATGAGTGAGAAATATCTTGGAAGTTGTGTGTTTCACTTTCACAACATATATAGAAAGAGAGTTAATAAGTCAATATGCATGTTCATTAATTTCTTCAGTAAACTAAAAAATATTGATTGATAAGTTGTATGAAAATTTGAAAACTTGAATGTAAAATTCCACAATACATTTCTATTTTGATTTCTTGTCTGTATAATATGTAAGCGAGCTCCAAATTCGAATGAGACTTCAGGTCAGTTTACGCGTACTTCGATTAATCATCGGAATCTGTGTTTCGTACTCTCGTAAGTTTCCCTGCACAGTAAGTCGTTGATTTTTTACATTAAAGGGCATGGTCCCAAGGAAATACATCTAGTGGGTTTCAAATTTTGAATCTGAAATGGAGCAAATCACTTGTAATATAAAGATGAAGGGGGAGTGCAAATAAATCCTTAAAATGTTGTAAAATTATTTATAAGCTTGAAAAATACAACTTTATTTTTATTTTTTTGGAAACGGTGGAAATCTCGTTGTCAAATCACTTGATCCGGACTTAAGCGGAGCAAGTAAAACCTCTAACTATCTCAGGTTCTTACAAGAAACACATCTCCTGAATTCGAACCCAAAACATGAATGACATATCTTGAGTCTTACTCCACCATGCCACGACAGTTGGAACTATAATTTGAGTAGAGACCAAATTGTTCCTAAAAATAGAATATTAAATGTTTGGAATTAACGCTATTAATGAAGTTTAGAACAAGCTAATTAAGCCAGTTGATTATTGGCAGTGAAATATATAAAACAGTGTAGTTCATATTTAATTCGATCCATTTAATATATGGTCGAATGGATAACATTTCTTCATTTATACATTTCGAACGTGCCCACCAGGCCATCGCAGCCAAAAATAATATTACTTGCACAATAAACAAATTAATTGAGTTCGATATATATATAAATTATTTTTTTTTGATAATCAGGGTGTCTGGACCATCTTACGCGCACCTCAACTAATCTTATGGATCTGTGCTCTGTACCATTGGCTTTTTATATCGGGGATATGGTCCCAAGAAAATACATCTAGTGTGATTCGAACTTTGAATCTGAGAATGAATAAATCACTCAAATTCAAAATTTTTACCACTAAGATAACCCTGTGAGGTTTATAAATTATTCCAATATCTGTTTATAATTATATATTTTTTTCCTTTTTGCCTCAGTGAAGAAAATAATTATTTTGTGTAACGGAGGTATAAGTGACGTATTATCACCAACCAATTAATAAATGACATATAAGATTTAAAATTCATTTTTTAGTTATTTTTTAATATTTTAACACGCATGACAATGATTGATTAAATTATTACACGAATAACGTAGTATCTCCGTTGGTATGGTAGATTTTCCAGCAAGATCAATAAGATAATGGTCATTTCAAAACAATTAATAGTCAACGACTCTTTTATTTTGTCCTTATTGCGCTTAATGGTCATTGTTGACTTTGCAAACTTCCGTGTTCAACTTGCTATTAAAATGTAAATTTTACAACTTTTTCTTTCAACAGGCTCAAACTTGCTCAACTTCTAAAGAAGTTTATACATATTTTAATTGTGCAAGCACCTAATTATAATCTAAAAATTGTAAAAATAAAATATAACGGGTATTTGAACAATTTCATAATTATGTAGTTTTGATTAACAAAATATGATAAATAGATGATTTATCGTAAATGGTGATATGTAATTTTTCATATATTAATTAAATAAACATGATGTGTTTTTTTTAATATTTTAATTGTAAATCAGGGTTAAAAATTTAGTTTTTGTAAAATTTAATTTTTAAAAGAAATCACAATTAGTTATCTCAATTTTTAATCATTAACTAGATGCTAACATCTCATTAATTATCAAACCATAATTCATAAAAGAACTTAAATTTTATTAATAAAAGAAATATCTAAGTCAACTTGCTATTAAAACAAAGAATATTGCGCTCTCTCTCATCCCTCACACAGACCCTAAATTAAATGTATTTGGTAGAATTTATCACAATGACCTCTTATTTCTATTTCAGAAGTTAAGTGATCTAGGTTATTTTTTTTTAGAATACTAAAAATGGCTTAATAAATCTACTATTAAAATTTAAAATTTTATCTTTTTACTCAATAAACCTACCTAAATGCCTCATATACTCTTTTTATATATTTTTGATACAATTTCTTTAAGCAGTTTTTATCTCTCTCTACTTTCTCTTTAGTTTTCGTCTATCACGGTTTTATCCAAATCCTCTATTTGTTGCGTGACTTGCTCCTATTTTTATCCTCAAACATATAATATATATATTTTTTAAAATAAATTATAAACTTTATTAATGAATAAAAAAGAAAGAAGAGTTAGTAGCAAATCTGTAATTGGAAAATCTACAAGTTTCTTCAAATAACACTTGGTGGGGAATCCCACCATGTCTTATTTTTTATTCTTCAAGGAGAGTTTCAAGATTTTGTTTTGGCTATTACCAAAATAATTAAAAATTTATTTTAGAAGATTTAAATTCAAAAGTAGAGTCATTACAAAATATACTCAATATATATAAAACATGAAACACAGTATAAAACCAAAAAGCTTCCGTCGGGGAAAGAAAGAGACAAAAATATGAGAGAGATAAAATCTAACTTTAGAGAGAGAGACTTGTTAAAAATATTGTAGAAATTTCTCTGAAAATGATAATTACAGATTACCAAACAAATCAAATAACATAATTTTTGTTATAAAATTTCTAATGGTAATGACATATCATGTGATAAATTATGTAACACTGTGTCGTAGGTACGAGAAATATATATATATATATATATATATATATATATATATATATATATATATTTCAATTGGATTAAATATCTTCATCCAAAATAAATTTGGTATTTGCAAAATATTAACGTAAACAAAAGTCCCCCAATAATCGGGTGGTAATGTGGTGAAGATATCTATGCTAATTCGTTTGTATGGAGACATCATCTAGAATTCTAGATTGCTTTTATTAGTCAAAACAGCCACACTAATGGACTTTAATTTTATTATATTTCTGATAACATAGAGATTATAAGAAATGAATTTAATAATTAATTTTAATATTTTGTGGGTATTGACTAATTCAATTAGTCGAATTATTTTAATGGACGGATTCGAATTTACTCATATGTGTGTCGACGGAATTAGATCGACATTAGGTTAAATTAAAAATAATAATAATAATAATAATTCAATTTAAGACAGATAACAAAATCAAAGCTACTTAGCTACATATATATGATGGTGACTTCCCAACTATTTAATTGGAAATTTTGATCCTGAAATGTAACACGTACAAGTAAGTCTAGTAATCCTTTATCCTATCATGGCTTAGTGGGATTCATTTATAATTCAACCTAACTTGTGCGGAATAGTCGAGTTTCGGATTTAAATATTACAAGAGATAAGAGATAAGAGATTAAAAAATATATTTGGATATATTTGTTTTCTTACTTCAAAAAAATTATATAATCCAATCAAACTCAATATCAAGAAAAATAATATATTTACCGTAAATTGTTAATTAAATCCTAAATGGTTAAACTTAATTTTTTAAAGTAATTATTTTGATTTTTTTTTCTATATTTAACTTATATATGTTTCATTTGAATTACTATATAGTCCCAACATACGCCCACCCCTACTCACAGTCTGACATTGCATTTCATCATTAATCAAGGTTATGTTAATTTAAAATATAAAAATAATTGAATTGAATTCTGATTTATAATTTAATTAATCTCTTGATTCTGTTGTTCACTGGTCTTCTTTAATGGTTCGCATATGTGCATCTCTTCTATATATATATCACTACAAGAATTCCGGGATTATAGTGTCGCCAAACGTCGACGGTAAAAAATGAAAAAATCGACGTAAAAACTTTTAGCGTCGAAGTACGACGACGCAGAAGGTGGACGTTATAGGTTGGTTACCAAATATTTTTAACGTCGCCGCAGGTTAATCGACGCTAAATATAACATTCTGTATCGCATTAGGTCGTCACTGAAACTGGAACACAACGACGTAGAAAGTTTACTTTTAGCCAGACCTGGTCGGCGGTTCGGTTCCGGTTCGACCGAACCGGAACCGGCCGGCTCCCGTTCCACACTTAAGTGGAACCGGAACCGTAAACCGAACCGGTCGGTTCCGGTTCGAACCTTTTTTTTTTTAATATATAAAAAAATCGAAAATAATTTAAAATAATTTAGATTAATTTAATAAATAAATAAAATTATTAATTAAAGAGCTTGAACTTAAATTTTAAAAAATTAAGTTGCTTACGTATCCTCCAGTGGTGAGAGGAATCAAAGCTCACGTAGTTCCATTACAATTTTAAGATATTCCCCCTTTGGAAATTTACAATTTTGTAATTATCAATCATCATTATCAGTCGATCCTTCAGCTCTCGTTCATCTTGCACTTGTTGTTGCAGATGCATTATCGAACAAGTCTTCAAAATCATCGGGGGCATCTTCTTGTTGTCTCAGATCAGCTTGACTCCAATCATCCACACAAGTTGTTGTTTCTAGAGTGCTTGGATGTAATGAAGATCGTCTAGTTTCCAATATATTACCTCTCAAGCTGAAGGCTTGCTCAACCGCAACGGTGGAAATAGGTGCTGCCAATATCTCTTTAGCAATATTTGATAAAACATTATATGTTTTGATGTCGGTTCCACCATTCAAAGATTTTAAAATTTTTACTAACTAAACTTTCAGTAGAAAACTCGAAATTTGTAGATAAATAATTGTCTAATTCGAGGTTATTAGTTGTCGTATCCCTAGCTTTTTTATTTCGTTGCAGTAACCAACGATCCCATGCGCTAAGTCTTGTTTGAATTACCGGTTCGCTACTACTAGATTCACATAATGTTCCTGACCGGCGTAATCACACGCGTATAACGCAAGCGCACATATCGTTCAAGTAGTATAAAAATATTGATCTCACGAGGACTTAAAACCTTTTTGTTATCAATTTATGAAGTTAAATGTTTACAAGTATCTAATGGATTGATTGTTTGATTGGGTGGTGACTTTAAAACTTAAAAACAGTAAATAAAATTGCTTGAAAGTAGATTGAAGAAAATTCAAATTTATAAAACTATCCAGGGTTGTGAATCCTTCCAATATCTTTTTAAAAGATGAAGTTGTTATTTTACGTTTGTGTAATATATTGATTTATTAACCTGGAACACGAAATTATGTAAAAGCTTCTTCCAATGGTCAAATACAAATACCTAGTATAACTCAATTAATCATATTCCTATGTTAACCAAGTTATCTGAATTCATTAAGATTAAGTTCCAATTATGGCTACCCCCCCGCCCGACATGTATATTATTATCCTGTAAGGAAATCTATTAAAGGGTTATCTATCCTCAAGGAAAATCGTGGGCTATTGAGTATAAGGTCTTTAACCTAAAATCTATTTTCCAAGTTCATTTTAAGTTTATCAGTTCAATTTTATTAATGGTCAGTTAATAAAAAACATTAAGACTAAGACTCAATAAATAAACATTTATATTACCCAAACCATAAAATAACTCATTATTAACCGGTGATATTGGAATTCATCACAACCCCAGATAACTGACTTAGTTACAACACATATTTACGGGTAGTAAAAGCTTTAATAAAATAAAAGACATAAAGTAAATTGCTGGAAATTAAATACTGAAAAGTAAATGACAGAAAGTAAATGCTGAAATTAAATACTGAAAAGTAAATGCTAAAAGTAAATTGCTGAAAAGTAAATAAAGTAAAAGTACAATAAAAGAAAATGCTGAGGTAAAATGATCCACTTTTATTACTACTATTTTAGATATCTCCATTAATATAATATATTAACTTTGCGTGATAAATATTAACCAGCCATATAAGCGGTATCCTGATTAAGTCAAATTAATAATTAATTACCAACTGACCAATCAGGCGGTATCCATGCTTAGTCAGGTTAAAATCAATTTATAATTAATTATCAACCGACCAATATGACGGTATCCTCGTTAAGTGAGATTTTAAATAGTTATTATATTATAATTAGGGGAGATTAATCTACAACAATAATAAAAGCTTTACCTTTTTTACCCCAGCAAGTGTGTGTTACCTCCTCATTGCTTGAAAAATAAAAATTGAAAATGTAAAGAAATGAAAGTATTGTGTGTAAAAGTAAATTACGGAAAGTAAAAACTGAAAAGTAAAGAAAAGAAAGTGCGAAAGCGGAAATTAATTACTGAAAGCTGTAAATAACCAAAAAAGATACAATCTTCTTAGTTATTCTTAAGGAATTTCAAAGAAGAAAGTATGAAATTACAAATGAAATGGTTTGGTATTTATAGGCAAAATTTTACCTCCACCAAATCCATTATTAAATTCTCCACCAAATCCATTATTAATTGCTCCACTAATTGCTCCACCAAATCCATTATTAATTGCTCAACTAATTGCTCCACCAAATCCATTATTAATTGCTATCATGTTTGGTGGGAGCTTGACTATTTTTATTATTTATTTATTTGCTTTGAAAATGACTTTAATAATTACACATAACACACTTCTGATGAGCGGAAAATATATCAATATTTACCGCCCCTTTAACTTAATATTTTATTTAGTTTCTCGGGTTTGATGAACGTTTTGATGTGTTTTAGTTTATTTTGCAGATAAAATAATATCGGGTCTCATGAAATCATTTAGGATGAAATATGGGTCAAATAAGGGCAATTATTGGACTTGATATTTTAATTTTGGAGATTGGAAACTTGAAAGGGCGTTTTTGACGAAGTGCAGTTTTGGAAATTCCAATTTTGTGCATCTGTCGTATTTTGGGCATAACTTTTTACTCAGATATCGGATTGAGTTGATTCAAGTTCCAGATTAAAGAAGACTCAAAGTTCTACAACTTTGAAAGAGAAAATATTTTCTAATTATGATGATTTCATGACCGAAATTGATGAACCATCCAGAAGTGTGTGGAGTGTAA
Source organism: Zanthoxylum bungeanum (assembly GCA_019454045.1). Lineage (NCBI taxonomy): Eukaryota > Viridiplantae > Streptophyta > Magnoliopsida > Sapindales > Rutaceae > Zanthoxylum > Zanthoxylum bungeanum. The sequence goes on from SKCR01039704.1 coordinate 39,712, forward strand.
TTATTAAAAGTCATTATCAATCATTTTCAAAGCAAAATATTAATTAATTAATAAAAATTATCAAATCAACACCAAACAAGATAAGCAATTAGTGGAGCAATTATGGATTTGGTGGAGTAATTAGTGGAGAAATTAATAATGGATTTGGTGGAGAATTTGATGGATGATTTGATGGTGGCAAAATTTTGCCTATAAATACCAAGCCATTTCATTTGTAAAATTCATACTTTCTTCTTTGAAATTCTTAATGAATAAATAAGAAGATTGTATCTAGTTTGTTTATTTTTAGTTTTCAGTAATTAATTTTCAGTTTCGCACTTTCTTTTCTTTACTTTTCAGTTTTTACTTTCCGCAATTTACTTTTACGCACAATACTTTTCTTTCTTTAATTTTTCAGTTTTTACTTTTCAGTAATGAGGAGGTAACTTCCCCAGCTATGGTGAAAGGTAATTCTTTTACTGTTACTATTTAGATTAATCTCCCTTAAAAATAATATATTCACTATTTAAAATATTGACTTAAAAGGATACCGCCAGATTGGTCGGTTGGTAATTCATTTTAATCTGGTTTAAACCTGACTAATAAAGGATACCGCCAGATTGGTCGGTTGGCAATTTATTTTGGTTCCGCCTTTATGGCTGGTTGGACTTAATTTGACTTAATCAGGTTACCGCCTATATGGCTGGTTGGAGAAAGAATCATAAGTTTATATATTATTTTATGGGAGATATCTAAATTAGTAGTAGTAAAAGTAATTCCTTTTACCTTAGCATTTTATTTTATTTTACTTTTCAGTTTTACTTTATGTCTTTTACTTTTCAGTATTTTTACTTTATGTCTTTTACTTTTAAGTTGTTACTAGCCCTAGTCATGTGTTAGTTATCTGGGGTTGTGATGAATTCTAATATCACCGGTTTATAAGGGGTTATTTTATAGTTTGGGTAATTTAAAGTTTACTTATTAAGTCTTAAGCTTAATGCTTCTTGTTGTCTGATCACCAATAAGATTGATGTGGTAAATCTAAAATGAACTAGACATAGGGATTTTAGGTTTCAGCCTTAGACTTAATAGCCCACGATCTTCCTTGAGGATAGATAACCCTTTAATAGATTTCCTTACAGGATAGGAATATACCTGTCGGGCGGGGGTAGCCATAATTGGAACTTAAACTTAATGAATCCAGATAATTTGGTTGACATAGACATATGGTTCAATTGGGTTAAACTGGGTATTTGCGTCTGACCATCGACAAAGGCTTTTGCATAATTTAATGTTCCAGGTTAGTAAACTGATTTATTACACAAACATAAAATAACCACTTCATCTTTTAAATGATATTAGAATGATTCACGACCCTAAATCTTTGTGTCTTTTGTTATTTTCCTTAGTATTTTCTTTTGTCTTTTTATTTATTTATTTTGTAAAACCACATTCAACCAATCAAACAAGCATTCTCTTCACCCTCAATTAGATATTTGTAAATAAATAGATTCAATAATTAATAACAACAGTAGGAATTAAGTCCTCGTGGGATCGATATTTTTATACTACTTGAACGATACGTGCGCTTGCGTTATACGTGTGTGTTTACGCCGGTCAACTTCCGGATGTTTAATCAATTTCGGTCATGAAATCTTCAGAATTCGAAATTATATTGTTCTTAAAAGTTGTAGATCTTTGAGTCTTCTTTAATCTGGAACTTGAATCAGCTCAATCCGATATCGGAATAAAAAGTTATGCCCACAATACGACAATTGCGCAAAATTGAAATTTCTGAAACTGCACTTCGTTAGAACGCCCTTTCAAGTTTCCAATCTCCAAAATTAATATGTCAAGTCCAATTTTTGCCCTTATTTGACCCACATTTCGTCCTAAATAATTTCAATGAGTCCTAATATTATTTTATCTGCAAAATAACTAAAACACATCAAAACGTTCATCAAACCCGAGAAACTAAACAAAATATTAAGTAAAATGGGCGGTAAATATTGATATATTTTCCGCTCATCAGTTCCTAAGTTATATCTTACAATATAATCATTAAATAACTCAATTAAATCATTTATTAATCTCACTATTATTCTTGTAATATTAATATCATCTAATATTCCTAAATAAGTATAGTAAGCTTGTAAAGCACTATTCAAATCTTCTAATTTAAATCTAGGATCAAAAACATCAGCAATAAGATAAAGTAAATGAATTTCTCTAAAATAATTCAATCATTTATGTTTCATAACAGTAATGACTTCTAACAAAACAATATCATTAGGATCGTTACTTTCAAGATGTTCATCGAGAGTACCAACAATATTCAAACTTTCAAGAAGAAATAAATGTGTTGTATGATAATAAACTCCGCTAAAAATTAAAGTAGCATCATTAAAAAATTTTAAAATTTCAAAAAAAATTTCACAAATATCTCATTGACTAGGAAAAAGTGTGATATTTTGAACATGTTGAGAAAAAAACTACATAATGCATCTTTGTATTGTAATGCTTGACATAAAAGAAAATAAGTTGAATTCCAATGTGTTTGAACATCTCTTGAAAATTTAATCGGTTTAATACCATTTATTTTACAAAACTTGGCTCATTCTCTCCTAACTTGAGAATATGACCAAATACAATTAAGTGTTTTCTTAATAGGATCAATGAAATGTGATAATTGTTCCAGACCATCTTGAACACATAAGTTAAGGACATGACATGTGCAACGAATATGAAAAAACTGACCTCTTAAATTTGGTTGACATATTTCTTTTAAATCATTGATGGATGCAATATTTGCATATGCATTATCAAATTCAATTGTTAAAATTTTATCTACTAAACCATATTCATCAAAAATCACATTCATCATTTTATAAATATTTGTGTGCAATATGTTGGTCATCAAGAACTCTAAATGCAATAAGTCGTTTTTGCACGGTAAATAATACATCAATCCAATGACAAATCACACCCATGTATGAGTGTGTTCGCCAATGGTCACTCCAAATATCAGAACATATAGAGATACGACCTTTAACATCTTTAAATATTTCATTTAAAATAATTTTATCATCTTTGTATAATTTAAAAATATGACATTTTGTTGTATTTCGAGTCATTCTACATGCAGCATGATTTAAAGCATTATGCACGTAATTAGTAAAATGAAGTTTTTCACCAAATCTTAGAGAAAGATGTGTCATACAAGTTAATTTCGTAAATTCTTCTTTATTTTTTGCATCAGAATTATAAATAAATCTACAGCACTCGTACCTCTACTAGATGATGCGTACCTGACCATTTGAGTTTGCGTCATATCAAGTCCAAGTTCAACCGTATGATGTCTTTCCATGTGCTTGATCAAATTGTTGTATCCACCGGAAAATTTGTAGGAAACCCCACAATGGTTGCAGACTGCTCTTGAACCTTCATCGGTATCGTCTAAATGAAAATGAATTTTGAAAACATTTGAGGAATGAGACTTAACTTCTATTCTCCGTGATTGTGAACCGACACTAGGACCGCTCTCTTGTGTTGACATATTTGACATTATGTTATCAGACGAGCTTGCCATTTTTTGTTTAAGAAATGAGTAAGAAGAATAAGAAAATTGAGAATGATAATAACTAATTTGTTATTATAAATGAGAGAATTGTAGAAATTGAGAGAGTTGGGAAATTTGTGTGTTGAAATAATGAAAAATGACCCATATTTATAGAATTTTAGAATTTTTTTTTATACCGAAAATTCCCATAAAAATAGCCGTTTTATTACTATTATTAGGGGTATGTTAGGAATTAAATTAGTATTTTTTTTGCCGTTGGCCATTTTTGTGTTTTGGAGGCAGAGAGTCAACGACTCCCTGCCTCAGCCCAACGGCTAATAGCCGTTGGGGTAGGGTTCCTGTTGGAACCCTACGATTTCAATCGGAACCGTACGGTTCGGTTCCAGCGGTTCCAGCCAGTTTGGTTGGGGGTCGAACCCTAACCGAACCGGTCCTTTACGGTTCCGATTTTGGAACCGAAATTGATTGGAATTGGAATCGTTCGCTTCCAAACCGGAACCGTGGCCGGGTCTACTTTTAGCGTTGCCAATGTTGTGTGGATAAAGGTGAACAACTAATGACGTCGATATTTTCATGTCAACACTAAATATGATATATAGCATCTCTATAATGGCGATGCTAAATGTATTTAAAAATATTAAAAAAATAAAAATATTATTAAAATATATATGTAATTTACATATATATTTTTATAATATTTTTATTTTTAAAATTTAATTAAAATACATAAATACATAAAATAAATATTTACATAATTACATAAAAAAAATTATTACATTAAATAAATAAATCAAGCAGGACGATCGACGGGGCCGGTGTTGTGTCTCCCCGGCCTGAAGGAACTGTGGAGATCGATCTGACAATGATGTCATGAGCGAGCAATCTCTCCACAAACGCCTGCAAGCTCGTCATTTCCCGATCATGCTCCCCATTTTGCCTCATCATCCCTCCATTCTGAATCTCCAGTCGGTCTTGAGTCAGCTTCAACTACTCCCTCAAGACAGTGACCTCCTCAGAGGAGCCAGACAATCGAGAAATAGTTCATGCTGCCTTCCGACGAGTGTCAAGCCTAACGCTATAAGAGGTGATATTCCAAAACACCTGACGTGAAAGCTACTCATCAGGCAAAAGTTGATTGCCCTCCGTAAAATTCTATTTCTGAATGTCCACCATGAGTTCCTACATTTTAAGAATTAATGGTAGTGAAAAATATTGAAATTTTATATAATTTATGTAAATAAACACTTACATAACACTCTCGAGCGACATCATTCACTCATCCTTTATTTGGAGTGTTGTGGGTGAGCTAGAAAAACTCTGGCATCGGAATGGGCTGCAACACATCTCTCGTGCTGCTGCATATGAAAAATATTAATTAATAATTAAATTTTGTTAAAATACAATTATGTCAACATATATCCACTTACCTTGGAGTGTTCGTTGTGATATGCGGAAAAAAAGGCTTAGAGCCTCTAACATGGTTGAATCGCAGATTCTGTCGGTCCACCTTATTCCTCTCATAAATTTTCTACAAAAAAATAATAATAATAAATTAGTAGCTATTTTGACTCAAAAAATACAAAATGAAATATTATGGAAATTTAAAACTTATTGTGTATTCCTCTGAAGCCCACATGCCGCACAGAAATGCCTAATCCTCATCATTGATGTCATGCAGCCGATGGGAAATAACATCATCAGTATCATGCTCGTCGAAGATGGACTTGAATATATTCAAATGGTAGTTCGAGTATGCCTTGCCCATATATATCATCAAAGTCTTTACACTCATTTGTATTAGTATAGTGTTTAAGAACGCTCGCATCACCAACTCTCTTATCATGATGTCATCTCATGTCAGATGCGGTGTGACATGACATAAATAATCTTTGTAGTCTAGGTGTCAATGGAAAATAACGCAACACCTTCTGAGACACATTCTTCCCAATACCACATATCTTATACATATTTTCTCCACATATTAGACAATTCTCAAAGAATTTATGCTCTGCACGAAATAATATACAATCGTACTTACATGCATGTATCGATTCATACCCCAATCTGAAATCACGCAATATTTTTTGACTCGTAATATGATTTCGGCAATTCTATCCCGGCTGGTAACAACTGTCCAAACAACTCTAACATCATATCAATATTTTTATTGGTCATTCCATTATTTACTTTAATGTGGAGTAGCTTGACAATAAAGTTCAAAGTCGACATGTCGACACTATCAAACGGTATCTTTTTAACTTCTTCAAGTAATTGACTAAACACTTTATGTTTGTTGTTCTTCTCTAATATGATGTTTCTCCACCAGATGTCGAACCCCGCAAGTCATGCAAAGAAGCAATCACATCATCATCATCATTTCTTAACGATGCTCGCGATAACTGGTACTAACTTCTTAATGGGTATATTGCCATATTAGGAGACATAAGTATAATTTTCTCCGTAGTAAACCCACGTCTGATAGATAGTTGAATTTCCCGGAATGTATAAGTGATCTATAACTTCATTCAAATATTTTTTCTCCTATTCAAACAGTTATTATATGGACAACGCACACGACCTTCCGCATCAGCAACTCGTTTTGCTGCTTCCATAAATTCTTTCACCCTTTTACGGTATTCGATACTCAATCTATTGGGCACACTCATCCAATATTTATCCATACCAATAAATAATAGTGATACATATATATTAGAGAAAATATATATACCTAATTGTGCGATACATATTAGACAAAATACAAATTAGCTAAATTCATAAACTAAAATATTACCTAATTAATTCTAAATTCTAATTTTAGGGATTTACGTAAAAATACATAATGGGTAAATAATTACTACAATAATAATAATACTTTAGAGAAAATACATCCATTAAAAATGATGAAAATGTGTATTGAAGAAAAATGAATAAGAAGAATGAATAAATAAGGATCTGTGTTGTATTTTCGTTGAGACTTTTAGCGTCGCCGGTATCGATAGCGACGCTAAATGTGATAGTTTTCAGCGTCGTTACCAATATTCGACGTTAAAGAATAATGGTAGTGATGCTGAAAATTATCACATTCAGCGTCGTTAAGTACATTCAACGCTAAATATTCATTATTTAGCGTCGAATATTGGTAACAGCGCTGAAAATTATCATATTTAGTGTCATTATCGATACCCACGACGCTGAATGTTGTACTTTTAGCGTCATTTAGGTTTGTGATGCAATATGTTTTTATTTTAGCGTCGCTTTATTAAGGCGACACAAAATATATTTTTTGTGACGTTTTTTCTTACGACCCTAAAACTTTGTACAGTTTAGGCTAACTTTAACATTTGCTAAAGAAGTTATCCAACATTTGTCAATTTTAAGTTTACTAGAATCAACTTCCGTAGTGCACACGCGAGTATTCAAACTCTCAATTTCAAGAATGAGATGATAAATTTGATAAGATTACACCATCAAGATGAGAAAATCAAGGGAGAAAATCAAGGGATCTCAATTTTAAAATATTTGTAATTATGTCATTTATCTAGTAGTTAATCCCTTCATTTTATTGTAATATCTTTCCTATTTTAAATTTCAAACAATGTGTATATATAGTGCTCAATGGCATTGTGAATATCAAGAGATAAATATATTCTTCAGCTTGTCATCCTTTAAATCTCTTCATGGTATCAGCGCCAAGATCCACTCTCTAATTTTTTTCTTCCTCAAACCCACTTGCCAAATACTTCTCAAGCACCTCCATCCCCTGTTCCAATGGCCACCGACAGTACCCAAAATGTTATCCCCAATGCCGAAGAACCTACAAAACCTTTGATCATTGTTACCATCCATAACTCCATCAAACTCACATCAACAAATTACCTCTCCTGGAAAACCCAAATTGAAGCCATTCTCATCGGCTATGACTTACAAAAATACATTGATGGAAATCATCACACCCCACCATGTACCATCACCACAAATAATGTTACCTCTCCCAATCCAGAATATCGCACCTGGCTCCGACAAGACAAACTAATTTTTGCAGCTCTTGTCGGCACCCTTTCACCATCTCTAGTTCCTCTCATCACCCAATCTAACACCACCTATGAAGCTTGGCAAACCCTTGCCAACACCTATGCCCGTCCATCTCGTGGTCATATCAAACAACTCAAAGATAATCTTAAACACATCACCAAAGGCCCTAAAACAATCACCGAATACATGCAATCCATCAAAACCACAGCCGATCAACCTGCCGCCCTTGGAAAACCTTTTGACCATGAAGATCTAATTGAAAAAGTGCTTGATGGACTTGACGATAACTATCAGTCCATCGTTGACTCTGTCAATGGCCGTGATTCCATTATCCTCTTTGATGAACTCCATGAAAAACTCATCAACAAGGAATTATCTCTCAACAGCGGGACAAGTTCCCCATCCCACTCGGCATCCGCACATCCCACCAATGTTCGGACCTACAACCGGCCTCATCCCAATCACACTGCCCAGCCCGGTCGGTTTGCACCCACCACCACCCCCCAACTTACCAGAAACTCTCCCACCAACACTCGTCCCTTCCTTGGTCGGTGCCAATGGTGCCACACTCAAGGCCATGTGGTCTCCCAGTGCCCTCTCTTCCGCCAACACTTCCCACATGTACAACCACCATCTCGCCCCACCAATTCGTCCAACCCTCGCACATTCAATCCCTGGCAATATCAAGCAAATGTTACCACCACCTCTTCATCCAACCCCGCCTGGCTTCTTGACAGTGGAGCCTCGCATCATGTCACTACTGATCTCAACAACCTTGTTCTCCACAATCCTTATGACGGCACAGATGAAATAATGATCGGTGACGGCACTGCACTCCCCATTTCCCACCACGGTTCTACCTCTCTTAATACTCTGACTCACTCTTTTACCTTATCTAATGTTTTATATGTACCCACTATGAAACGTAATCTTATCTCCATTTCTCAATTTTGCAAGTCCAATAACACTTCCATTGAGTTCTTACCCTCTTTCTTTAATGTGAAGGATCTCCGCACGGGGGCAATTCTGTTGCAGGGTCGGACTAAAGATGGTGTATACGAATGGCCGACCTCCCCCACTCGGTCCCCTCTAATCACCTTTTCAAGTGTCAGAACTACCATACCTAAGTGGCATCATCGGCTCGGGCATCCTTCATCGTCGATCTTCAAAAATATCATGTCTTCATTTAATTCAGATGTCTCTCTTTCCTCTTATCTAAATTTTAATTGTAATTCGTGTCAATGCAATAAAAGTCACAAGTTACCGTTCTCTTCATCTACTCTTACTACATCTACACCTCTTGAGGTTATATTTACTGATTTATGGACCTCTCCGGTCTACTCATTTGATAACTTCAAATACTACGTAATCTTTGTCGACCACTTCACCAAATACATTTGGCTTTATCCCCTAAAACGAAAGTCAGACACCCGTGATGTCTTTGTGCGCTTCAAGGCGCTAGTAGAAAAATTCTTCAACCGCCCAATCATAACTATCTACTCTGACAATGGGGGGAATATCAAGCTCTCTCTCCTTCCTCACAATCCATGGGGTCTCCCATCTCACTTCCCCTCCTCACAGTCCTGAACACAATGGGTACTTTGAACGTCGTCATCGACATATCATTGAAACAGGTCTTTCTCTCCTTACCCACTCATTCATACTTCTCTCATATTGGTCATTTGCCTTTTCCACTGCCGTCTATCTTATAAATCGCATGCCTACACCAACCTTACACCACAACTCACCTTATCTCCAACTCTTCGGCCATATGCCGAACTACTCGAAACTGCGCAGCTTTGGCTGTCTCTGCTACTGTAGGCACTGCATTTTTACACATAAGTCCCTATGATGAGTCTCATTTTGGAGACACTACCTTTTAAGTCACGGAGGTCACGGGAAACGGACATCGGAAAGAGAAATTCAGAATAAACAAGGTTCAATGTTTTCGTTAGTACTTCGTTCGTGTTTACGTTCGAACGTCAAACGGATTGCGGGTGTTCGTGCCGCGTTCGAGGAAGCGTTCGAACGGTGTCGGTAATTCTGGTTTTGCTGCTAGCCTCACATCCAGCCCAATTAGCCCCCCAAAGCCCATAAAACACATCTCAAATTAAATAAATAAATATTAATTTAAACATTAAACATTAAATAAAATATTTAAACCATTTACCAATTAAAAAAAGCATTTACCAAACTTAAACTAAAATCATGCCTAATTTAAATAATTTGAATATATTATATACTAAAACTAAAAAGAAGATATACCTAATTAAAATCTATCTTAACCAATTAAAGCCAATCATATATTTGATTTCCTAATCTAATAAGATAATTACCAATCTAAAATATTGTATTCCTAAACCAAACCAAATCAAATCCCTTGCTTTCCTTGTCCAACACCAAATCAAATCCCTCTTTAATTAGCCAAATCCCTTTCCTTGTCAAGCCCAACCCTTTGCCTATAAAAAGAACCATTCACCAACCTTCTCAACCCTAGTCCCTAGCTCATACACAACACACAGAAAAATTACAGGAAGAACACACCCAAAAATAGTAAGCAAAAGATAAAGAGGAAACGGCAGCGAAACCACAAGGAAACAGTAGCAAAAGACGGAGAACGACGACTCAAAACAGTAAGACAACGAACGAGAACAGTGAACCAGTGAACCGGGAGAGTTGCGGAGCATCCACCCTTCCGACGATCGTGTACCGTACATCCGAGAGGTGATTTAAAAGGTTAGACCTGAGGGCACTTTTTCATTGGTTTATATTCGTTTTTTTTATCATTGAATTCTTTTCGCATGAGAGTCGTTTATGGATGCATGTTGTGGCTTGAATGAAATGGAAGAGTGTCGTCTCTTGTGGTATATAGGATGGAAACCCAGACGTAAATTTCGTAGCCGAATCCGAATGGACGGTAGTGCGGTCTGTACTTGGGATACAGAGTGTCATCTCTTGAGGTCTTCCCTTGCGAGGGGTGAGTGCGGCCTTAAATCTCATTTTCCCGGTTCACACCGGGTGGCGACTCCATTACTCTCCGGTTTAGTCCCCCGTGGCTACTCCGTACTCCCAACTAGGCCGCGAGCCTAGGACAGAACAACGTCGCCCAGGTCATGTGTTCCCACAGTCTGGCGACTCCACTGGGGATAGAGAATTGGCCTCGAAATATTGACTTGTGATGTTTGGATTTATGTTTTAATTGACCGTGTCTATAGTGGATAAAGTGAGGGTTTAATCAAAGGTATTTTTAGGCTAGGTAATGGTTTGGTGTCTTCCTTCATTCACTACCTTTCTAGAAGGAAAAGCTGTGAAGGCACCTAGATAGCCATCTACTCGTAGCCTATTGTGATGGACTAATTTGGATGACTCGTTGTTTATTCCTGACAACAAGCGATAAGAGCCTAAGAGGCTTGAGTATTTAAGTGAGCCTCGCTCCACCTTCCCTCTGGGGGATCTACAACGGGAAATCCATTTGACAGTCCGTCACACACCATAACTCATTGGCACGTACCTTAGTGTATAAAAAATGGTGCGCTCACTTGGTTGCTCGAACCCTTGAGTGGGGAGACCTAGTTGTGGGCCATCTTTCGCCGGTGAGAGCCTTTGTCTATACTCTTGCTAACCCACCCATAGACCGGGTTGGCTAAAGTAACAATTATTTCCTTGAATATGTGCTTGTGGACCATCCTCATTTGGATGCAGTTGGACTATTGTCAGAAATGCGGGCTTGTTGGGCCATTTAAACTGGGGCAAGTTCGCACCTTATGACTATTAGGCCAAAAGCTTCTGAAATCTTGATAGGCCATTATTGTAGAAATTATTATGTCATGTTTGCATCATCGTTCTTCTATGCTTGTGTTTGGGAACATCGTCGTTTGAATCCATTTGGACCATTTGTCATGGGATATGGGCTTGTTGGGCCATTTAAACTGGGACAAGAACGTATTTCATGACTATTGGGCCAAAGGCTTCTAAGTGATTGATGGGCCACTTTGTGATTGTGTTCGGAACGTTATCATTTGGGTTTAGTCGGGCACTTTGTCATGAGATGTGAACTCATTGGGCCATTTAAACTGGGATGGGTTCACTCCTATGACGATTAGCCCGAAAGATTCTAAAATGATAACGGGCCGATTTGTTTGAGAATTTTAGTTGATTTAGTATGTTATATATGTTACATGCATCTCATGCACCTCATGCATACATACATCATGTTAACTCTTGTGTTCTAAAAGACACCATAGATACCGTTTGGGTTAGAGAAGGAACCAGACTCACTAAAAGAACAAGTATGAGTGAATCCGATAATGAGGTGTCCCGTATGGATCAGTTAGAGAACGGTCTCGCCAAGATCACTGAACAGTTGCAGGCTTTGACTACTGCTATGGCTGGTATAGCTGGGTCTCGTGCCGGGGTTAATTCTGGGGATATGAGGCAAGAAGAATCTCCGAACAGATTGGGGGATGATACCCCCGCTTTTGATGATGATATGGCAGAGTATGCAGCAGGCAGAGTGATTGGGTCTCAGGCAGAATTTCAGAAGCTTCGGGATCAGGTTGAAACAGTTACCTGCAAAATGAGGGGTAAGAACGAGGATTTGCTAGATTATGAGGCAATGACCTTCGGAGAACAGCTGCAAGCTCAGTTTAAAATGCCCGACATGGCCAAGTTTAATGGGAACGGAGACCCGAGGGTCCATCTGCAACAATATGTCTCAGTCATGAGTTCAATGGGCCTATCACAGCGCCAAGTCCAAAAGATGTTTGGGATGTCACTCGAGTGGGCACTTGTGGTTTGGTATCATAGCCTTGAGAAGAAGGTTAAGGAAGATTGGAAGGAACTAGCTGATGCCTTTCTGAAGCAGTATGTTACGGACTTAGAGATTGACTTGTCACTCCGTGATTTGGAGAACACTAAGCAGAAGCCAGAGGAAAGTTTCAAAGAGTATGTGGATCGCTGGAGAAGCCAGCTTTTGAAAATGCAGACTCGGCCCTCAGAGAATGACCAAATCAAAATGATCATCAAGGGCACCAAGCCCTCTATTTATAGTAAGCTGAGGAGGATGACTTCGATGATTTCTGATTTTCGACAGTTGAGGGAAACTGTCATGGATATTGAGGAAGAAGAGGCTGAAAATAGAAAGTTTTATGGCCATAATAGAAGAACTTTTGGGGGGCCTTCTGAGACCAAGCCCGCTACTGCCGAGGTCGCTACCGTCAAGAACAGGCGATTCTCCAATCTTGGTAGGCCTTTGTCAAATGTATTTGAAAAGCTGAAAATGCAAGGACTCCTAAAACCTTTGGAACCTAGGCCATTTCCGAACCCCGTGCCACCATACCTCAACCTAAACCAGTATTGTCACTTCCATCAAGAAAAAGGCCATGACACCGACAACTGTACCCGCCTTAGGCATGAGGTCCAGAACCTCATTGACTCCCATAAAATACCCAATCCAGAAAAAGAACAACCCAACACACACATGAACCTTCAACCATAAAGCCACTCAACCACCCAGGTTTCTTGCATTAAGATAAGGGATAACAGTGAAGAACCATAGGCCAAAGAAGAAAGCAATACTCCGATTAATGAAGTTATTCCTCCTAGTTTATTTGATCCTGCATTTTTAAAAAAAAAACATTGATTTTGTCTATTTGTTCTAACCATTTTCTTAAATGATAATAAAGACGTCCATTTCGCTGAATCTCTTCCGCAATATGAGTACATTTGAGAAAAGCATTCAACCGAGGTACTATGAAATTCAGTGATGTTTAGAACACGAGGAATCCTCGAATAAGCAAGCAGGGGGCAGTGAGAGTATCAGACTTGGAAGGGAATTAGTTCACCAAGCCGATCAGCGTAGACAGATTAAAGCGGTGGCTTGCCTGAGGAAAGGAAGACTGAGCAGTCACCAAGAGAATTGGCAGAAGACCTAACCCGACGGGATAGGAACATTCATGCATGCATACACGTAACACATTTTGCATCCTTTTGTGTTTGTTTTATTTTGTGTTCACATGTTTTAAAGAATAAGAAAAGCGGCAAAGAACAAGCTAATCAGAAATGGTAAAAAGCACAGTATCGGATTCAGGTAATGATTCCAGGGTTGAGGCCCGTTTGAGTTTGAGTTTCGGGGATGACACTCTGGGGGCGAGGCCCACATTGGTTCAGCATCGGTTTCTGCCGGGTATGGCACTCTGGGGGCGAGGCCCACATTAGCATCAACATCAGTCTTGCCGGATATGAAATCTGGAGGGCGAGGCCCACGTCATTATCAGTAGCTTGGGGACGAGTCCCAGGGTTGAGGCCCACATACAGCATCAGTCTAGGGGCGAGGCCCATATCAGTATCAGTCTGGGGGCGAGGCCAATATCGGCAGTATCGGTCCCAGGGTCGAGGCCCATATCAGTATCAGTCTGGGGGCGAGGCCCATATCAGTATCGGTCTGGGGGCGAGGCCCATATCAGTATCGGTCTGGGGGCGAGGCCCATATCAGTATCAGTTTAGGGCGAGGCCCATATCAGTATCAGTTTAGGGCCGAGGCCCACATCAGTATCAGATCGGGGATAAAGCCCACATACAGCACAGTTCGAGAATACAGCCCAGGAGAATAAGGCTCTCTCTCAGCACGGTTCGGGAATACAGCCCAGGAGAATAAAGCTCTCTCTCAGTACATTCCGGGAATACAGCCCAGAGGAATAAAGCTCTATCTTAACATAGCTCGGGAACAAAGCCTATGGGAATAAAGCCCACTTTCAAAGCAATTCGGGAACAAGGCCCAGGGGAATAAAGCTCACATTCAACACAGTTCGGGAATAAAGCCCACAGTCAGCTCAGATCAGGGAATAAAGCCCACATCTAACACAATTGGGGAACAAAGCCCACAGTCAGCTCAGATCAATGAATAAAGCCCACATTCGACAACAGTTCGGGAATAAAGCCCACAGTCAGCTCAGATCAAGGAATAAAGCCCACGTTCAACACAGTTCGGGAATAAAGCCCACAGTCGGCTCAGATCAGGGGAATATAGCCCCATCTCAATGCAGTTCGGGAATAAAGCCCACAGTCCAAACATTAGGGGAATAGAGCCCTATCTCTCAACAGTTCGGGAACAAAGCCCAGGGGAATAAAAGCCTCCTGTCAGTATAGTTTGAGAACAAAGCTCAAGGGGAAGAAAGTCTCATATCAGTATAGTTTGAGAACAAAGCTCAATGGGAAGAAAGCCTCATGTCAGTACAGTTCGGGAATAAAGCTCGGGAGGAATAAAGCATCATCTCAACAGTTCGGGAATAAAGCTCGGGAGGAATAAAGCCTCATCTCAACACAGTTCAAGAATGAACAAGCCGGGAATGGCAATCCAAGAATGGAGCAGAGTTCAAGAATGAACAAGCCGGGAATGGCACTGCAAGAATGGAAGCACGGTTCGGGAATGGACCAACTTACAGTAACAGTTCGGGAATGGACACCTTACGGTAACGGTTCGGGAATGGACCACATCACAACACGGTTCAGGAATGAACCAAGGGTCACAGCACCTCACCACCAAATCAACTCAACTCAACACATGGTAAGTCAAGCGGCAGCTGGCGAGCCAGGTAAGTGAAAATGCATTGCATAAAATTTGATAGGATTGTCACTGTTGCACATTACACAAGTCCCATCAAAGTGGGGGCAACTGTAGGCACTGCATTTTTACACATAAGTCCCTATGATGAGTCTCATTTTGGAGACACTACCTTTTAAGTCACGGAGGTCACGGGAAACGGACATCGGAATGGGAAATTCAGAATAAACAAGGTTCACTGTTTTCGTTAGTGCTTCGTTCGTGTTTACGTTCGAACGTCAAACTGATTGCGGGCGTTTGTGCCGCGTTCGAGGAAGCGTTCGAACGGTGTCGGTAATTCTGGTTTTGCTGCTAGCCTCACATCCAGCCCAATTAGCCCCCCAAAGCCCATAAAACACATCTGAAATTAAATAAATAAATATTAATTTAAACATTAAACATTAAATAAAATATTTAAACCATTTACCAATTAAATAAAGCATTTACCAAACTTAAACTAAAATCATGCCTAATTTAAATAATTTGAATATATTATATACTAAAACTAAAAAGAAGATATATCTAATTAAAATCTATCATAACCAATTAAAGCCAATCATATATTTGACTTCCTAATCTAATAAGATAATTACCAATCTAAAATATTGTATTCCTAAACCAAACCAAATCAAATCCCTTGCTTTCCTTGTCCAACACCAAATCAAATCCCTCTTTAATTAGCCAAATCCCTTTCCTTGTCAAGCCCAACCCTTTGCCTATAAAAAGAACCCTTCACCAACCTTCTCAACCCTAGTCTCTAGCTCATACACAACACACAGAAAAATTACAGGAAGAACACACCCAAAAACAGTAAGCAAAAGATAAAGAGGAAACGGCAGCGAAACCACAAGGAAACAGTAGCAAAAGACGGAGAACGACGACTCAAAACAGTAAGACAACGAACGAGAACAGTGAACCAGTGAACCGGGAGAGTTACGGAGCATCCACCCTTCCGACGATCGTGTACCGTACATCCGAGAGGTGATTTAAAAGGTTAGACCTGAGGGCACTTTTTCATTGGTTTATATTCATTTTTTTATCATTGAATTCTATTCGCATGAGAGTCGTTTATGGATGCATGTTGTGGCTTGAATGAAATGGAAGAGTGTCATCTCTTGTGGTATATAGGATGGAAACCTAGACGTAAATTCTGTAGCCGAATCCGAATGGACGGTAGTGCGGTCTGTACTTGGGATACAACTCCACGTACCACTTGAGTAAACGGAACCTTCTCTTGTTTTGTGTTGCTTTCATTTATTTATTTTTCGTCACCTAAATTCTGCATATTGCTTATTTATGCATGGTTCAATCGAGCGCATGGGCTTAGAAAGTGGAATGAAAGATTCCCTATGGGGATGGGTTAAAGCCCTTTACCACGATGCTTTGCCGCGCCGGTTGATGTGTGTTCGGTTGGATGCAAGACACGTTCAATCGAACATACTTAGTTGAATATGATTGTCTTTATGTTTGTATGCATGATGTGATGTGACGCGCATGGGCTTAGTATGTTGGTCTAAAGGTCCTCTCTTTGAGAGATCAAGAGCCCCCAAAAGGCCACCTTTACGGCAGTACTTCGCCGCACCCCTTTATTTTGTTGTTTATGTATTGCGTCCCATTTCATGCATCAGGTCTGTTCCCGTTCGAACGCGTTTACGAACGCAACTCGAACGCGCATGCATTTTGTCTTATCATGCATCAGGTCTCATTTCCGTTCGAATGCGTTCACGAACGCCATACGAACGTGAGCATTCTGTTTCATTTCCATTCGAACGCGTTATCAAACGCCATACGAACGTGAGTATTCTGTTTCATTTCCGTTCGAACGCGTTATCAAACGCCATACGAACGCGAACCTTCTATTTACCGTTCGAACGCGTTTACGAACGCTACACGAACGCGCACACACTGAACTGAGTCTGTCTTATCATATTCATGCATAATTGCCTCTTGGTTGATCTTTCTTGTGTTATATAGCCAACCGTATTATTTGTATTCCTGCATTTATCCATTCTATGTGTTCTTGGGATTGTATTCAAGCATGATTAGGCTGTTAGCATGTTATTTGGTTAATAGGTTCATGAGATAGTACTCAAGCATGATTAGGTTGTTCTTAGTTTTCCATATCATAGGATTGAAATATGTTAATGAGATCGCCATGTGACGTTGCATGTTGTGATGAACTTGTTGATGTATGCATATGAATTTAGAAGCATGATATTTTTGGAAATAAATGTTATTTAAGCCTGGTTAAATTATTACATAAATCCTTTTATTACAAGTGACATAAGTAAGGGACCATTCCGAACCCAACGGTTTGAGGTCTTCTCTTGCGAGGGGTGAGTGCGGTCTTAAATCTCATTTTCCCGG
This sequence comes from Zanthoxylum bungeanum, assembly GCA_019454045.1. Lineage (NCBI taxonomy): Eukaryota > Viridiplantae > Streptophyta > Magnoliopsida > Sapindales > Rutaceae > Zanthoxylum > Zanthoxylum bungeanum. The sequence goes on from SKCR01039704.1 coordinate 57,270, forward strand.
TTCACACCGGGTGGCGACTCCATTACTCTCCGGTTTAGTCCCCCGTGGCTACTCCGTACTCCCAACTAGGCCGCGAGCCTAGGACAGAACAGCGTCGCCCAGGTCTTGTGTTCCCACAGCTACCCTTGGCTCCGTCCTTACACATCTCACAAACTCGAGTCTCGGTCCTCTCCCTGTGTCTTCGTAGGATATTCTCCCACTCAGAGGGCTTATCTATTTCTCGAGCCCTCCACATATAGACTTTACACCTCCCGACATGTCCGCTTCGTTGAGTCAATTTTTCCTTTTGCCACCTCTCAAATGTCTCATCCTCGTGCCACTCCAACCACCATCTCTGAAGGGTGCTCCATGACCTTACCGGTACTGGACTCACCATCGCCGAATACCGACCCTGCACCCCCACAGAATTCAACACCCACCGATGCTCCGATCCAACCCCACCCTCCATTACACAGTAATCCCACAAGTACCACAACTTCACAAGTATCAGCCGATCAACCAATAAATATCGAGCAAAACCAACCTAGAGCGTCACCATCACTTGCAGAACACACCCACACCGACCAACCAGATACACACAACTGAGTACCACCCCTCCCCAAACACACAACCCTCTACCGACCACATGAACATCCCAGTTTACCACCCCTGCCCGACCACACCAACCGACCACATGTCCGATCGCACGCACCACCCAACCCCGATCACACAGACCCCGACCGCCCACAAGAATGCCCAAACTTATCACCCATCCCCGACCATACTAATCCCGACCAACCACATGAGCACTCAACTTCAGCACCCCAGCCCGACCACACCAACCCCGACCGACCACATGACCACTTAACTTTACCACGAGTCATCGTCACTCGTTCCAAGAACAACCTCCATAAACCAATTCAAAAACTTAACCTCACCGCCCATCTTCAGAAACCTACCCTCGAACCCACCACCATTACCTAAGCCCTCAAGGACCCTGAGTGGCGCCAAGCTCTGTCGGAGGAGTATAATGCTTTACTTCGCAATGGGACATGGGAACTAGTGCCACCCCGTCCCGACCAAAACCTGGTCGGCTGTAAGTGGATCTTTCGCACCAAATTTAATGCTAATGGTTCTATTGACAGGTACAAAGCATGATTAGTTGCCAAAGGCTTCCATCAACGTCCTGGCGTTGATTATTATGAAACCTTCAGTCCAGTCATCAAGCCGACCACTGTTCAGATTGTTCTCAGCCTTGCGGTTAGTCAATGATGGTCTCTCCGACAACTTGACATCAATAATGCCTTTCTTCAAGGCACTCTCACTGAAGATGTTTTTATGTCACAACCTTCGGGCTTCATTGATTGCGATCATCCCCATCACGTCTGCAAACTTCGCAAGGCCATCTACGGCCTCAAACAGGCCCCTCGAGCATGGTACTAAGAATTGCGCTAATTTCTTCTCCAATCCGGCTTCACCAACTCACAGGCCGACACCTCACTGTTCATCTTCAACAACCGCCACACCACACTATACCTCTTAGTCTATGGCGACGACATCATCATTACAGGAAATAATGTTGAAGCTGTCCAAAGATTCATTGACCAACTCTCTCAGCGCTTCTCTCTTAATGATCTTGGCCAGCTTGCTTATTTCCTTGGGGTAGAGGTTACTACCCACAACAATGATCTTTTCCTTAGTCAACGCAAGTACATTACCGATCTGCTTACCATAACCCACATGATTGACGCCAAGCCAGCCCCAACACCTCTTGCAACAAACCCGGTACTCACTTTACAATACGGATCTCCTTTACCTGATCCGACCGAGTACAGAAATATTGTCGGCAGCCTCCAGTATCTCTCTCTCACTCGACCAGACATTGCTTATATAGTGAACAAACTCTCTCAGTTTATGCATCAACCTACCAGTGACCATTGGCATGCCGTCAAGCGTCTACTGCGATATCTCTGTGGTACTCTGGACCATGGCATATTCCTCCGCCGCAACTCCCCTCTAGCACTCCATGCCTTTTCCGATGCTGATTGGGCTGGTAACAAGGACGATTTCACCTCCACTGGTGCTTAGATAGTATATCTGGGTCATAATCCTATTTCCTGGAGCTCCAAGAAACAACGCACAGTTGCACGCTCATCCACTGAGGCTGAGTACCGATCAGTAGCCTCCACTGCTGCCGAAATTAGATGGATTTGTGCTCTTCTTACCGAACTCGGTGTCAATCTTTCTCTCCAACCAGTCATCTACTGTGACAATGTTGGTGCAACCAATTTATGCTCCAATCCTGTTTTCCACTCGCGCATGAAACACGTAGCTCTGGACTACCACTTCATCCGGGAACAAGTTCAAAATGGTCTACTCCGGGTCTCACACATCTCTGGAGCTGATCAACTAGCAGACGCCCTTACCAAACCTCTTGATCGCTCTCCTTTCAACACACTCAAATCCAAGATCGGACTCTCTCCAAGACCGTCCATCTTGCGCGGGCATGATAAGATTACACCATCAAGATGAGAAAATCAAGGGAGAAAATCAAGGGATCTCAATTTTAAAATATTTGTAATTATGTCATTTATCTAGTAGTTAATCTCTTCTTTTTATTGTAATCTCTTTCCTATTTTAAATTTCAAACAATGTGTATATATAGTGCTCAATGGCATTGTGAATATCAAGAGATAAATATATTCTTCAGCTTGTCATCCTTTAAATCTCTTCAAATTTATCCATCAAGACGTAATTTATAGTTTAACTTGTATTTCTTTTAACTTAAATCCATGTAAGTAAGGCACCAGAAATATAATATAATCATTTGCACATTTTTTTTAAATAAAAAATGTAAATACAATGAGCAAAAATTCAAGCTTTATAGAATCATGCTCATTGTTTTCACATGTGCTACAGATACAAAATTACAAATTTATAATTACGTTGGGTTGTTTGCTTTGACTTCTAATTATGGAGGATGTCCCCAATTTCATTTTTTAAATAATAAATAAGGAAATGGGATTAAAGCAATGAACATTTTTTTTTTTTGAAATCTTTTGAAATTTCGTCACCAAACTACCTTTTCCGAGTTTAAATAGATGAGGTAAAACTTCCAATTATCTCAAACTCTTATAAGAAACGTATTTTTAAAAAAAAAAAAAACAGTGAACATGTAATTTAAACATTAACGAAAAAATGTGGTGTGCTTGTTACTTTTGGCAGTTTTTACTCTATTATTTTTTATATTCTAATGATGCTATCCAATGGGTAAAATTTTATCTTTTTAATTTTATATAATATAAAACTCCCCATTTCTCCCACGAATTGTTCAACAACCAAAGTCAAATATATGAAAAGTTCATTAGATTGCTCATATAAAAAATAAAAAAAAAAAAAAAAAAAATTGTAGCTAGTGATATTGATGATTTTGTGCTCATCCGATAATGGGTGATTTTCTTTTTCCCCTCAATCTTTGACTCGACCGTGCAAAATCTAATATTTTATTCAGAATTTCTAAAATTAAGATAATTATTTGATTATTCAAGAAATTTATTTTTATTTAGTGATTGAGAAAAATTCTTTTGTAATGTGTGAATCTAAAACATCACCTGAGTGATACAAGGAATTAAAATATACTAGTTGGAAACCCGCAGCGGATTTATTTTGATTTATGGTTATTTTTTTATATAATTTTAGACCATGTCATATTATACACAATGTATTTTTACGTATAGTTCGATAATGAGTCTCTTATGAGAACACACCTGAAAAGTTTGGGAAAGTTGTAAGGTTTAATGCTGTAATAGAAAGAAACCCCAAAAGATCCAATAGAATAGTCAAAATCGGGCCCAGACATCCCCTTATGTCTGGCCGGACGTAAACCATAATATCTAATCGGGCATACTCCAAGTATGGCCGGATATGCGTCGGTTTCCATAATAACTTACTTTAATTCTTAATCGATTACCTAAATAAATGGATCTTTTCCTTTTTAACCAAACTCTATACACTATAAAAAGGGGATCAAAACACACAAATAAACTTTTTAGAACGTTTAAAACCAAAGAAAAACAATAACAATCTCTAACTCCAGCAACGACCTTAAAGCTTTTTGAGGTGTTCTCGGAGCCGAGTAATGCTTGAGGTACGACCTGAGAGCCTCAAACCTTTAACACTACATATGATTTTTTTAAAGTTAATTGACGTCGTATATCCGACCGGACATCCTCTATATTCGGCCTGACATACATTGGTCATACAGAAAATTCAACCACTCTATTGGCTACATCCAGTCGTATGTGCTTTTGTGGTATATATGATGGAAACCCGGACGTATATTTCATAGCCGATTCTGAATGGATGGTAGTATGATTTGCACTCGGGATACAACCTTACATACCACACGAAGACGGACGTGCTAGATTTTGCATCTATATTTATCATCATACGTGTTTATTTACTACCTTACTATTGATCTAATTAATTATGATGTTGCCATGGCTTATCCTGGATATTATTTATGGTTTACGTAGTAAATCCGACCAGACTTCCAGCATGTCCGGCCGTAAATAACAATATATCCGGTAAAAAAAAATTGATTGGTCTGGCTTCGATATGTTTAATATGCATTTTAATATTATTTTAATAATACTAGACATCTTGTAATTCACTAAATTATTGCACTGCGTGTGATATAAACTGCTCATGTATGTGATTGCATTATAAGACACGTGAATCCTCTTTTGAGTCTGGATATTATACTGGCATCAGTAAGAGACCATTCCGAACCTAAACAGGTTTAAGGTCGGACCTTGTGAGGGGTGTAGTGTGACCTTATATCATTATCAGTGTCTTATATTGGGTGGTGCCACATTTATTCTCTGGTTAGTCCTCTATAGGTTAATCCATACTCTCTACGGATTGTGAGCCCAACAATAACGTGGTCGTCGACGCATAGACATAACGATAAATCCCATTTCGCTTCTACACACATCCTCTTGATTGTCGTTATTGTTGCTATTGGTAGTGCAACAGTTACGACAATAATTCATACATAACGATAGTTAGTTAATATTTAGAGCATATAAAATCATACCATTGCATTATTTTTAAAACAACAGGATTAACGTACTCTACAAGAGTTCGATACTGTCAGTATAATGCATGTATGATGTTAGTAAAAAATAATGAAAAGACATACTCTTAATCTATTTATTGAACAGCCAAACCGACACAAATAAAAATTTGATGTTCAAAAGTTCAAACATCTCAAAAAAACTCATTTAGATCAGTTAGTGACGAGATCTTCTCCAACAACCACGCTTGTATTATTCAAGTTGTAAACCTAAGATTTCAATGTTGGAATTGAAGGCACTAGGTATTGTAGTGTTGGAAATTCTTCTAAATATTCATTAAGGGTATATTTGTCCTTTGGATGCTTTGGGTGCTTGTGAGGGGTACAACCCTTTGGAGGGTTGCACCCCACCCCAAGGGGTGCCCTATTGGCACCCTTCTATGCCTTATAAAAGAGGCTTTAAATCCAATTACAAAGGATAGAGAAATAAATCCGAATTTTGATAGAGACATTTGGTTTTGTTTTTGGTTTTTGAGAGAGAGTTCAACCATTTTTCAGTTTGTATACTTGTCAATGAGTGCTCCTTGGACAATAAGGAACCAAGTTATCCTGAGAGAACGTTGGCCAATTGCGAATCTGTAAAGCACCTGTGACGGGGCCAATAAGTTCTTAAGGACAGAGGATTATCTCGACTTGGATTCGTTTTCACAATTTCCAAGTTTTCTGTAATTTCAAGTTTTAAGACTTTTTAGGGTTTTGCATGTTTTGTAGATCTAGATTTCTGTTTCTGGTTTGAATTGTTGTGTAGCATGTTATTTGATGTTTAATGACACTAATTATACAACAATCTTAAGAACTTAGCGCATTATAGTGTTGTTAGACTGTAAATTCGCATGCTAGGGTAGAAATTTTCTGGAAAAAATACGAAATGTGCATGTAAACCCATAGGGAGTTCGAATGCCCGACGAACGCGAAGGCTTAAAATCTGAAATTCGTTTCGTAAGAACGTTCGAACGCGTCCTAAACGCAACTCGAACGCAAACTCTCTGGAATCATTCCGTTCGAACGCGTTCTTGAACGTATACGAACATGAACTCTCTGGAAACATATCGTTCGAACGCGTTCTCGAATGCAACACGAACGTACACACACTGGACAGTCTCGTTCGAACGTAGATACGAACACAACACTAATGAATCTGTCCTGAAATTGTTATAAACTGCAAAGACTTATATTAGACTAATATTAACTTAGTAAATCATATACTGTAACACATTAAATCTTGGTAGTATAGATTTAAGTTATTATTAGGGTGTTCAATTATCACAAGCATACACTTAGTGATAAAGTTGAAACTTATTTCTGTGTTGCATACTTGGTTGAGAATTTAAAGTGTAATTTTACACAAGTAATTCATCCAATCTTGTTTGACACATACACATATATCTACACTTATTGTATATTGTTTTGTGACATTGGAAAAGTGAAATACTGAGTTTGAATTGCTAAGAGGTTCTATTGAGAAAGTAGTTAAAGGATATTCCTTATTTACTTTTCATAAGAAATCTTGGTTGGAAATTCAAGGACTTGTGTTTATTGGTACTAATGTCCAATAGAACAACAAGTGGACATTTGGTATATCACTTGAGACAATATTATTTGTTGGTCGTCGTACAATTTGTCTTTTGTAGACTTATTGAACCCTGTTGGTTTCCAGTTACATATGGTTAGCGGAAACATCACAGTACCGGTCTCTCATGGAGGAAAAACCGGAGAAGTTTGGTGGGGCAAACTTCAAACAGTGGCAGAGCAAAATATTGTTATATCTGACAACTCTGCAGTTGGCTAAGTACCTCAAAGATCCTCCGGGTCCTGTGGAGAGTGAATCAGAGGCAGCCAAGGAACTGCGAGAAGAGACATGGTTGTCTGGCGACTTCTTATGCAAGAACTACATTATTGGTGGTCTTGACAATACCATGTACATTGTGTACTAAGACATGTCTTCTGCGAAGATTCTCTGGGAATCTCTTGAGAAGAAAGACAAAACCGAGGATGCCGGACAAAAGAAATTTATCGTGGGTAGAATGATGTGTCTCAGTTGGGTGAACTGCAATTGATCATTCATGAAATACTGGATGAATGAATGAAACTCTGTGATACGTTTCAAGTTGCCACCATAATTGGAAAGTTGCCTCCATCATGGAAGGACTTCAAGAGCTATCTGAAACACAAAAGAAACAGATGAGCCTTGAAGACATTGGAGTTCGATTGAGAATCAAACAGGACAACAGGATGTCCTAGAAGGCCAGCTACAAGACTACAGAGTCTAAGGCCAACATCATTAAGGGTTGTAAAGGGTAGCAAGAAGAAAGAAACAGTGGAGCTGATTCTTCCCAAGCGAACAAGAAGTTCAAGGAAAAGTGCTACAACTGTGAAAAGAGCGGTCATATGACAAAGGACTGCAGAAACAAGATATCTCAGGACAATGGCAAGAATAATCAGGCCTATGTCACTGAAGATGAACAGTTAACTGATGAGATTTCAGAAATGAATCTCCCAGCAGTGGTAACTGAAGCCAACTTGGTTGGGAATCCGAGAGAATGATGGGTAGACACTGGGGCTACTCGTCATATCTGTGGTGATAGCAAGATGTTTTCCTCGTATCAGAAAGGTCGATGGCGGCCAATCATCTGACAATGGGAAACTCGTCTACCTCTAGAGTGGTTGGACAAGGCACAGTAGTTCTGAAAATGATATCCGGAACGGAGCTTACATATAAGAATGTTTGCATGTTCCAGATATTCAGAAGAACTCGGTCTCGGGTATGTATTTGTTTCTGACAAGATTGTATTGACCAAAAATGATGTATGTGTAGGAAAATGATACCTCGCTGATGGTTTTTCAATGACTGTCAATTGTGCTATTAGTAAAGCCGAAACTTCTACTTATATTATTGAGTCACAAAATGTATGGCATGGGAGGTTAGGACATGTTAATTATGATACAATGCGTACATTAATTAACATGGACCTTATACCTAAATTTGCAATGATAGCCAACATAAGTGTGAGGCATGTGTTGAAGCAAAAATACATAGAACATCATAGAACGAAGTTCTGAACCCTTGGAACTTGTACACACTGACGTGTGTGACATGAATATTGTGCAAACAAGAGGCGGTAAAAAGTACTTTGTCACTTTTATCGATGAAAGCACAAGATTCAGTTAAGTGTATTTGCTAAGGAGTATAGCTGAAGCTATTGAGAGCTTTATACACTGAGAACGAAGTTGCAAATCAACTTGGCAAGCAAAACAAAAGAATCAGGAGTGATAGAGGTGGTGAATATGTTTCATCATTCGGTGAATATTGTTCTGTGCACGGAATTATTCACGAAACCACTGCTTCTTATTCTCCTCAACAAAATGGGATTGCTGAGTGCAAAGACCGAACGTTGAAGGAAATGATGAATGCCATGTTGACTAGTTCTGGTTTACCTCGGAACTTGTGGGGGGAAAGCCCTGCTTTCCGTGAACTACGTTCTGAACAAGCTTCCTCACAGGAGATTGGACAAGACACCATATGAGTTGTGGAAAGGTTATGTACCTTCCTACAAATATCTGAAAATGTGGGGGTGTCTTGCCAATTGCCAAGGTGATGGTTCCTAAACCTAAGAAGGTGGAATAGGACCCAAAATTGTTGTTTGTATATTCATCGGATATGCTTACAACAGTAGTGCGTATCGATTCTTGGTACACAAGTATGAGATTCCTGACATCAATCTAAATGTGATGATTGAGTCAATGAATGCAATATTTTTTGAAGAGACATTTCCTTGTAAGGAAAGACAAAGAAGAGAGTCTCTCAAAAGATCTGTTGATACTGTCACGGACAGTGATCAGGTTGACCAAGAGTCAAATCCGATTTTCTGACATATTTATTAGAAAATGAGCCTCAAAGCTATAAAGAAGCAATGCCTTCTTTGGAGGCACATCTGTGAAAAGAGGCGATTAACAGTGAGATTGATTCAATCCTACAGAACCATATTTGGGAGTTGGTTGATCTTCTTTCAGGTTGTAAGCCACTGGCTACAAATGGAAAGATGAAAATGGATGGATCAATAGATAAGTACAAGGCGAGGTTTGTCATAAAAGATTATAGACAGAAAGAAGGCCTTGTTTACTTTGACACCTATTCACCAGTGATTCGTATCACATCGGTAAGGATGCTCATAGCCATAACAGCTATATTTGGTCTTGAAATACATCAAAAAGATGTAAAGACGTCATTCTTGAATGGTGAATTGGATGAAGAGACTTACATGGAACAACCAGAAGGGTTTAATGTTCCTGGATAAGAACAGAAGGTGTGCAAACTTGTAAAATCCTTGTACGGATTAAAACGAGCACCTAGACAATGACATGAAAAGATTGACAAAGAGATGTTGTCAAGTGGGTTTAAAACCGATGAGTGTGATAAGTGTATATACACCAAATCAACTCAAGAATGATATGTCATTGTATGTCTCTATGTAGACGATATGCTGATAATTGGTAATAATCATGAGTTGATTCAGTTTACCAAGAAAGTGTTATCCAGCAAATTTGACGTGTTGCGTTTGACAACGCGTTCGAACTATGTGGCTTAAGCATATCGCAATTAGAGTATTCAAGGATCATCGAAAGTCTGATGTATCTCACGAATTGCACACGAACTGATATCGTTCAAGTTGTGAATAGGCTTAGCAAATATACTAGCAATCCAGGACATAACCACTGGAAAGCCATAGTAAGTGTTTTGAGGTATGTGAAACTTCAAAATATGGGCTACATTACGAGAGATATCCTGCTGTTCTAGAGGGATACATCGATGCTAACTGGATATCTGATATAGTGGATTCCAAATCTACGAGTAGATTTGCTTTCACACTTGGTAATGCAGCCGTGTCATGGAAATCCTCGAGGCAAACATGTATTGCCCGGTCTACTATGGAATCAGAGTTCATAGCATTAGACAAAATAGCGGAAGAAGCGGAATGACTTTGAAACTTCATGGAGGATATTCCTAGTTGGCCCAAACCGGTGCCAGCGATTAGCATACATTGTGAAAGCCAATCGGCTATTGGGAGAGCCCAAAATACAATGTATAATGGTAAGTCTCGACACATACGTCAGAGACATAATACCATAGGTCAACTGCTCTCAAGTAGCATAATATCGATCGATTATGTTGAGTCGAAGGAAACCTAGCGGATCCACTAACTAAAGGTTTACCTCGAGAGCAAGTTGAGAAGTCATCGAGGGGAATGGGCTTGAAGCCTATAATCTAAGAATTGTCACTGTGGAAACCCAACATAGCTGACTGGAGATCCCAAGATCTAGGTTCAAAAGGGACAACAGAAACTTTGTGCAATTCAAAACAAGCACTGAAGAGTTTCGTACTCTTTCCCATTCCGATAATGACGCTGAGTGCTGTTTGTCATTGGTTAGGATAAGCTAAGGCTTTTAATGATCACTATATTAGGAGATGAGTCCTAATAGGGGTAAAGACAGATTACCTCTTCATAGTAGATCACCTATTTCAAGTAAGAATTGAGGCCGCTTCCATGGGAACCTTTAAAGGCGGGTTACCCTAAAGTGCTTGATGAATCCGGGACCGTTTCTCAGGGCCGAAATCAACACAACCGTAGAACAGGAAATGGTTGAATTAAAGCTGTGTGTTGACAATTGTCTTGGTTTACACCAACGACAGAACAGTTCAAGACTATGGGTCACTGGTTTGCCAAGTAAATCCGATTGTCACTCACTAGGAAAGGTTCAAGGCGAAAGCTACCTATTTCGATGCAGCTTTAGTTCATGATAAATCTCTCAAGTGTCTCCATGAATATTTGAAGAATTGTGGGGGATTGTTGGAAATTCTTCTAAATATTCATTAAGGGTATATTTGTCATTTGGATGCTTTGGGTGCTTGTGAGGGGTACAACCATTTGGAGGGTTGCACCCCACCCCAAGGGATGCCCTATTGGCACCCTTCTATGCCTTATAAAAGAGGCTTTAAATCCAATTACAAATGATAGAGAAATAAATCTGAATTTTGATAGAGACATTTGGTTTTGTTTTTGGTTTTTGAGAGAGAGTTCAACCATTTTTCAGTTTGTATACTTGTCAAGGAGTGCTCCTTAGACAAGAAGGAATCAAGTTATCCTGTGAGAACGTTGGCCAATTGCGAATCCGTAAAGCACCTGTGACGGGGCCAATAAGTCTTAAGGACAGAGGATTATCTCGACTTGGATTCGTTTTCACAATTTCCAGGTTTTCTGTAATTTCAAGTTTTAAAACTTTTTAGGGTTTTGCATGTTTTGTAGATCTAGATTTCTGTTTCTGGTTTGAATTGTTGTGTAGCATGTAATTTGATGTTTAATGACACTAATTATACAACATGTAGCACTTTTAGGCTCAATATCTCAGAATTTGTCATGTAAAACCTTTTCAACCAACCTAAGAAAAACTTATTCCATCACATGCAGCACTTATTAAATAAGTATCTGAATGCAAGTTAAACCAACCCTTAAACTATCATATTGATCATTTTTGATAATCTTGATACTCTAATTTTAAATGAACTTATCACTACTCACTGTTTGAGAATGATAAAAAGTACGAAGTCTTTCATCTGATACACACCGAGGACTATAATAATATAACAGTATTTTATTTTGGACCTAATTCACATACCACTAAATACTCTTGTTAATGGGAAATAATTTACTTTCACCTGGGATGATCAGCTTCCAAGAGGAACTATATTAGACTCACTTCTGAAAGAAAAATAAGAAAGTATCATAACACCAAAAAGTAAAAAGTATGCATATCATATATGCAACAATATTAGAATGAGAGTCAGATAGTTAGCTAGCTTAATAAAAACTTCTCATACTTGATAATACAATTTATAATTTACAACAATCAATAAATTTTTATTGTAACATAATAAAAATATGAAAATGATTGAGCATCTCCCTAAGAATTGTAACAATTAAAATATTTTCTGTTATGTAATTGAAGAGTCTCATTATCATAATTCATAAACACATTTATTCAACTCCCCAAGAGTTGGCACAACTAAAATTTTTTCTGTTATGTAATCGAAGAGTCTCTTGTCATTATTTTCAATTAAACACCCATAATCAATAGCAATAATGGTAACTCTTGAAATAATAGATAGATTGGTTAGAAATGTGTGACGAGAAGAAGAGTGGATATGTTGAATTAGCAGAAATCAAAATGAATTAAATTAATAAAATCTCAAATCAATTTATACACGAGGTGTAATACTCAACCATAAGTTTAAAAAATAGGATAATAATAAGGAGGTCAATAATAATAGGCCACACAAAATCTCTTGCCAAAGTTGTGGAAATCTAAAAGCCACAAAGGCCGAAAAAAGCACTTTTCAATATGTGGCCAACAAATACTTCCTTTTTTTATTATTTTATTTTAACAGAAGATTTCATGTGTATATATGACTCCCACATTAGCTTTATACATATAATAATGTAATGAATCATGGGTAGGCCATACTTATTTCCCCTTAATTCTTGGTAACTCTCCACATTAAATGTTTGCTTACCAAAAATCCCTTAAAAGAATGATAAAATTAATGACTCATTTTGGATTGAATATGAGTCAACTTCTAGATAAATAATTGCAATTATATTAAAAGATTGAGATAAAGTAATGAGAATGTGGAGCCTCAAGGGATATGGTTTGGTGACAAAAGACTTAGGATTTGGTTATTAGTTTATGAGTTCGAGTTCAGATAATGCATTTCTTGTAGGAGTATAGGGTATTTAGGGATTTTACATGCTCTACTTAAATCCGGATAGGGTGATTTGACGGCAGAATTTTCAACGTTTTCAAAAAAAAAATGTGGACAAATTTTGCTTTTTGCTACATATCTATATTATAAAGCACAATGGTGTGGGTGAAAGAGAAGACAATCAATGATTAAGATTAAGAGAGATAATATATCCAAAAATATCTTTATGTGGCTTAATTGACGGTTCACATCATTTCATTATAATATAATGGCTGATAAAGAATCATTTCATTATATAAATTCTATAAAATTAGTAATTATAGTTTACCAAACAAATAAAATAACAAAATCATTTTCATTATAAAATCTCTCTAAAAATATCAGTGGTAAATCATGCGATAAATTATTTAACATTATGCCATAGGTACGGACAATATCTAGTCTATATATAAAAATGAAAATAAATTATTATTGTTGTTGGAGAAGATGAGGAGTATTTATGTTTCCAGTTTGCATATCTTTGAAAAACTTGTGGGTTGCTTGGCCCAGATCTTTAAATGTCTGGCTCCCCACTGGGCCCATTCATAAGCAACATCCTGTAGAAACTATACAAACTACATATATAATAAGGTCATATTTTTCAGAGGTCGGCCCATCTGAAACCAGTTCAACTAATTACGGGTAGGGGTGTCAAAACGAATCAACGAATCGAATTTGTATCGAATCCTAAACGAATCGAATCAAAATGTGACTGATTCGTATTCGATTCGTTTATTAAACGAATCATAATATCAGGATTCGTATTCGATTCGTTTATTAAACGAATCGAATACGAATATTCATTTATTCGTTTAGTCAATGATATTATTTAATAAAATAATTTACCATACTTGATTTACAATAATTCTCCATAAATATATACATATGAAATATGTAATTAATACATTTACTAAAAATATCTCACCAAATATCGAAAATATTAATTTTTCTATGATAATTAACTATAATTTCTCGAATCTTAATTGAAAATTAACAAGAATTAGTAAATAAAAATAATAAAACGAATCCTAAACGAATAAACGAATCAATGTGCTTAAATTCGTATTCGATTCGTTTAATAAACGAATCGAATCGAATTGACTCATTTATTAAACGAATCCATTTTTCCAAACCCGTATTCGCTTTAAAGCGAATCGAATCGAACGAATAAACGAATCCTGACCCAAATTGCCACCCCTAATTACGGGTTAAAGGGGGTCTCATATCGTTCGGTCCGGGTTTTAAAATACTACTATCTCGAATTCGATAATTTTTTAGGTTTTGTAAAAAGTTTATATTAACTTTTAAATTTTGTAGGGTTTTAATTTTCTTTAGTCCAATTACAAATATATATCATTAAATATTTTCGTAAATATAAAAATTTACTCATTTTTTTTTATAGGTAAAGGGGTTTTAATAATCAGGACATAGAAGGATTGGTGGATTAATGACTTAAAATACGAACCCGGCACAACATGATTATTAAAATTATTGACAAACATGGGCAGTTCAAAGGCATTTGGATTGGGCAATTTTTTTACAAGGCATTTTTACATACGGATGCATATTTTTTAGTTAATAGTTTTTCAATCTTAACTGAAATTGGGGGCTTCTTAATTCTTATAATATAATACATAACTTTAAAAAATTAAAATTTTAGGATAATTATTTATTAAAATATTATTATGAAGATATATATAAAATATAGTCTTTTTCCTAATTCATCTAAGGTTAGAACCGACATTGTTGAAATGTAAGCATTGCACGTGAGAAAAATTGGGTGCTTAAAGGCATTGTATTATCGAGGGAGGATGTCAAAAGTCAAAAGTCAAAAGTCATCGAATAAAAGTCATTTCATCTTTATCGGCTTTCTTTTCAGTAAGAAAATATGATAATAACTTGGTAAAGTTGTCTTATTTTATAAATTATCATATAAACTTTAAGATTTGTCCAAAAAAATAATCTGTAACTATTTTGTTATAATGCGGAAAGGACAATACATGGAAAGTTTGAGTAGTGATATAATTATAAGATTATAATTTAAAATTTATATCTCAATTGATTTGGATCCAACCAATATAAATTTACTACTTGATGAGATAATTTTCATTTAGATGAAAATTGATGTGGTATCAATAATTATTTATCACGTGAATTTATGAAAATCCAAATTTAATATTCAAACGTTATACATTATATATCATAAATACATATATTTTTATCTTCTCTTTTGTGTGATGTCGTCACTTGATATTACGGTGGTGTTGACACTTAGCAATGTAGATAATGGTGATAATATTTTAAAACTTTGAAATATGTGATGCATTTAATAAGTGAGTAAATTTGATAAAATGAATGTATTTATCATTTATAGGAGATAAATGTGCATTTAATATGTGAATGAACTTGACCTAATGAATATATTCAGTCATTTTGAGTGAATGAATTTGATTTAATAAATGTATTTCTCATTTTTAGGTGAATGAATTTTCTAATGCAATTAGTGATTTGAGATAAATGTTATTGATTTGTTTTGTTATCATTATAAATATATGTGTACAATATTATAAATTAACTACTTTTTATTCTTGAAGGAAATAATTGAAATTTTATCCAATCTTCATTTTATTTTTTCTCTTACTTCCCATTATTTACACAATATTTATTTAATGTCTCATGAGGTGTACTCATCTCATGTATCATTTTAAAAAAGTATGCTAATATTTATAAATGAAATTTAAAAAATCATGACTGCATACATAATTTGCAAACTCTTGAAAATCATGTAATTTGCTAACAGTTGAACACTTTTTTTTTAAAAGTAAAAAAAATAAGAAATACATGGATAATTACATTCTGCCCTCTGAAGCTTGACAAAATCACAAAATATGATATTTCTCATCTCAATTTTACTTTACAACCTTATTACAATTGACAACATACTGTTACCTAACGGCTCTTCACCTTGAAAATGGGGTCAGCCTTGTAGCTCGCTCGTTTTCTCAGCAAGTCACCCTAATTCTTCACTTTCCATCAAAAGACCCCTTTATAATCTAAAAAAAGGCCTAAAAAGTTCATAACTTTTAAATTTAAAAATCCAATTTTTCATCTTCAAGCTGTGAAGAAAAACGAAAAATCAAAACATCACTTGTCAATGGCTTCATTTTTGGGCTCAGTGAGGCCAACCCCATCTTCAATGTCCTGTTTTGCTCCTTGTAGGCGCCAAATATCGCTTTACAGCTCGCAACTTTCACTTTTACGATCTGGGTCCGTTCATTTCAAGAGGATTCTTCAAGCTTGCCTTCAATCTAGTATGTTTTTCTATTCATTTTTGTTTTGTTTTTGGGTATTAATGGTTCAAATTATAAAGGCGTGTCACGAGTCTGATCGAGAATGGTTTATTCTTGGCTTTGCACATTGTTATTGTGATTCATCTTTTTATATTTGTGAATTGAAATGTAGGCAAGATAGATTTGTAAGCTTGTGTGTATGAGAAATTCTCCTTTTGTTCACAAACATTTGAAAAGCTTTAATTTTTAGTAGATTTAGATATAATGATAGACTTACAAGAATTGATTTTCTGAATGTATTGCTTGTAGAAAACATTTGATTGCGAAGAGTAGTTGATAGTGATGATGCATTATGAAAACGTTGGTGGTTTTTATTTCTGCTTGAAAGAAAATTATATGTGAGCATTAGTAGCTATAGATAACTTATTAGTGATCTGAAATTTCGTTACAGGCTTGGCAAGTGAGGATAATGGAGTGCAGTTACCTCAGCAATCTGAAATCATATTTATGGGGACTGGAACTAGTGAAGGGATTCCTCGTGTGAGCTGCCTAACCAATCCTTCCAAAAAATGCCCGGTATACTACAGAAACTCCTATGCTTGAGCCACATTGCTGCATTATAATCATGAATGTTTAATTGATTGTTTAGGTTTCTATAAAAGTGAATGAGTGAAATCTATTGGAGACACTAATTGAATCCCGTTTATCTACAGGTGTGCACAAAAGCTACAGAACCCGGTAATAAAAATAGAAGACTCAACACGAGTATCCTTATTCGTTATCCTGGGCCATCTGGAAGGCACAACATTCTAATAGATGCTGGCAAGTAAGTGAAAGATACTCCTACATGGATCTTGCTTGGCTCTTGGTATGATTTGGATGGGGAAAAAATGAGTATACCTTGTGAAGTTAGGACTGGCTGAAAATGCACTCTCATTTCTTAATAGAAAATGCTACTAATTTTCAAATTCATATTTGTTTCCATCTAATTGTCATGATATGTGCTTATATATGAGCAAAAATGAAAGTGTAGTTGGTCTTATAGAAATTATGTAATTAAATATTGATTGTGTAGTAGCCTTACTTTTGGGAAATAAAGATGGAAATTTATTTGTCCTTGAGACTCCTTAAGACTAAACTGGGTCCCAAAAAATAAGAAAGAAAAAATGAAAAGTTCCTGTAACTGAGCAATTTTTGCAAGTTTCTCTTATTCCCCAAACTTATAAGGCAAGATTTGTCTTTTGAATTTATGTTTTGCAGGTTTTTCTACCACAGTGCTCTTCGATGGTTTCCTGCCTATGGGTCAGTCTTTATATTATTCACTTGAACCATTTTTTAGCTCTATAATTACAAAGCATATGAGATATCGGATGCTTATTCATGATCTACAAAGACTTCACTTGAGATTATACGACTGTAGCTTGTAGAAGCTTTTCATGTTGTACTTAGACATTTCCATAAAGGAATGGGAATATTCGCAATAAATTGCATGCAATTATAAAGGACAACACGGCATAGGTGCTGTAGTGCATAAAGTTTTATTTTATTTTATTATTTTTTGTGGAGTACGCTTTGTCTCTTTTCTTTGTACTTTTTATGATTAAGTTCTATCAGGGCTAACATTTTGATGATTTTGATTCTATCTCCATATATTTTAAGCACAAATCAGCCTATTTCCTTGAGGTGCTTGATTTCTTCAATTGCCATTTTCAGGGTTCCATGTGTGCTGAAAATTTTCAGTTTATATATCAGCGATTTATATATTAATCAACAAGTATATCGGCATCCATATTACTTGACTTCTTTTGTTTCGTATATATTGATTATTTCCATTGGTATTTGGCACATACAGCTTTAAAGATGGTTAATTTTGCACCTTAACTTATGCCTTTACAACCAGTTGGCCTAAACAAGCATAAAATGTGTTTTAATATGCATACGCAAACATTAGATATGAATAGAAGTAAACGCGTATTAGAATATAAATCGATGCTAATTGTTTAGAATAATATTCTTTGTATATTGCTCAGAACATATCTCTCTATTGATGGTATGCAAGTTTATTTGTCTTCATCCATCTTTCTTGCTTAATGTCTTTTGAAGTCTTAATATACCCTAAGGTCGGAAGTTGGATTGTGATGCTTTTAATTCTGATATGGCATATGTCAGGTCCTTGCCTTATCGTAACTAGTTGCATTTCTGCCAGGATAAGAACAATTGATGCGGTTATAATTACTCATTCTCATGCCGATGCAATTGGAGGTCTCTGACAAATCTTTCAAATTTTTTTCTTTAATCAAGTGTTCAAATTTATGACACTGCATTACGTTTTCTCTTCTCATTTTCTTATTTTTAGTATTATACCAGAAGCACAAATGTGCTCTACACTGACCTTTCATTTTTTTTTTTTTTTGCTCTTTTGAAGGATTGGATGATCTTCGTGATTGGACAAACAATGTGCAGCCGCACATTCCAATTTATGTTGCAATGCGTGATTTTGAGGTTCAAAATGCAATCCTGCTTTTCTTGTAATGGATTTTGCATGTTTCTCAGCTTCATCTGATCTTGGAAGTTGGAACTAATAATTAAAACAATTTCAGGTGATGAAGAAGACTCATTATTATTTAGTGGATACAAGTGAGATTATACCTGGTGCTGCAGTTTCAGAACTGCAATTTAATATCATTGATGAGGAGCCATTCATTGTACAAGATTTGAAGGTAACAATTATTCACTTAGGAGTAAAATGGAAATTTCTTTCAAGTCTCAGATTTATGAAACCTGTTTTATAATTTAGTGCCCTGAAATGGCTCTCGTTTCCTTTGACTTTATTTCAGATCTGTGATTTCAGCCAACAGTTTATGAAATTAAGTAAATTAAAAATTCTGAGGGAGAATATTCAGAAATAAAAAAACAGTTTTGATAAAGGATTTACCATTGGGATTTAACAAAGATAATTCGGTAGGTAGGAATAATATGAAAACATGACTTTTTTTGCTTCATTTTGATGTCTATTCGTCTCTTTAAAGGCCTCTTATATATTCAACTCAAAATCTGATGTTAACTTGGTTCTAAATTGACCAATTGTAGTCTCTCCTTGAAGTCCATGCAACTTGGCCTTGTGATTCTCTGGTGAATGACAGTTTATGATGCATAACGGTTTAGGTTTTGTTTGCTAAAGTAAATGCATTCTGTATTTGTCACATTTCATTCTGATATGCTTTCTTTTCAAATGCTGTGCTTCAGATTACTCCTTTACCAGTGTGGCATGGTGCCAGTTATCGCTCCCTTGGCTTTCGTTTTGGTAAGATTTGTTACATCAGGTAATGCTCTAAATGTGATTTGTTCTGGATGTGTAATGCTTTCATTCTTTTCTGACTCCAGAAGTTTAAAGTTTATCCTTTGTTGTTTTTTGCAGTGATGTTAGTGATATACCTGAAGAAACTTATCCACTTCTAAAAGACTGTGAAATCCTGATAATGGTCCTCTCTCTCCCTCTCTCATGCAAAGACACATATATCTCTTTTTTGTTACGTGTGTACTTAATTTTCTTTTATGTACGACTACAATTTGGGTTTAGCCTAAATGTCTAATCATTTCTTCAGGATGCTTTAAGGCCTGATCGGTCTTCTTCAACCCACTTCGGACTACCAAGGGTATACACTTTTTTGACACCTTCAGGTGATAAATTTACATTATTGAAATATCAGTTTAACTTTTAACTTTCTTTCAGGCCTTAGACGAGGTGCGGAAAATTCAACCGAAGAGAACACTTTTCACCGGTATGTCAACGGCCCCTTGTGTAACATAGTTATTCTATCTTTCTGTTGAAAAATTCTGGCTTTTTCCTTAACTTTACATCTGTCTTTAAATCGAAGTTAACATACATACATTCTCAAACATAGCATTAATGCATATATTACATCTGTCTTTAAATGATTCTTAACTCATCCTCTTTGCACTCGCAAAAGGTATGATGCATTTGATGGATCATGAAAAAGTGAATGAAGAACTTCTAAAATTGATGGAGACAGAGGGTCTTGATGTACAACTCAGTTATGATGGATTGCGTGTGCCAGTAATGCTCTAGCCCTTATCTTGTTTTTGGATGTGGGAAAGATACACTGCATATACCAAATGTATTGTAGCCTTTATCTTGAAAACTACAGACTCCAAATTCCAAATTGATCATCTTGACCAAGTTATCACAAACTAATTATACGAGGTAATCTTTCCAATGAGTTTCATTTTCCTCGTGTAATCCTGCTGAACTATAAATGTGACATATGATCATCATTATTTGATGCATTGGAATAGTACCCGATTCTTCCCGCTTGATGTTACTTCCTAAGTTGCTCTATTATTTTCCTTTGACACTAACATGTTTGAAAGCAAGAGATGCTGAGTTATTGGTGACTATCTGGGGCCTGCTTAGGACTTTTATAAATGCATAGATAATAGTAGTCAATGCAATCTTGTCTTACTTTTATTTCCCCTAGTAGGTGTGCAGCGAGTCTAAATAAGTTCTTTATCTCAATTATTTGCCCCATCAACAGCAAAAGCATGTCTAAAATAATTTTGGGAAGACATGATTGTCGATTTTGAGTTGAATTATTCGGAATTTGTTGAATGTTCTGGGTTTGATATAAGTTTTATGATAATGACAAAAAGTATTACTCACGTTTGGCTAAACCATTATTGGAATTTTGAATGTAGGTTTCCCAAAGAGTTGAACTAGAGGAAAAAATATATATGTTATTTTAAGAAATGAAAGGAGTGCAATTCGTGCTCTGTGGGAAGGTTGGTCCCAATTTTAAATTAATTAAAAAAAAAATTCAGAATCGAATCGGAATTGTCCGGTCATCCGATTTCAGTTCGGTTTCGATTTCCAATTCCACATTCTTGTGAAACCGGGAACCGGAAAATTCGATTCGGTTCCACATTCTTGTGTTAAATGAGTTATTATTACAGCTTTGAGATTTTGCAATCTGGATCTAAAATTTACGACCTTGAACATCCTATTTGCTATCTTTATTTTATTTTTATTTTTTAATAATATCAGGACTTTGTAGTAAGATTATTTATATTTAGTAGTGGAAGCAAAATGTTCCGGGTTTAAATTTGAAGGATACGTTTATTTTGAAATGACATTCAATCCAAAAAGTGATAAAAAGGTGACAGAAACATTTTCACTGAGCTGACCTAAACGACACCGGTTACCCACAGTAACTTTTTGTATGTCACTCATCCGTCCCTGTTTAGGCCAATAATTATTACTCTACTTAAAAACACATACATCAACTATATAATGCTTATTTCTCTAGTTTCCTGATTATAATTTATAAATATGTATTTTGAAAGAAGCGTTCAAATAAAATAAACCTCTATAATTAGGGTCGATAATTTTCAATATTGTTCTGTCCTATCTCGTTTGTGACGAAATTTGAGATATTTTTTATTTCGAAAATGACACGGGATCAAAAAATATCTTAAAATTTTTAGATGGACAATATGAGATACAAATCGGAATAAGATTTAACTGGATACAAAAAAATAACGAAACGAGATTGAAATGATTTTATATCCCGATTATATAAATATGACGGAATCCCATCCCATTGATATAGTAAGAATCAATTGATATACATAATTTCTCAAATACAATTTAAAGAATACGAAAATAGGAAATAATAATAATAATAATAATTTTTTTGTCAAACATGAAATTTTAATCTATTCTTTCGATTAAAAAAAAAAAAAAAACATGTATAATTTTTCTAATTGCTTTTTGGAGTCCATGATGGGCAATAGGGAGTCATTGTCTGGTGGGGGCCAGACGGTAAGATTTTGTGGAATGGTCGGCATGGATGCCAGGTGTCAAAACAAGTTTTGCCGCCTCTTCTGAAAAACGAACTCATAGAGAGAGAAAGAGAGAGAGGGGGTCAAGTCACGCACTCTGCATGGATCTCTGAAATCAAATCCAATCAAAAACCGCCACGTATACATATCAGGTCAAGTACGAGTCCTCGATTAGTCTCTTTCACGGGTGTGTGTCGAAACAGACAGTGAAAGGCTGTAACCCTGCAATCATAATAATAATAATAAATAAGTATTCTCTGCTTCACGGTTCATCATTTTATCATGAATTCCGACGCTCAAGAACTTACACGTGGTTGATATCTAATTTTGATCGAATGTGAATGGGTGCGGTGCATCGAGGATGATGGAGGTGATGTGTAGTTTAGGAGAGTTGAGTGTAATTGATATGTTTGACAATTAGGAGTGGGGCCCCAAGATATCTCAATCATTTAGAGTGGGACCCGCAGCTTTAATATGTGCCCCCTCGTGACTCTGAGTGCACACATTAACAGTCATGATAATGAATTCTGATAGTGACATGATATTGATACAAATTATTCTCCTCAAAATCAATCTTGGCTTCACTGTATTTAGCCTTGCAATTTAGGGCACAAGAGTGTGAATGCTGTTAAATCTCATGCCCCCACGTGATTTTTGCTACAAAATAAAAACTACATACATATATATATATATATATGTAAATGTAATTTGGGGCATAAATGAATGATATTATTTCCATTATTGGTAAAATTAAAAGTTTTATGTGTTTGATTTTTGCTTATATGAATACTACAACGTAGTGCTCTTTGATATAACACTTCTATTTTTTTATTGCGAGCTATGTTTTTAAAATCGGATCGGATCGGTCTGTTCGATCGGTTGAACCGGAAATCGATCTTGAATCCGATCCAATCAACCATAAAAAACCGACCTATAAAAAAAATTAGTCAAAATCAACTAACTGAATTGGACCGGGTCAATTTTTTTAAAATTTTAAAACTAAAACTTAAAATTTAATATTTTTATAATTTTTAATTAAATAAAAATATTTATGACGTCAGCCGGTTTCATCGATTTTTCGGAACCGTTCAACCGGTTGAACCAGTGATCCATTAAATTTTTTAGATCACATATTTGATTATCGGTCTAGTTCTTTGATGTTGGGTTATTTTTTATAATAATTGATGTTCTTCTAATAGCATCTTGCTAATATAAATAAAAAACAATTAAAATTAAGTGTTGGACACTCAATTAAATGTTATAATTTTTTTTATTGTTGATTCAGTATTCCAACAAAAATGCAGCTCTTAAATAAATTTAAAAAAAAAAAAAAAAAAAAAACCCTCCAAAGTCCAATGTTCTCAAAATGGAAGGTTTAACTTTTAGGTCCATTCAGTGAAGTGGGTAAATGAGTGTATGTATATGAATATGAGGTGGGAAGTAATATATAAATGACTAAAACAGGAAAATGGTATACAAATTTGTATTATCTGATCACATTTTTGGATTGAACAGATTCAAATGTCTGGCTTTGTTTTATTGACAAATCAAATCAAATTGGGCACACATCCAAACCAAACAAATCATAACACTTGTCTTTCAATGAGCCCAAAATTCATGGAGTTTTGTGATTTTTTTTTTTTTTAACTTGAAATAATGACAATGATTATCCGTACTGTCCACGCAGATAAATTGATCATACACAGATTCTGAATTTTTGAGTTTAATTCTTAACTTTGTCTAAACTCTCACGAGTAATATAATTAATTATTAAAAGAATTTGGTTTTCGATATTGATTAATACGTATGAATCGTAAAATTTGTAACATGTAACGTTATATTAGTAGCTTTTTAATATTTATATTATAAAAAACACTTTTGCTAAAAGCGCTTAATCATTTTAATGTCATGAGGGGAGTGATTAAAAGGGGAAGAAGGAAGAAGACCACAAAAGCAGATTTCAGGAAATGAAATTTGATTAATGTACACCGTGAATTTCACATTCGTTCTATAATCGAGAATTTATATGACGATGGCACTATCAATCCTGCAAAACAAAAGTAAGTGAGTTTGGAGTAGCTACCCATCGGTATGGTGGATGTCGTAGGCACTCCGACGCTTAAGTCAGTGACGATGACGGGTGTAAAGAAATGGAATAACAAGATGAAGGATTTCTTTGATCTTCGTAGATTGCCGTGACTCGTGAGGGTGGTAGGATGATATTTAAGGTGTTATGTATGCTTTGAGAACTCGCGTGGGAGAGCTAAAGCTTATGTGTCTCAATCCCTTGAATCGTCTATACTTTTATAAGTTGTGAAGTAGCCATTGTAGTCGATTTAGGATTCCTTAGAAGTGTTGTATTCCAATCTTATTTAGGAAAGAATATTAAAGTAGAAATCGAATTAAGAATGCCTAGATATTCAGGATTAAGAGTAATCTCTATTGTACCAAGATTGTACCAATACTGTATTTGTAGGTGGTTTGTTTCGATCCAAATACTTAGTTATTCTTATTAGGAATGAATTAGTCGTATGTAGACTAGCGGACGATGTTTACCGGGACATTACATAATATGGGGCAACGTTGATTGAGACATTGCTCATGCGTTGTTGGCTGAGACCTTAAGTAGTACGATTAGGGTCTCATGGAGACCTTTTCAGTCGGTTGTGCTCCTGGAAGTATTTAGGCAGTATGAGCATCTTCCATTAGGGTGTATGAGCTCGTGGACCCTGTGTGTGAGACATGTGTGTAGACTCAATGCTGTTGATAACATTGCGTTAGTTCATATTTAACCTAATAGACTTGATGTTGTATGAGATCAATGTTGACTAGAATGTCCATGTCGAGTAGAGCTCTGACGGTTGGATCTCATGTTGATTAGGTCTTATTGGCAGCCCATGATGCCACTCGGATAAGATGAAAGTCAAAAGACATGATCGATCTTATGCTTAAGACACAATAACGCTTGCACCCTTAGCTTAAATTTAGTCTATACAATTAACACAAGAAAATTAAGTTATTAGAAGTGGTCTTAATTGATTAATAGCTTCCAGTTACTTCATGCTACAGCACACTTGTTCTAACCAAATAACAATTTGAATCATAAAAAATCCACCAAGTAAATATAAGAGAAATAATGTGACTTTTTTTGTGTGTGTGTGTGTCTACCTACCAATATGTACTTTAATAATTCTTCATTTGACCACCTACCTTTGTATGATTTTAAATTATCAAATGATCAATGATAGCTGAGTCATATAATTCTATCATATACTGTATGGTCACGGTTAAATTATTTCAGGTTATTTTTGGGTTCTATCAAAATATTTAAATTCAAGCAAAATCATCTATTGAAGTTTCTCTTTAATATTATTGTTGGTCTTTTTTTTTTTCAGTAGCTTTTTTCTTTGGCATCGTACCCTGTTGACGCCTGAAATCGAACTAGCTATAGGAGAGAAAATGCAATTCTTCTAACGATGATTTTGTGTGCTCACTCAAGTAATTATATGCTCACACTTAGAATTATATATATCTTTTATATAATCGGGGTTAATCGGGTGACCTACAAGTTGTTATTGAACTTAAAATCACATAAAATGGTCAGGATATTATAATATTTTCCAACGTAAACTCTCTGATACTCAAATCAATTATGTTTTTTTTTGTGCGGAAATATTTAAATAAAAATATATATTTGTGCGATATTTTTCTTTGTACGTAAAAGGAGTTTGGTACTTGATATAAAAATACATAGAAAATCCGTATTTTTTAAATCCAGCCCTATATGTGAACACATTGATTCGATTTTTAATAAAATAAGAATATATTAAATTGAAAATTTTCACTTATAAACTAGGGTTGGTAAACAAATTGGGCTTTAAAAAGTCATACCATATTTTAAGTCTTTTTATTTAAATTAAAAAACACATTAAGAATATTAATTTAAAATTTTAAAAATTATGTTTTTTTTTTTCAGTATTTTGAAAAATATTAATAAATAATAATTGAATTTGTGGATGGCCTTTTTTTAGTATGAATAACTTTAGATCTATTAATTTTTTTTTTGAAGTGCATGCACTTTTTAATTTGAATTCGATTGGATAAAAATTCAAAGGCAAAATAACACCCAACTACCTTATAAGCTATTATAATGACATTTTATTTCCTATAGTATTAGAAATACAAGATTTAATTAGTCTATATTGTTATTATTATTTTGTAAATTAAGCCACTTTTCATCTAATTTTTGAAACAAACTTTTATCATATTTGAACAGTTTTTGGGTATTCAAGTCATTCAACACTAATCAGATGAAAAATGACTCAAAATTAACGAAAAATATTTAATAGTTAGACTAAAACTTGTATTTTCAAAATTATAGAGATTAAAGTATAATTATAATAATTTACAGGATAATTAGATATTGTTTCCTAATTTAAATGTAACAGAATCTTAACCATACATGTATTACTATTAAAGATTTAAAGCATGAGTGACAAAATATTTTGAAAAATATAATATAACTCAACTCTGAATCTAAATTCAATATAATTTTACATCATCTTCCACCAAAGGACATAACTTGGTGGTATAGGGTTTAGGATCTCACCTTTTCAAATTCAGGAAATGTGTTTCTTGTAAGAGCTTGGCGGTGGGTTTCCAACGATTTTTTTTAAAAAAAAATGTTTCAAAAAAGGTCAAATTTTAAAATGTGCAAACATGTTTAAGATTTATTCTATTTGGAAAGTGAGTCATTAAACTAATGTATAAGTAAATTATTTTGTAAACATGTCTATGGCTTGAATAATGACAAATGGCTCCAAATCAGATCATCAATCCAAGGACTTAGCATATATACATAACACTATGTAAAGATAATACTCTCATGTTGGTTTTATATTAATAATTTCCTTAAAACAATTTTTTTTTTTAAAAAAAAAATTTAAAATTTGAAACATATCTTTGATTATTTTAAAGAAAAGGATGAGCTGGGGAGAGCATAATTGAGACTTGGGTCGAGCAAGATCCCATTTCAAAAACTAAAATCATTATTGAAGAATAAAACAAGAAAATGACAATACAAAAACAATTATTTATTTATTCCCATTTTTAATTTATTTTTTTTTCCTCATCGAAAACATGAACAAACAGAAAGACAATGTAGTCTACATAAAGTACCCGCATTGTGTAGTGGCACAAAAATATTGTAAATAAGTGATAGTGAAATCTTTATTAAGTCCCTAAGGGGTGTGTGTTGGTGGTGTAGGGTCCAGGATCTCATCTTGAGGTTCTGGGTTCGAATCCAGGGGGTGCACTTCTTGTAAGAGCCTGGAACAGCCGGTGATTTTACATGCGCTGCGGCCCAGAATGGGTGGTTTGATGGCGGGGTTTCCATCATTTCAAAAAAAAAAAAAAAGAAATCTTTATTAATTAATTTTTTTGGTCATTGTTGATATGGCATTGAGTCTTATATGAATATTTATTTGCATTCATTGATTGACATAATCACCCTTTGAATTATTTTTTTATTTGATGAAAATCAAATCCAATCCCATATTAAGACCTGTTATGGCTTCTTCAGCTTTTTGAATATTAAAAGTTATTATTATTATTATTATTTTTGTTTTTGAATGTTGTTTGATTGGTACTTGATTAGAGTTTTTTTTAGAGAATAGAGCTATAATTTTGAGCTTTTGGGAATTGAAATTATAATTTTTTTAAGAGTGAAAATATTTAAAATATTTTTGTTTTAATTCACAATCTTATTTCATTCAATTCATAACACAATTTTAACAAACTTATTTATCAAAATAATTTTATAACTTTTAATAAAAGTTCTCATTCACAACTAAATTAGTTTTGTTTTTTTTTTTTGTAAAATATCTATTTATAAAAGCTTTACATGTAGAAGTTTTATGTCTCTAGGAGTGCAGCCCAACGGTTTAAACTTGAAACCTTGAAAATAAAATCATGCATTCAATCAAGCCTTGATAACATCATTGTAAGAGTCTGAGACAACATCAGTTTACTCATGAATATAAATTTTATTTGAAATAGTATATTAAACAGAGTTTAAATCTATGAATCAAATTCAAAACGTATAATTTAATTATGATTTATCTATCATTTGGGTTATTAGGAAAATTAAATTGCAAATAAAAAGAACTCATAATTTACACTAATTGAGTCAATCAACAGCATTAATTAAGTATAATCATGGTAGGGTGGGGGGGTCAATTAATTCTGTTAAAGGATCATACTCACTGATCTAAAATTTAGTGACATACAAGTCAACCAAAGTGTATCTTTATCTACCATGCATCTTAGTCACAACTGATAATTACATCAATTTTAACAACCTTGACAATGATAACAAACAATTACCACAACAATAATATAGTTTGTGCTCACTAATTAATCATGATTAACTTATAATACTATTCATGATGATCATGATGATGATGATGATGAGGAAAAAAAAATCAAAGGTCAAGTTAGGCAGCAGCCTAGTAGTGATATAATTCTTAGAATACATAGCCATCAGCTATCATATGACCTAATTTGGTTCCTTTTCTTTATTTAATGCAATAACATGCAAAATTGTCAGAAATTTCAGCTATATATCTCTCTCTCTAAATAAAGAAAATAAAAATGAAATCACTTGCTTTAATTTTACCCATGCCTGTTACCAAAATTAATCAATGAATCAATCATATCACTGTAATATATGTAAATGTAGAAAGCTGTACGTGAAAGTTAGCTAGCCAACCCCATCATGTAAAATAAAATTATATTTATATATATATATATATATATATATATATATATATATAATTTACAAATTTGAAATTTATTAGAAAATTATATAAATATATATTATATATTGTAGAGCTGTCCAACTATTTACAGGTGAGACTGAAAAATTTATTTCCTTTAATATTCAAAATGATATTTACCCATATATGCGCATTATTTTTTTAAAGACCTTTTTGGCTGGTGACTTTATGATCATGGGGATTAAACAAAAGTTTTAAATTATTTTAGCAGAAAAATAAATTTGAAAAAAAAAAATGCAAATAGAGAGAATAAAGAAAGAAAGATTTTTCTGGGGGTTGAGGAAGAGAACAAAAGAAAAGACAGAAAGTATAACGTCATGAGTTAAGCCGTAGGGTTTTTATTTTTTATTTTTTATTTTTATTTTTGGTGTTTATGTTTCTCTTTGCTTTCAATATTATACACACACATCTCTTCTCATATCCACATCTCTCTCTCTCTCTCTCTCTCTCTGTGAGTTTTATTATTTTCTTGTTTTTTTTTTTTTTTTGGGTTCATATTTGTATGCTTATTGTTGGATTTTCATGGCATATTAGAAAGCTAAAACATGAAGATTAAAAGTGCTTTGAAGCTCTGCTTCTGCTTATTCTAGCTATAGCTATATATTTCTCTTTTAGCTTTGTTTCTTATTATTAAAAAACAAATATTATTTATTGTCTCTTGGGTTGAAGCCAAACAAAACAAGAAACCCACCAAGAGAAGTATTGAGAAATCAAAATCTGTTTCAGCTTCTTTCTTTTTAGTTATTATTATTATTATCAATACTTATTATTTTCAGTTTTTTTTTTTTCTATTTTTTGTCTCTTGATTAGATCCCTTGCATCATCCAACAACAAGATCTATGTCTCAAGCTTCAACCTTGTGAAACTCTACTCAAACAAAAGATGATGAAAGGCTTGATGTTTCATCAAAAGCAACAGAAGCAGCAGCAGCAGCAAGTTTTAGAAGATAACATGTCAAATTTGACCTCTCAATCTGGTACTGAAGCAAGTGTTTCTTCAGGAAATATCAGAGCTGAAACAAACTATCAACAATATTTTGCAACACCACCCCCACCAGCTCAACCTCAACCTCCAGCTAAAAAGAAGAGAAACCTTCCAGGCAACCCAGGTTCATTCATTATTTATTTTTATTTTTACAACTTGGCTTTTCTTTTTTATTTATTTAAAAAAAAAAAATGTTTTATTATTATTATTTTGGTTTGAGTCAGACCCAGATGCAGAAGTGATAGCTTTGTCACCAAAGACACTGATGGCTACCAACAGATTTGTGTGTGAGATCTGTAACAAAGGGTTTCAAAGAGACCAGAATCTTCAACTTCACAGAAGAGGTCACAATTTGCCATGGAAGCTAAAGCAAAGATCAAACAAAGAGGTGATCAGGAAGAAGGTGTATGTTTGCCCAGAACCAAACTGTGTGCACCATGACCCATCAAGGGCTCTTGGAGACTTGACAGGAATCAAGAAGCACTTCTGCAGAAAGCATGGTGAGAAGAAGTGGAAATGTGACAAGTGCTCTAAGAGGTATGCGGTTCGATCAGATTGGAAAGCTCATTACAAAACTTGTGGCACCAGAGAGTACAGATGTGACTGTGGAACCCTTTTCTCAAGGTAACATCTAATTAATCCCAAAATCATCTTACATACATATATTCCTATATCAACATTTCTCACTCCCATTTAACCACAAGAGTCTGAAATCTTCATTTATTGAGAGAGAGAGAAGAAAAAAAATTAGACAAATAGAATGTCACTTCAGTTTTTTTTTTTTCCAAAAAATCCCATAAATAATCTTTGGTTATTACACATGTTGTTTATTCACTACATTTCATGAATTTATTATATAATATACTTGTCACATACATCTATCTTTCTGCTACATGTACTCCTATTTTGATACCCTAGAGACTAGAGAGAGAGAGAATGCTTAGAATAGATAATAAATTTAATTGAAGTAGCTCATGTGTACAATCTGTCTTTAGCCAACTCAGTGAACAAAAAAATGGTTAAGAGAGAGAGGCAAAAGATGTTATGAAGAGTGGAAAAAAGTCAAATGTTTCTGGCATTGTCATATATATATATATATATAAGCCACTTTATGACGGTTTTGTTTCGTTTGCTTGTGTTTTGTGATTGTTTTTCTTTTTGTTCGGTTTTGATTTTTTTTTTTTTTTTTTTTTTAAATATTATTTTTATTTGCAGGAGGGATAGTTTCATTACCCACAGAGCTTTTTGTGATGCTTTAGCAGAAGAAAGTGCAAGAGCACTCACAGGAGCAAACCCAATTCTCAGCTCATCAACTCATCATGGTGCTGGTGCTTCTTCACATCATGTAAATCTACAGATCCCTCAATTCAATCCCCAAGAGATATTTCATCCATTTTCACTGAAAAAAGAGCCACAAAGTTTTAGCCTAAGTCAAGAAATGCCACCATGGCTTGCTAGCCAACACCAACAACAAGTACCAATACTAGGAGCAGCAGGTCCTGGCCCACCACCACCACCATCACACACCGTCGATCATCTCTCTTCTTCATCATCATCACCAATCTATCATCATCAGTTTACACAAACCCATCAAGATTTGAGTCTGAATGATCATCCAAACCCTAACCCTAGTCTTGGACCAGCGCTTATGCCTACTCCTAATTACCATCAGGCAATGACTTCCCCACACATGTCAGCAACTGCATTGCTGCAAAAAGCAGCTCAAATGGGAGCAACAATGAGCAGCGCCAAGACTAGTACTGTTACTGGTAATTCATCATCATCATCAGCACCACCAGCACCAGCTCCAGCTCATGCCTCTGCTTTGATCAGACCCCACCTAGTACCCCAACAGCAAGCTGCTCACGTGTCTGCAACACCTGCAGCTGGCAATTACAATACAACAAATAAAACAACAACTGGGTTTGGTCTGAATTTGTCTTCACGTGAAGGATTTTTCCATGGCTTGACTCCTTTTGGGCATAAAGCTGCTGACAATGCAGGAGGAGGAGGCTCAGAAAGTGTTCTTATTCAAGAAATGATGATGAATAATCATAATACGTATGGAGCTGCTGCTGCTTCTTCATTTGATGATGATGCTTTAGCATTTGGAGGGATTTTGAATTCAAAGAAAGATCATCATCATCATCACCATCATGTGAATAATTTCAATGAATCATCCTCATCATCATCACTCTCCAAAACAACAAATCATAATCACCATCATGATCCAAGCAGCAGCATTGGTGGTGGTGGTGAAGGATTGACACGAGATTTCTTAGGGCTTAGAGCTCTCTCACAAACTGATATTTTCAATATCATCAACACATCTTCTCATGAGCAACAACAGAATCATTCTCAAAAGCCATGGCAAGGTTAGCAGCAGCTGAGGCGATGATCATGTCATATATTAGGTTCTTAAATTGTTTTTCCTTTTCTTATTCTTATTTACTTTTGTTTAAATCTTCCAAAATGGAAGCATCTTTCAAGATCATGATATTTCAATACCTTATGTAGCTATATTTCACTAAGAATTTCCCTTTTTTAAAGTCTTTTTTATTTTTATTTTTATTTTTATTTCAATTTACCGCAAATACATGCTATTATATATACTTGAGAAACCTTGGAAAGGAAGTAAAGAAACCCTAGGTTGTTCTCTAACAATTGCACAATAATTAGAAGAAATATTAAGCAACTTAAGGAAGAAGTACTTTCACAAGAAGCACTTCTCTTTCTTTGTTTTTCCCTTATAGTTCTATTTTTTTTTTCTTTTTTGAAAGGCCCTATAGTTTCTATTTTATATAAGTAATTTATTGAATTCTTGAGGCATCTGTCTGAATTGATCCTTTTTTTTTTGTCAATGTACATGTGGACAACTTCTTATGCATCACATGTGATCCAATATTATTAATTGCAAGAATCAATTATCTTAATATGTGGGCCACTTATTTATTTAGTTTATTAATAATATATCGGTTAATGCCATTAATCGTCAAGTTAATTATATATATATATGAATAAATAAGCAATCAAACTTTGAGAATAATGTTTAGTTTGTACTTCAAATGTGTGTATAAATAAATAAATAAATATTGATATAGGACAAAAAAAATTCAAATCTTAATGTTTTTATATATATATTAAAATTGAGGTAGCACTCCTTTTATTTATATATTACAGCATTGAAGGATCCGTTGTAAATTTAAATGAATTTGATCTATATTTTATTTAGGATTCATCTAACAGTTTTATGTTGATTGTCGACATAAATTTTTTTTTTTTTTCGGGTTCAGGAGAAAAATATAAAAATAAATTTTAATTTAAGCATAATGTCGGAGTTGAGACATGCCAGCATAAACAATTTGAATTTGATTTGCAATTATTGATAATAAAAAGGTTAAAGAAGGAAGTGAATGAAACTACAATCAAACTCTATCATTTCTCCTTTCTTTATTTAAAAAAAAAAAAAAAGATGAGTAAGAAACTTTGAATATGCCAATATAATAATATATGATATAGTCTTTAAGGGATGTGGCTTTGTGATGTATGATTCAGGATCTCATCTTGAAGTTTTGAGTTCGAATCTAATAATTTTTTTATAAGAATCTAGGATAATCGGAGGATTCACTTATTCCGTTTAAACCTGAAATAACTTTTTGCAACGGGGTTATATATAATGTGTATGTGATGTCCATTCTGCTATAAAGTGAATAATAAGGATATACGTTTGTTGGACACTCAAAGCATTGGATTCTGCAATATTATGGAAAGATTCTTTTTTTTTTTTCCATATATAATTGTGCAACTTAGCTTGGTGATATGAGATATGCCAAATAATAATATATATTTTTTTATATAATTATAAATAAAAAGCATATCAATTATGTTTGACACCTAATGTGGCTGCAATGCAAGTGGGATTCAATCCCGAGGGAGGATCACTCACTATCATTAGCCTATCATTAATATAAATAAATTTTACATTATTCTTTTTGTGCGGTTTCACTTTTAATTATTAATTTTCTTTTTTAAGTTTCTGATAATACCCTTTTCAAAATATGGTATCTTTGATAAAACTATTACTTCAAAGCATGTTGTTTCATATTTATTTTTAGTATAATATGTGAAAGATGTGTTATATAAGTAAGGTATGATTAGCCTATGATCATAAGTAAAAGTTGTGTGGGCAAGATTTAAAGAAAGATATGCTTATCTTATATGGATTCCTAAATCCTAATATAAATTGTTGCTATATGTCAAGTCAATTTAAATACATGCATGAATGAAATGGATCCTAACTTTGAAAGTGGAGCTTCTGGCACTTGTCGTTTCATTGGTTTTAGAAAAGTGATAGCAGAAAAAATTAGACCAACAAAAAGATTCTTCTGCAATTCCACTTCCCTTTACAGAGAAAGAGTTCAAGAAAAGAATAATATGGCTTGTAACCCATATGCAATAATTCATGTTCATTCATGCATAGCATTAATTTGAGTAATTGTATATGCTTTGTTACTCACAAAACAATTAATCTTCCATTGTGACATGTCTCCACTCCACCACTTTATAAATAGCTTGTATATAAAACACCCACATCAACTTATAAGAAAACCTCATTCCGTCTCAGGCTCTTATAAGAAACACACTATCTGGATTCGAACTCAAGACTTCAAGCTGAGATTATTAGCCCGACACCACCAAACCACACTCATTGAGGATGGAACTTATTCCGCTTATTATAAATAAAAGAGTTTTTTTTTCTTCTCATACACCCATGAGTCGAACTCACATCATCAAGTTTATCTTAAGACAGCGAGAGAGAAATTCCAAAAAACCCACATAGATATTCCTGATTTTGGATTCTTTGTTGGGTGGTGCTTTTTGTCTGGTGATGATGATAATTGATCAAGTTTTGAACTTTAAAGAAGAACAAAAACCAACATGTGGTGGTATCTAAAAAAAAAAGCTGACATATTAGACACAACAAAGGCTACAAGGAGAGCTAAGCCATATATGTTACGTTAGGTATGGCTTTTTAATTTAGTGTCTGTGAAGAGTTCACGTATTTTGATGGTGAAGATGGCTCAATACTAGTTGACTTGTCATTCTAAAAGATGACTCTCCCTTTCTCTTCATAATAGCAATAATAATAATAATATCTAGTGTCTCTCCCTTTTTCTTTGACTTACTTACTGCCCTTTTGTTCTTGCTTTCACTTTGTGACTTTCAGGTTCCATTATGCTCTTCTTCTTCTTCTTCTTTTTTTTTTTCTCCACAAGATGCTACTTTCCTGTTGACAATTTAAACATGGCTAATCAAATAATTGAATCTGCAAGTTCAGGATTTTATAGGCAAAAACATGAGGGGCATATTTTCTTTCTTCTTTCCTCTCTTGATTTAATTTCTTATCAACGGATAACCTAATAACAACCCAATCTCCTCTCCACTTATAAAAGAGGGATTTAAATCCCAGATCTTTTATTTTCAACCAAAACTAATTGCCATCACAGATTCAGTAGATTCTCTGTATGCCAAATGCATGGATAAGGATTTTCTGTATGGTGACACACATCAAATGGTATTAGAGGGTCCAGACGTCCAGTAGATACCCTTTTTGCTTGGGCATCTTCAGTAGTAAAACAATGTGACAGCCCAGTGAAGGTCCACTTACAAGCCCAGCCTTATATAGTGTCTATGCCATTTCTTTGCTTGGAGGACAAATATAGTTCATAGTTGCCTTAAAACCCAAGGTACCGAGGTGCCTTCGCTTCCAAACCAAAATTAGGGAAAATTGACGTGGCTGTATTTTGAATTTTGATGTTGGGTGTTTATATATTCTAATGTTTCAATGCCACATAGTCATTTATATCTAATTTTACAATAATAATACTAAAACTACTCATTACATAGGTTATTATCATTTCATTACTTCAAAATTTAGGAAATAATACATTTTCACATTATATTTTTACAAAACAATACATTCAGCAATAATATTACTCTTTTTTTTTTTTTTGAAAATATTGAAATTTCGCCGCCAAACCACCCGATTTGGGCTTAAGCGAAGAGGTCAACCCCCGACTGTCTCAGACTCTTACAAAGAAATGCACTCCTTATACTCGAACTCAGAACATAATAATCAAGTTCTAAATATTTTTTCACCAAACCACGCCCATTAGGGTAATAAATATTACTTTACAATATTTTTTTGTACATATTTGTTATTTCTCAATAATTCTTATAATAAAATGTAAGTGTTTTACAATAAAATATAAGGTTTTGTAAGAATATAATAATCAAATATTATAGTACAACATTTCTTATATTCATTTATTATAACAAAAATAGTAGAATAATAATAATCATAAATATTAACTAAAGTACTTAAATTTTAATTTTAATTTTTTTTTTTACGAATTGAACTAAATTTTAATATTTTTTACTCAAAATAACATTCAAAAAATAAATAAATTAATAAATAAATGATGCTAATCATTCATGAAGTGAAAGGTGATTTTGCACAATAACACCTCACTTAGGATAAGTTTAAAGGTTTGCTATATTCATATGATGAAAGTATATGTGATCGGGAAAACTTGAAAATTCTTAATTTTATTACTAAAAATCTCCCGGGAATGTGGAAATAGTTTTTAAATTCTAAAGAAGAAAAACGTTTAACAGTTTTTGGAAACAAAGCTCTTTCTTGCTATTCGCAGGCATCTCAGAAATCAAAAATGATAAATATTGTTGATGGTGTTTTTCGGACACTATGTTATTTAAACAACACGACAGGGGTAAAAGGGGTAACTCTATTGATCGAGACCGTTAAAGCCGACCCGACAACTTGACGGTAAGAGGCCGAGCACTTTATCAGATCGACAGCAGCATTCTCAGTTCAAATGGCTATCATGACCGACCTCATGAAGACCGAGCACATGACGAGGCGTGCTCAGGAAGATAAAGCATCTCATTCTTGCGGAAAAGGGATAAGTTGTCCTACTTTAATGGGGTAAAGTAATAACTTAATATCCTAATAGGATAAAGGAAGTAAATGTAGTTTTGATTATGAATCCTTATGGGAAAATGGAATAGTTTTGACTAGGAATCCTGATAGGAAAAGGAGACCATCTCCAAATTGGGAATTCTTGTACAAATATGAATCTGATTTCTTCACCATTATAAATAGGAGGGTAGAGTGAGTGTAGAAGGGGAAGTTGAAGGCATCATCTGAAAATCATCACAAGAGTGAGGGATTAGAATCATCAAGCTCCGGTTTGTAAAAGTAAAGAAGAGACCCGAGGAGTGTATTTGAGTAATAAAAAGTACCACCATGTTCTTGTCTGTGGACGTAGGTCGGATCCCAAAATCCACCGAACCACGTTAAATCTCTTTGTCGATTGGTGTGTTTTCCCGTCTCCCGCTAAATTTGCTTTTGGTCCCCCATAACCAAACAAATTCACCGTTGAAGGAGGATTACCTCGGAGGTGATATTCCCATATTACCCCGAGACCAAAATCAGCCGTCAACAGTTGGCGCCGTCTGTGGGGAACTCAACAAAAAGCATCTTGCGTAGTAAGACGATGGCAGAAGATGGAAATCACCGATCGTTAGGGATTTCACCAGATAGTTCGGGAAATCCAGGATAAAGGTCTGTTGGCCGAGCCTAATTTGAGGAGGTTCCCGATTTAGGAGGGAAATAGTAGAGCATACTGTATCTACCATAACGTAAGGGGACATGCCACGAATGGGTGCAGAGACCTGCGGGAGCAGGTGGAAGACTTGGTGAAAGAAGGCTATCTCAGTGTGTACATAGACCATTCGGTTTTTGAGGTCGACCAAGTTGATAGCGGAAGTCATCCGGTCAGATGCGTGGAATGCTGAGATGCAAAGAGGATGTATTAAGAAGAGCATTGCTTGTAGTGACCCTTGTAGAGTTGCAAGAAAGGCAACGAATCCCAAAAAGGTGAGTAAAACCTCTTCTGTCTTAGGCTGACATTTGATTATGCTTGTTTGTTTTGGCCCACACAATGATTTTGATATTTGTTTTACGACTCGAGTCTGCTCTTGTACCACCGAGTCCGTTTTGT
This sequence comes from Zanthoxylum bungeanum, assembly GCA_019454045.1. Lineage (NCBI taxonomy): Eukaryota > Viridiplantae > Streptophyta > Magnoliopsida > Sapindales > Rutaceae > Zanthoxylum > Zanthoxylum bungeanum. Next base: position 95,234 of record SKCR01039704.1, read on the forward strand.
TGATATATGTTTTACGGCTCGGGTCTGCTCTTGTACCGCCGAGACCGATGTTTCCTTCCGGCTCGGGTCTGCTCTTGTACCGCCGAGACCGATGTCTCTTTCCGGCTCGGGTCTGCTTGTACCGCCGAGACCGATGTTTCTTTCCGCCTCGGGTCTGCTCTTGTACCGCCGAGATCGATGTTTCTTTCCGGCTCGGGTCTGCTCTTGTACCGCCGAGAACGATGTTTCTTTCCGGCTCGGGTCTGCTCTTGTACCGCCGAGACCGATGTTTCCTTCCGGCTCGGGTCTGCTCTTGTACCGCCGAGACCGATGTTTCATTCCGGCTCGGGTCTGCTCTTGTACCGCCGAGACCGATGTTTCCTTCCGGCTCGGGTCTGCTCTTGTACCGCCGAGACCGATGTTTCCTTCCGGCTCGGGTCTGCTCTTGTACCGCCGAGACCGATGTTTCTTTCCGGCTCGGGTCTGCTCTTGTACCGCCGAGACCGATGTTTCTTTCCGGCTCGGGTCTGCTCTTGTACCGCCGAGACCGATGTTTCTTTCCGGCTCGGGTCTGCTCTTGTACCGCCGAGACCGATGTTTCTTTCCGGCTCGGGTCTGCTCTTGTACCGCCGACACCGATGTTTCTTTCCGACTCGGGTCTGCTCTTGTACCGCCGAGACCGATGTTTCCTTCCGGCTCGGGTCTGCTCTTGTACCGCCGAGACCGATGTCTCTTTCCGGCTCGGGTCTGCTCTTGTACCGCCGAGACCGATGTTTCTTTCCGCCTCGGGTCTGCTCTTGTACCGCCGAGATCGATGTTTCTTTCCGGCTCGGGTCTGCTCTTGTACCGCCGAGACCGATGTTTCTTTCCGGCTCGGGTCTGCTCTTGTACCGCCGAGACCGATGTTTCTTTCCGGCTCGGGTCTGCTCTTGTACCGCCGAGACCGATGTTTCGTTCCGGCTCGGGTCTGCTTTGTACCGCCGAGACCGATGTTTCCTTCCGGCTCGGGTCTGCTCTTGTACCGCCGAGACCGATGTTCTTTCCGGCTCGGGTCTGCTCTTGTACCGCCGAGACCGATGTTTCTTTCCGGCTCGGGTCTGCTCTTGTACCGCCGAGACCGATGTTTCGTTCCGGCTCGGGTCTGCTCTTGTACCGCCGAGACCGATGTTTCTTTCCGGCTCGGGTCTGCTCTTGTACCGCCGACACCGATGTTTCTTTCCGACTCGGGTCTGCTCTTGTACCGCCGAGATCGATGTTTATTTCCGGCTCGGGTCTTCTCTTGTACCGCCGAGACCGATGTTTATTTTCGGCTCGGGGCTGGATTTCGTTCCGCCGAGGCCGCTTGGTTATTTGGCTCGGGGCTGGATTTCGTTCCGCCGAGGCCGCTTGTTTATTAGGCTCGGGGCTGGATTTCGTTCCGCCGATGCCGCTTGTTTATTCGGCTCGGGGCTGGATTTCGTTCCGCCGAGGCCGCTTGGTTATTCGGCTCGGGGCTGGATTTCGTTCCGCCGAGGCCGCTTGTTTATTCGGCTCAGGGCTGGATTTCGTTCCGCCGAGGCCACTTGTTTATTCGGCTCGGGGCTGGACTTCGTTCCACCGAGGCCACTTGTTTATTCGGCTCGGGACTGGATTTCGTTCCGCCGAGGCCACTTGTTTATTCGGCTCGGGGCTGGATTTCGTTCCGCCGAGGCCACTTGTTTATTCGGCTCGGGGCTGGACTTCGTTCCGCCGAGGCCACTTGTTTATTCGGCTCGGGGTTGGATTTCGTTCCGTCGAGGCCTTTTGGTTTATTTAGCTCGGGGTCGGGTTACGTCCCACTGAGTCGGCTTCTTTGGACTGGGGACGTAACATTCCCCCAGGACCAAGTAATTTTTACAGCTCGGGGTCGGGCGATGTCCCACCGAGTCTGCCTTTGGACTGGGGACGTAACATTCCCCCAAGACCAAGTGATTCTTACAGCTCGGGGTCAGGCGATGTCCCACCGAGTCTGTCTTTGGACTGGGGACGTAACATTCCCCCAGGACCAAGTGATTTTTACAGCTCGGGGTCGGGCGATGTCCCACCGAGTCTGCCCTTTGGACTGGGGACGTAACATTCCCCCAGGACCAAGTGATTCTACAGCTCGGGGTCGGGCTATGTCCCACCGAGTCTGACCTCTGGACTGGGGACGTAACATTCCCCCAAGACCAAGTGATTCTTACAGCTCGGGGTCGGGCGATGTCCCACCGAGTCTGCCCTTTGGACTGGGGACGTAACATTCCCCCAGGACCAAGTGATTCTTACAGCTCGGGGTCGGGCGATGTCCCACCGAGTCTGCCCTTTGGACTGGGGACGTAACATTCCCCCAGGACCAAGTGATTTTTACAGCTCGGGGTCAGGCGATGTCCCACCGAGTCTGCCTTTGGACTGGGGACGTGACATTCCCCCAGAGCCAAGTACCTCTTTCAGCTCGGGGTCGGGTTACGTCCCACCGAGTCAGCCCTTCGGACTGGGGACGTAACATTCCCTCAGGTCCAAGTGCCTTTCACAGCTCGGGGTCGGGGTACGTCCCACCGAGTCAGCCCTTCGGACTGGGGACGTAACATTCCCTCAGGTCCAAGTGCCTTTCACAGCTCGGGGTCGGGGTACGTCCCACCGAGTCAGCCCTTCGGACTGGGGACGTAACATTCCCTCAGGTCCAAGTGCCTTTCACAGCTCGGGGTCGGGGTACGTCCCACCGAGTCAGCCCTTCGGACTGGGGACGTAACATTCCCTCAGGTCCAAGTGTCGTTCTCAGCTCGGGGTCGGGGTTGCGTCCCACCGAGTCAGTCCTTCGGACTGGGGACGTAACGTTCCCCCAGGCCCGGGCATCTCTCACAGCTCGAGACATGATCACATGCCACCGAGCACATCATCGTTAGCTCAGAGGCAAAATTTTCTCCTCACAATCGAGATTGGATCAGTCAGGGGTCATGACCCCCAAATCTCTGGTACAGATATTACAGATGAGGAGTCATTTTTAGTTTGGACAACAAGAGGAACTTCATCTCCTGATGGAACGACCCAAGTAAGCAATTTGCTTTGAGGTGGAGAATCATTCTGAATAGAGTCAGCATCTTCAATGAATCGAGGATATGAAGATAGAAACATAAGACTTAGTTGATGGCAAAGACAATTTCTCGGTGATTTCTGGAGCGACCACCAGCAAGGCGATCTGCACACCATCTTTTTTTATAGTTCCCGGCATCAACTCACAAACTCGTTGTTACCGAGAACTAGGGGACATATGTTGATGGTGTTTTTCGGGCACTATGTTATTTAAACAACACGACAGGGGTAAAAGGGGTAACTCCATTGATCGAGACCGTTAAAGCCGACCCGAAAACTTGACGGTAAGAGGCCGAGCACTTTATCAGATCGACAGCAGCATTCTTAGTTCAAATGGCTATCATGACCGACCTCATGAAGACCGAGCACATGACGAGGCGTGCTCAGGAAGATAAAGCATCTCATTCTTGCGGAAAAGGGATAAGTTGTCCTACTTTAATGGGGTAAAGTAATAACTTAATATCCTAATAGGATAAAGGAAGTAAATGTAGTTTTGATTAGGAATCCTTATGGGAAAAGGGAATAGTTTTGACTAGGAATCCTGATAGGAAAAGGAGACCATCTCCAAATTGGGAATTCTTGTACAAATAGGAATCTGATTTCTTCACCATTATAAATAGGAGGGTAGAGTGAGTGTAGAAGGGGAAGTTGAAGGCATCATCTGAAAATCATCACAAGAGTGAGGGATTAGAATCATCAAGCTCCGATTTGTAAAAGCAAAGAAGAGACCCGAGGAGTGTATTTGAGTAATAAAAAGTACCACCATGTTCTTGTCCGTGGACGTAGGTCGGATCCCAAAATCTACCGAACCACGTTAAATCTCTTTGTCGATTGGTGTGTTTTCCCGTCTCCCGCTAAATTTGCTTTTGGTCCCCCATAACCAAACAAATTCACCGTTGAAGGAGGATTACCTCGGAGGTGATATTCCCATATTACCCTGAGACCAAAATCAGCCGTCAACAAATATATTTAAATTTTTATTGTAATGAATTATTGTAATACACTGTATTAGAGGTGTAAAATTTTTTAAATAAATATCATTGCGAAATTTTTAAATAAAAATATACGTATGTATATCATTATTCCTCAGAAATATCGCGATACCTACTGGTAATTTAGAAATGGTTTTTAAAATCCAAAAGAGAAAAACGTTTTACCGTTTTTGGAAACAAAGCTCTTGCTTGCTCTTCGCTGGCATCTCAAAAATTTCAACAGAAATCGAATCAAATCAATACTCTCCTTCAGAATATTAATGAGTAGTGAAAGTGACACCACTACAAGAGACCGAACAGAGTCAACGGCGACATTAACCAAAGCGAAGTTTTCGACGACGGCGAGAATGCGAAAGCGGAGCAACAATACGACGGTGTTCCTCGCCGTTTTGATTTGTCTCTTGGCGTTTTGTGGCTTGGTCCCTGTCTTCGCTCCTCTGCCTTCTCTCATCTTCCGCAATCCTCACCACCACAACCATCATCGCCACAATAAGGTAATGCGTGTATTCGTTTATTTATATCGTACGCTTCGCATTTTTATTACAAATTACGTACTTATTACTTTTGAGTTTTGACGTTCATATTTGCTAGAAAGACTCAAATTTTGCTGAAATCTGTATGTGAAGAGTTGCGTAGTCAATGCATAAGCCTAGATGGAGCTGAGCACCGTAAAGGAACTGATTTTCAAATCAAGTTATAATATTGATTGAGATTGAATCATAGTTTGGATCTCTTTGTTTGATCGTTTTATATTAGTCCTTTTCTTATTTATGGCGTGAAAGTATCGGATATTGTGAGAAAATGTTCATGGGAAACATATGGTACAACCTCGATGTTAATATTTTTTGAGTGGTTTGAGGAAGTCATTAAGCTTCCAAATTTATGTAATTAAATAGTAATCAATGCTTCGAAATACATGTGATTGATCAATGCTTCCAAGTGCATGTGATTCTATAGGAAGCCATGCTTGTGATTGAATAGAAAGCCATGCGTGTGATGATATAGAAACTTGACTTCTCCTCCTATAAATATGAGCATTTGCTCATTGAGATAAACAATCAATTAAGTTTGATTAAGGGCATTTCTATCGGAAATAAGTTATGCAATTGTATTGTGAAGTAGTAAGATTTATTTTAATGTGTTTGTGAATAAATCTTGAATTAGTAATACATATATGGTTAGATCCTAAGTGGAGCATTCATGGATTTATTCCATGCAAATATTAGGGATGATGTTCCGAACATATATGTAATATGTTAAGATAAAAAATAAATGAAATTAGCTAAGAAAGATAACACAGAGTGATGATATAAATTATGACACTTCAGTATTACTATTTTTTTTTTGGAAATGTTGTGTGAAATTTGGTATTATTCTATCAGATTAATGCTCGAAAGTTTGAGATTGATAAGGACATGTTTTGGAAAGATGGTGAGCCATTTCAGATCATTGGTGGTGATGTGCATTATTTCCGGATTCTTCCTGAGGTATTCCTCTTCCATTTACTTGTTTCTTTCTATCTGAAACAGTGAAATTCTTAAAGATGGTTGAATGACTGCAATGAAATCTCATAATTTCACTTATTAATCCTTGTATTTTTGGGAAAGCCTATGAAAAAAATTGGTGAGTTGATTTCTAGTTGAATGCCTTGATGAATGTAATAACTATGGAAGGTTCTTCTTTGGAGATATGGTGATGTGAAGTTTATATATTTTATGGATACAGTACTGGGAAGACAGACTTTTGAGAGCAAAGGCTTTGGGCTTGAATACCATTCAAACTTATGTTCCTTGGAATCTGCATGAACCAAAACCTGGCAAGCTGGTTTTTGAGGGTATCGCAGATCTAGTATCCTTTATCAAACTCTGTCAGAAGTTGGATTTGCTTGTTATGCTTCGACCTGGACCTTATATATGTGCAGGTCAGTTTTACAATTTGGATTTTTTGAATCAGTAATTTTCCTTTTCTTTTTTTTTCCTGGTTATTGATATTGAAATTGATGATAATTGTTTCCTCTGAAATATCCTTTTTTGGCAGAGTGGGATTTGGGGGGTTTTCCTGCTTGGTTACTTGCCATAAAACCGGTTCTCAAACTAAGGTCATCGGATCATGCTTATCTTCAACTGGTATATTCACCCATAGTTTTTCCTATTAATAAGTAAGACCTTTATGTGTATTCTGAATTAGTGCTGTGTTGCTTATAAACCTTCCTTCAGAGGATGCAGCTAGCTGCAATTGATCGATTTTCATCTTCTTGTATTTCGGGTGTTAGGAATGGGAAAAAGGGCCCGGCGTGCCTCTCACTCTTATTATTTCATTGCTATCAGTTGATATCTCTCTGTTGGTTGCATTATTTTTTCCTCTATTTCAACAGAATGCCCTTGCTCCACATGATAATACCAACTGGTAAAAGTTGTGGCAAGCTCTATGATGCATTGTTTTCTTGAATAGATTTTCTCATTCTATCCAAACTTAAGCTCTAATTTTGTACTTGTTTTCTGTTTTCATGTTGAATTGTTTGGGTCCATGTTTTTCTGCTCAAACAATAAGAAAAACAAATGAAATCTGGTTGCATGTACTGTTTGCTAGCTGTCATAATGTTATGGCATTATTAGACCATCTTGCTGGGTCCTAGAAGATTTGGTTTATACCAATGATCTCTTTTAGTGAATTTCTCAGACAAATCAATACTGGTTGTATTGGTGCACTTTTTATGCTGACTTGAGGTTTTGAAGCAAATACAGTCAGTTCTCTTATTAGTTGTCATTCTCTCACAATGATTTGCTCAATGCCTAATCATTCTTTTTTAATCGAGCATGTTTGACTGCTGTTTTCCTTTAACTTCCATTGATTCACCATGAAGTACCTTAATGTGCACATGGAAAATCAAAATTTGTAGGTTGAAAGATGGTGGGGAGTCCTACTTCCAAAAATAGCTCCTCTACTTTATGGCAATGGAGGCCCAATTGTAATGGTTCAGGTATGTGGGCAGGGTATGTTACTCATTCCTTAGCTGTCTGACCAGTCTAACTGTAATAGAGAAAATGGGAAAACAGTTAAATCTGAAAAAGAATCCAATTTCCAGTATACAGTCCTCAAACCACAGCATTTTAGGTAAAAGCCTATCCTCTTGAAGGGTTAAAGAAACTATTATTACATTTGGCCTCAGGGAAAATGTTCCTTATGATTTCCTTGCAAATATAAATAGTAATGTCAATCCTCCATTCCTTTTACCTTGCGCTTTTCCTTCCCAACTACCTTAGCAAACCGCAAACGAAGTGTTAATGTGGTAAGTTCAATATCAAATTCTCTAGTTTCAGGTATTGATGATAATTGATATTATTTTCACAGATTGAAAATGAATTTGGTTCATATGGAGATGACAAAGACTATCTTCATCACCTTGTAACATTGGCCAGAGCACACCTTGGGAAAGATATAATTTTGTAAGAACCTTTTGTGTTACTCATTCTATTTTTTTTCTGGTAATCGTGTGAGGGTTATTTATTTATTTGTGCAATATGATCTTGTGAAAGTAACTGTGAATGATTTTCAGCCTTATGGTGCTTCTTGTTGACATTTTTTTATGTTATAATATTATGTATTATATAGGTGTTCAAATTGCATTAGTCGCATGGACTTTTGGCACATTATTCTAATTTAATTATCTACCCTTAACTTGATTTTAATGGTTTTCAGGTATACTACAGATGGAGGTACAGGGGAAACTCTTATGAAAGGAACCATCCATGGAGATGCTGTCTTCTCGGGTAAGTTGAGCCTAATGTATTGTAATTTGTTAGTTGTGAGCACGATGGAGATGGGTACTCAGACACAGGAAAGGAGATATCAATACTTACTTATAGGCTTATAGCATGTCTTTTTTAGATTTTTTCTTCTTTCCACTGGAGTACTCTAAATAATCATATTGTTCAATAACATGTTTTGCTTATAACCTAAAATCAGCAATTGTGATTTGTAGCTGTTGACTTCTCCACGGGTGATGAGCCGTGGCCTATATTTAAGTTACAAAAGCAGTTCAATGCTCCAGGAAAATCACCACCTCTTTCTTCGTAAGTATCATGCCATTTTTGTATTCTGATCAATGTCTTGTTGCTCATAATGCTGGGAATTTCAGGGAATTTTATACAGGTTGGCTTACACACTGGGGAGAAAAGATTGCAAAGACCGATGCTGATGTTACTGCAACGTACCTAGAAAAGATTCTGTCACGAAATGGTTCCGCTGTGCTTTACGTACGTGCTATAAATTAGGAATTTGCTGCCATCAAGAAACTGTTTGTATGGTGACTTTCTCAATCCTTTTCTAAATATCAGATGGCACATGGTGGGACAAACTTTGGGTTTTACAATGGAGCAAATACTGGTAGCAGTGAGTCTGATTACAAGCCAGATCTGACTTCCTATGACTATGTGAGAATAATGTTGATTTGCTTGTCTAGAACTATATTGCTTAGATGCACTATATTGATAGTCTGATTCCCCCATTATCCCAGGATGCACCAATTAAGGAATCTGGTGATGTGGACAATGCAAAGTTCAAAGGTATAATTTTATGTTTGAATACTCCTGCATTCTGATTTTAATCTCATAGGCCAGTTTCCATCCAGTTATAAAGGTCTCAATACTGAAACTGATATGGAAGTAAATTTTCTCGTAGAATTGGGCTGTTTTTTTTTTCTTTCCAATTTTATGAATGTTATCTTGCAAGTAAGGCTTTCCTGGAAGGTTCTGGTTACAAATACTGTTCTTCTTTCAGCAATTAGGAGGGTGGTAGGGAAATATAGTGCTGTGCTGCTTCCTCCAGTTCCTCCTGATAATGAAAAGGCAGGATATGGACCTATTCTCTTACAGAAATCAGCATTGTTGTTTGATTTGATTGACATGATAGATCCTGCAGATGTAGTTGAATCTAAAAACCCAATTTCAATGGAGTCCGCTGGTCAGGTGTGTAAGCATTTATAGTCTTATTTATAAGTTTTAGTTTTCAGCATTTGATACAATTCAAAATTGCTGAATACTATGACTGCCACATTTGACCTTTTTTTTGGGTCCAGATGTTTGGATTTTTATTGTATGTCTCTGAGTATGCTGGTAAGGACTATGGAAGCAGTCTGCTTATACCAAAGGTATGTATATCCTTTATTTCCTATTTGAGCTGGCTAATTAATTGTTTAGCTTTGTTGTCATGTGCAGCGATCCTCTTATTATTGGTTTCAGTATTTATTGTAGTTCACAGAAATTTAACAAAAAATTTAAGTGTTGCATTCGCAGGTGCATGACAGAGCTCAAATATTTATGTCATGTCCATGCGAAGGTAAAAATGGAAGGCCAACATACGTGGGAACAATTGAAAGATGGTCAAATATAGCACTCAGCCTCCCTAATTGTAGATGTGTCTCCAACATCAGTTTATTTGTTTTGGTAACTGGCTTGGTCTTTCATTGAACAATTGACTATAATATTTCTTTTTCATTATGCTGAATACCTATCCTCTTTCAGGTTGAAAACATGGGACGTGTAAATTATGGGCAATATATGTTTGATGAGAAGGTATTTTTACTTGTGAAATAGGAATTGAAATGTTTCCTTCTCAGATATATCAGGTCATAGTTCAATGTCATTCAGATCCTATAAATTTAACTTCACTCATTGCCATTCATATGAGCAATTATAAACTTTTATTGTTTATGTAAGAGTCCAATCATGCTTACTGTTGTTCTTAGTGGTAACAGGTAACTTATCATTTCCTTTGGCCACCGAAAAGCACAGTTGAAGGTTTGAGTACTCCCTTGAAATTCTAGTTCTTTACGGTTGGTTTTTTTCTGTATTGTAGGGCATCTTGTCTTCTGTTTATTTAGGTGGGAAAGTTCTGCAAGGATGGAAAATGTTTTCTATTCCTTTTCACAACCTGAATGAGGCGCCAAAAATCAGTTCCATCCTTCAGGTTGCACATTCAGGATTGAATAAAGCATCAGCCCGCAAAAAATTAGAACATAAATCTGGTATGTCTTCAGGACATCTGAAAGGCTGAATGATGTCTATCATATTTTTTGCATTATTCTCTCTAGTATGTCATGTTGAGCATGTTTCAATCAATGACGATAAATGATGTATTATATTATATTCCTTCTGCAGAGAACACAACAAAAGAACCTGCATTCTATGTTGGGCACTTTTCTATTGACACAGCAGACAAGGTTAAAGATACATACTTGTCATTCAGCGGTTGGGGTAAAGGGATTGCATTTGTCAATGAATTCAACATAGGAAGATATTGGCCAGTATGTTTTTCTTTCATCTCTTACAAGCAGCTTTCTCATATAGGTTGATGTTTTGGATGGTCTATTCTATTCCTCTGAGTATCTGTATTTGCAGTCTTTTGGACCACAATGCAACCTTTATATCCCTGCTCCAATCCTTCGTCATGGTGAAAATGTTGTGGTATGGAATGCTTAAAATATCATTTTATACAGTGATGCTCAGGTGCGGACGTTTGTATTTTAAAAAAATACGGATGAAACTAAAAGATAAGAAAAACACACTCTTCTAATGCATTGTTTTTTCAGTTGTGTTTTAGCTCCGTTTGCATGATTTTAAAATGCAGACATTCTGGGTCCGCACCTGAGCATGACTGTCCTTATAGTTTACATAGTTTACAAAATGTATAAACCTTTCTCTCTGAGCAGGTCATATTTGAGTTGGAATCTCCAAACCCGGAGCTTATGGTTCGTTCCGTTGATCAGCCTAACTTCTTGTGTGGTTCAAGTAAATCAAACATGCTTCAGCTTTAACTCTCCACCATTACGTGTATGTATATCTGGCTGAAGAATAATACATAGGATAAAAAGGATAGGCTGGAGGTGCAGAAAAGCATGAAGCTTTGTATTATGTACTTATTATATGTTGCATGAATGTGTCATTCTTACAGTTTGATTCTTGCCTCCACGACAATTAACAAGTCTCCCGTTTGTATCATCAAATGCTTAGCCGTCACCAGACTTAACAGGGAGGAAATTAGGGCTTTTAATGCAACTCTCCTAGAAAGTGCTTTCTGGAAACATTCCTAAGAGTGAATGAGAAGAGAGAACATTTTCTGAGCCTCCACAGTGTAGTAGACATGTCATGGATGCCACCTATGCTTAAATATGCTTCAACGAGAATCAACAGGTCATTTCTTTTATTTTCAAATCATAGCAACATTCTTGTATGGTCAAACATACAATCAAACAATGGGTTACCTGCTCAATGGCTCAAATGAGCTATCCAGGAACCGCCATCTATGCTACAAAGAGTACTAGCTGGAAAGCAGCCAAAAACTGTAAGGGGGGATTTTTTTTTTTTTTTTTTTTATAAAAAAAATGGAATCATTTTGAAGGCTGCTTTGAATCATCCTTCTGATCCTGTTTTGATTGAGTCATTGCAGCAGCCGCCATTGACATTGCGGCAGCGGCTGCCCCCAGCTTTGCACCACCCGCAGCCTTCATTACTCCTGCTACTTTTGCAAATACAGCTATCCCACCTACAAGAACAGCCCTCAAGGCAACTGTTGGTTTTACTGCCATAATGTACCTGTAAAATTCCAAAACAATAAAAGTTTCAGACAATACAACCATCAAAGTCAAACCAATTAACGATAAAACAGATACAAAATATTAATGAAATGGGGAAGAAATAAGTATTGTTGTTATCCTTCAATCTAATTTTTAGGAGGAAAAAAAAGGGGGCTTCATATAATTTGTAGGTGTCTCCTCTCTACATTTCAATCTTTTAGAATGAATGCATCTTTTCTTTCCCTTAACTATCACCCGAGTGCTGGGTTCTGAATATCCCATAAAAACAATCATATGCTTTCTTAAGGCCTCAAACTTACAGATAAAGATACAGTTAGGAGCCCCAGATAAAATGAAATTCCAGCATCCATCACTAAAAGACCATTGAACAGTTAACAGTCTCTCGCTTTCCTCCCACATCTGGTCTTTTAAACAAATATCATGTCCTACCAAACCCTAATTACCAAACAAGCTTTTCATCATTCTAATCAGTAATGATCAATATCAAGAACAATAAGGTAGAGTAACCTCTATTTTGTTTTTCTGAATACTACATGACAACTCCAGCGTACATTGCTTTTCAGAGAAAAGCTCCCTATAAATTGTGCCAAAAAAGCAAGCAAACAAAACAATTCACAAGTTTTTCAGTCTCTAGTTACTACCATTAGCAAACAAAATCTTATCACTGCAACTGCTTCTATACTACTTTCCTACCCTTATATCTAAATATCCATTCTCCTCACCCATTTCCGAGGAGCAAAAGGAGGAATCCGCCCGAGGAGGGGCTCACATCTGATTAGATACTTGGTGAGGCAACAGGTTACCAAGGCGATGATAAGTAGCTAGTCCGAGAGGATGATCAGCCACACTGGGATTGAGACACGGCCCAGACTCCTACGGGAGGCTTCATTTTACATTCACAATTACAGACACATACATAAGCCAAGCCAAGCCAAACCAAATCAAACAAAATTCTTCGCCTATGCTGAGGAGTATTTAAGTTGGAATACGTTTTAATAGCCGATCCCAATCCCAGACAAAGTAGGAGAATTGTGTTATGTCTCATCAACCAATATAAAATTTATCAACTTTTTAAAAAATGGATCCTAAACACATACTCAAGCATTAATATAAAAGTCACGATCATCAAATTGTTACTATCACAAGGTCTTAATCAAAATATGATATTCAGGCCAACACAACTAATGGGTTCATATCAAAGAAAAGCAATTCATTCCTGCAATCATACTTATATTTGCATCAAAAGAGCAGCCTTCTTTTTCCACTTTTTTTCTCACAGTTTTATTCTTCACCATCTCAAATGAATTACTTTCAATCACAAGCAGCCAAACCAAGAAAAACCCACCAACATATATCAACAAACGTCACATAAAGGCATTTAAAATTTGTCTTGAAAAAATAAGCCAGCGAAAGAAAGCATGAGAAGAAAACGAACCTATTCCAAAAAAGTTGTAATTTACAGAGTCAAAATGAGAGATTTTTAATTAGTGGGTCACCGATTAAGCTTCTCCCGCGGAATAAATATGAGGTCTGGTATCAAAGCTGTTGTCTTTTAAAAGAGGCAAATGTGGTACGTGACGTGTCAAACGAAACGACGAGGTTTTGAACAAGTGATGAAAAGCCGCACTTTTTGATAGAGGTGAGATCCCCCGTTGGATTATATAAAAGGTGTAATTATCACATACCTCCCCTAAAGTTGCATAAATTACCACTTAACTTAAGTGATATGTTTCATTTAATAGTTCTGTTTCCAGCTCGAGCCTCACCCCCGACAAACAACTTCCCGTAAACTCAATCCTCAGCCGGCGAACGGACAGAGGCTCAGCGCCTCAGTGACACTCACAAGAATGGATCCGTTTTCGGGGTCCGGATCCTGGAACATGATCTCATCAATTCCAAGCCACAACAACTCTCCTTCAGCCTCAAATCAAGACCATCTATTCCTCTCCCCACAACATCAACAACAATTCTTCCAACAACAAACTCAATTCGCACCACAACAACAACAGCCACCACCACAGCAACAACAGTTTCAACAACAACAACAACAATCTCAGCATCGTCCACTCCAACAACAACCGCAGCCGCAGTCTCAGCCTCAGCCGCAGCCGCAGCAACAACAACAACAGAACCAACATCACCAGTCACTTGCTTCCAACTTCCACCTCTTACACGTGGGACTCTTGTTCTTTCTTTTTTCTTTTAAATTAAAATAATAATTGTTTTTCCCATCTGGGTATGTGAAAAAAAATAATTTTTGTTAATTAGTTTATCTGGGTTTTATTTATTGTTCAGTTTGTGGAAAATTTAGCGGATGCTATTGAGAATGGAACTCGGGACCAGCATTCTGATGCTTTGGTACGATTTTTTTTCTTATTTCTTTTGTTTTTTGTTTTTAATTTTTTTTTTTCAGTTTGTTTTACCATTTTTACTGATTTTTTGTTTTATGAAATTTTATATTTTGGAAGGTTAATGAACTGAACAACCACTTCGAGAAGTGTCAACAGCTATTAAGTTCAATATCAGGATCACTCAATACTAAGTCTATGGTAATATATTTCAACGTCCACAATTTTTTTTTAATAAAAGTGTTGGGCAATTTAGTTTCATGATAAGTATTTCAGTTATTGTCTGATTTTCTATTTGGCTTAGTTATTCGTATATGATGCACTAATAGTCGAGGCATCATCATAATGTTGAGCACTTGAGCTCAAGAACTTTTGATGTGTATAGTTAATTAAATTTTAAGAGCATGCATGAAGATTATTTCTTTATGTTCAGAGGAAGAAAGTTTGCTGCACTTATTGTCCTCTATAATCTTATTATTGCAATGCTAGAAAGGGTTTGCTGAAACACCGCTTAAAAAGGTTGAATAGAACTAATTGGGTGGATAGTGTTGGGCGGATGTGTTATTTATCACTTCTAACATGCATTATTCAAGCAAACGTGCTAATCATAAATGCAAACATGCAATTAAATCACAAAACCTCAAAGCTTTAAGAAAAACTTGTAAATGATTTTGTAGAAGATGAAACCTTTGAACCAAGTCGAGAAGCCTTTGTCCTTAAGAACTAATTAGCCTCATCTCGGTGCTCTTTACGGATCACTTGGCTAACATTCTCCCAGGATTACTTAGTTGCTTCTTGTAAAAGAGACATTCCTTTCTTCAAGAACTTGAACTTGGAATCAATGGTGGAAACTCTCTTTTATATGAAGACTCTTAGACTCTCTAAATTTGCCTAAGACTTATGAAAATAAATTGAATGTAAGAATGAATGAAAAATGAACCCAATGACTCCTTTTTATAGATATGGAGGGTTGTCTTTGGAAATTTACTCTTATGTCAATGAATATAACTCTTTAAGGGTCATAATCCTTTAAGGAACCCTTTCAACCCTAAGGGTCATGTCATTTCTTATTAAGGAACACATCATTTCCAAGGTACCCTTTAAACCCAAGTGTTATGTAACTTATGTCCCATCATTCCCTATAAATATGCATCCTTATTTAGAAAATTCCTACAGACAGATGCATGGAGAAGTATCAAATAGGGAAGGTTCAGCGAGGTTGAAATTTTACTTGTTTTAGTATTCGGTTTTGTTATAAGCACTCACTTTGTATTATGGTATAATTAGTACTTTCTTTTGGTTCCTTAAATTATTCTTATGATTTGGGTAATTGTTGCGTATTGGTTATAGACGGTTGAGGGCCAGAGACGAAAGCTGGAAGAAAGTGAGCAACTCTTGAATCAACGGAGGTATGTATTGCTTATGTTGTTTTGTTTGCAATTTGCACTAAAAGTGCCATTTTTGCATGGAAAATGAGTTGTTCGGGAATTGAATGCCAGGGAACTGATCGAAAAATATATGAACTCCGTGGAAGAGCTTATCGAGTCCCAACCATAATTTCTTGTCTGCATCTCAACTTGTGGTGAGAATATCTATGGCAACTTTTAGTTTGATAAAAGAAGATGTTATGAGTTGTTTTTATTTGGGTGTGGAACTCTTGAACTTGTTTTTCCTGGACTTTGTGATTGAAGAATAATATTCCGAGAAGGAATGCAGGTGCGAGTAATTGTTGGAGACGGAGATAAAGCAATAGGCAACTTATGATTTATGAAGTCGACCACCAGTAGTGGGATTAGAACATTTTTTTTGGGCCAAATATATCTCCATGAATTGATATTTTCCAGAACACCAATACTTGGTTGTATTTAATCTATCTGATTTATACATGAGAAATTTATAAGAAAGACATCATCTACTGTTGATGTCCTGTGTGCTTTTGTTTTATAACTTCCTTATTAGTGAATATCTGCCTAGGTTGTAACCCATTACTCTTCTTAGAAGAAAAAGGCAAATTTTCGATGTTCCCCTTTGAAACATTTCTCAAGCACTAATACCTCCCTTTGAGCATTATCTTTATATTGAACCATTGAAGACTTGTGCTGATCACAAGTGTTTTCATCCCTCATTTTCTTTCTAAACACTTTTCTTTCTGATCATCATCATGCATACGATTAAATTTGAGTTAACTTGAAAGTTGAATCAGCTTTTGATCATCTGACTTCCCTTGTTGATTTCAGGTTCAGTTGCTGCCGCATTTTGCACAACTCCCTAGTTCAAAGTGATAGTCAGGTATTTTTGTGATTGTATGACCAGATTGCAATATGTAGTTGGTTCATTGAGAAAACTATTATCATGTTTCATCTGTTCCATCGAAGTTAAAAAACATTTTGAGTAATGAACTTGGCTTGCCGCCCTCTTTTCTGCTAGATATTTGTTGCCTTGATACTTGACATAATCTCTGCTATTAGTTCAAAGCACCAAATTTATTGGGTTACAACTTTTTCCTCCAAAAACTGAATTTGACATGCCACAATAATTATATGATCAAGCTCATGAAAATGCTATGGCACAAGGCAAATGAAGTATCTTTGATCCAACTTAGGCCTGAGCCAAGTTCTTTTATTTTTTGTATAAAGTTCTTTTATTTATTTTTTATTTTTAAAAAAAAAGCAAAACTAAATAAAGAAAGAACTCAATAACTCAACAATAAAGCTCATATGATTATGTATAGGTTGTCCAAGTTATTGTTTTAATTGAACACTGTGAAATATAAAATGTGAAATTAATATTGGTTATTTGCCTTGCCATTACCCTTGTGTCTTTTTTACACTTGATGAGTTGTCTCCAATGGCCACATTTCAGTAAACCCATATAAGATTTCAGGGCCACATTTCAGTAAACCCATATAAGATTTCAGGGGACTAACAGAATGGCAAGTTTCTATATTTAGTAATAGAAGATTTCTATAGTAAATACACCTAGAAAACAATAATTAAAAATACCAAGTAAAAATTGAACAACTAAATCTGTTAAAAAGATCCATCTCTATCTATAAATAAGAATCAATCAATATTTCCTTCTATATCTCCCTTCAAATTCTCTCCATCTCTCATTAATTTTATTCTCCAACAAACAAACCATTAACCTCATCAATCAAAGAAAGCCAAAAACAAACAACCTCCAAGCCATTTCCCCCGGCACCGCAGCAGAAATCTCTCAAGATTTCCATCAAATATGAGCAGCAGCAGCAGCAGCAATAATAATAATAATAACAACACTAGTAATATTCCAAGAATTGGTAGCAATGGCACCACCACCCAAGCTTGTGCTGCGTGTAAATACCAACGCAGGAAGTGCGCCCCTGACTGCATTCTCGCCCCTTATTTCCCTCATGATCGCCAACGCCAATTCCTCAACGCTCATAAATTGTTTGGTGTCAGTAACATTACAAAAATTATCAAACACCTTTATCCCCCGGAGAAAGACGATGCCATGAGGACTATCATTTTCCAATCTGATGTCAGAGCCAATGACCCTGTTGGTGGATGTTACCGTATTGTTAAAGAACTCCAACGCCAGATTGAATACACCAAGGCTGAGCTTGAGATTGTTCTTCATCAGCTAGCCCTTTGCCGAGCACAAGCTCAGCAACAAACCCAGCTTCAGATTCCTGAAACTGATGATTCTGTGCTTAGTTATGATATTGTCAACGCAGAGCCTTTGGATACGTTTAATTCCATGCAGAATTTTCAATATATGCAACCTCAACAAGATCAAGAATACGTTAACGTTCAGAATCATAATTTGCAAGAACCTGCTGATATGAATGCATGGGCAATGGAGGATCCGACAATTGTGTCTACATTGAATGTCAAGCAAGATTTTGTTAATAATGATCAAAGCAGTTGTACTACTACTACCACCACCACCACCATCACCAGAGATGTGAAGCCGCAGCAGCTTGTTGCGAGCGGATATGAAAGACATGATGTCAAGTTTGAGCAAGATCAAGACCGTGTTGAAAGGAGGTTTGTGCCTTCTACCCAGTTGCTTATATCATCATAGATTTACTAGTTGATAAATAAAAAATCTCGTGGAAAGAAAACGGTGTATTGGAGATCAAGATTTGTTTTGCTTTTGTCAATGTTAATTTGTTCATCAATTTGATGCATTGTGGAATTTGGATTCTTTCATTTCCGTTGCTTGATCAGGAAAATTCAATTTTTTTTTTAGAAATTCACCTCCAAATCATCTGATCCGCACTTAAAATGAGCAGATAAAATCCCCGATTATCTCCGACTTTTACAAAAAATACACCCCAAAATTCAATTGTTATATGTTATTTCTTCCTCCTCTACTTCTCTAATATAATTTAAATCTGTTACCTTATTATTAAGATAGATAAAATAATAGATGTTGGTTCAATTGGAAGAAAAAAGAAATGTTCAAATTCCGTTGCTGACACCAAACAATTTATGAGATACCAACGTGTAGCTCTACGTTAAGATATGACTGCATCAAATTGCCATATATTAATATTATTTTTTTTTGAAATCATTGGAAATCTCACCGTCAAACCACTCTTTTCGGGCTTAAGTGGAGTAGTTAAAATACTCGATTGTTCCATGCTCTTACAAAAAACGCACTCTCTGAATTTAAACTCAAAACATCAAAATGAGATCACTCAAATCCAAAACACTTACACCTGCTGCTACAGAATAATCAAAACATGTCCGGAATAAGAACTTCTCACGCAATGTGAAAGAAATGATATTTTTAGAAACATTTAATCTGCTTTGAAGGCTGTTGTTTATCAGTAAGCAAGTAAGGATTTCACAGCAGAAACCATTGAAACTGAAAAATTAGGTCAAGCGCGGATGTGCCAGAGGAGCGGATCCTCAATATAAATTATTGACTTATAATAAATGATTGTAAAAACATGTTTCCAAAACCTGCATGTGATAGACAATTGAAATTTAGGATGATATTAAAAACGGCTAAGAATTAAAAGTTATTGGAAAAGGAATTCTACTGCACTTGAAACTTTAAATTACAGAGATTGTGAAATTGAGTTTTAATGAAATTGAAAATCTAGTTACAAAAGAAGGAATTACAAATTATTAACTATGAATTCTACTGGAATTAAAATATGTCCTAGCTACAGAAAGAGAGTTTGAAAACTGTTTAACCAAGGAAAATTATTAAAGAAGACATGTTGAGCGTTTTTTGATTGATGTTGTGGAGAGCCATTTTCATTTTCTCTTTGGCTTTTATAACTCCTAGAAATAACTGTTGGAAAATGCTTATGAATAAGCATTTTGAGGCTCAATTTTAAGCATGGTCCACTTCGTGTTAGTGGTTGTTATTGAATGATTCGGATACTCCTCCGTGAGTAGTTCGAAATGATATATTCATATGCTTAAAATGGTGCTTGGGTGAATGAGAAATTGTTGCTCAAAGTTCACCCATTGGTGTTGGAAAATAAAGAGAATTAAGCTTGTCCCACATGGGAAAGCTATTAGAGAGAAGTGGTGCTTATATATGATTGCTCATATGTAGATGGGTAAGAGTTATAAGGATAGAGGCTCTCTCTACGTGCGCGCGTAGGGGGGGTGCAAATCAAAATCCGAACAGGCTTGGCTCGTGTGTACCCGCGCGTCCTGCGTACACGAATGCCGGACCAAATTGTGCGGGCCCGACCCAACCAATTTTTGCAAGTCTCTTTATTTTTCCAAGCCTTTTGAAGTTCCATAACAGTTGAATTAATGATATTAATTAACTTGGTGGTTATAAGCTAATAGAATGTCTCCCACTCATGTGATTAATTGACATGCTTAATTTTCTTTATAAGGCAGCTGTGTTTTGTTTTTGATATACATTGTATACGCACAAACAACAAAAGAAAAATTCAGTTGCTTTCATTGATATATTTTCCTCCGTTTTATTTGGGAGACTTCAAACACCTTGTGGTTCGTTGAAAACAAGTTTGGTGGTGTCCATACTTATTTGTTTCCGTTGCATCATGTGAAACAAACGTCTCATGTTCTACTGCACCTTCGGTAGGGGACGAATTTGTTTTAAGGAGATTTTTGCCGCATCAACAAGCCTCGGAATAGTGAAGCATTGGGTCTGACATTGTTTGCTGGATCGGTTCTAATTTGATTTCTGGATCGTCAGGGGCTGATTTCAAGGTCTGAAGCACCTTCCTCTTCAGGGTCCGCTCATCAGGGTCCGCTCACCAGGGTCTGCCTCCGCTCGTCAGGGTCTGCTCACCAGGGTCTGCCTCCGCTCGTCAGGGTCTGCTCACCAGGGTCTGACTCCGCTCGCCAGGGTCTGCCCGTGTGGGTCTGCTCATCAGGGTCTGACTCCGCTCGTCATGGTCTGCTCGTATGGGTCTTCTCTTCAGGGTCTACCCTCCTGATCAGGGTCTGCTCCGCTCATCAGGGTCTGCTCTGCCCATCAGGGTCCGCTCTGCTCATCAAGGTCTGAAGTATCATATCAGAGGCTGAGATTAATTCTGATTCGGATTTTCCCAATTACCGTGAAATAATTGTAATACTTGTAATACAATCTTAAAATAAAATTTGACTCTGTGGATATGGAATACAGTTCAAACACAGTAGATCCGAATGTGACAACCTCTTCGGCTGGCCAGAATGTTGTGGGAGCCCCTCTGGCTGGCCAAATTGCAGTGGCAGCCTCTTCGGCTGGCCAGAATGTTGTGGCAGCCTCTTCGGCTAGCCAACATGCTACATCATCTGGGCTTAATTTGGCAGCCGTTGTGGCTGGCCAAGGTGTTGCTGCCTCTATGACTAGACAACTTGTTGGACATGTGAGCCATGTCAATCCGCCGCGGAAAAACCTGAAAAATTCAGTGGACAAAATTTCAAACGGTGGCAACAGAAAATATTTTTCTACTTGACCACGTTGAACCTTGCGAGGTTCCTAAAGGAATATGCTCATGTACCCACGGAGGGTGAGATTGATATCCAAGTTATCAGTGCGATCGATGCTTGGAAACATTCTGAATTCCTATGTCGGAATTATGTGCAGAATGGGCTATGTGATTCATTGTACAGTGTGTACGCCGGAATGAAATAACAAAAGGGCTTTGGGAATCTTTAGATCGAAAATATAAAACTGAGGATGCCGATACTAAGAAATTTGTCGTAGGCCGCTTCCTAGATTTTAAGATGGTTGATTCCAAAACTGTATTAAGCCAAGTACAAGAATTGTAGATTATTCTAGCAGAAATTCATGCTGAGGGGATGGTTTTAAGTGAAACCTTCCAAGTAGCCTCGATAATTGAGAAACTACCATCTGGTTGGAAAGATTTCAAGAATTATCTAAAGCATAAGCGAAAAGAAATGAGCATTGAAGAGAGGAATATCTCATGAGGCCAAGGCAAATGTTGTTGAACATGGCCATAAGAACAAGAACATCAAGAACAAAGGGTCAAAGATGGGCCCAAAAGGAGGAGTTTCTAAGAAATCAAAATTTCAAGGAAGATGCTTCAACTGTGACAAAATGGGTCACAAGTCTTCTGAGTGCAGACTGCCGAAAAAGAAACAAGAGGCTAATGTGTTGGAAAACATGACTAAATATGTTTCAGACATTAACCTCTTTGCTGTGGTTTCTGAGGTGAATCTGGTGGGTTCTAACCCAAGAGAGTGGTGGATTGATACTGATGCCACTCGACATGTGTGCTCGGATAAGAGCATGTTTTCTTCATTTGAGCCTGCTGGTAATGGGGAAAAATATACATGGGAAATTCAGCAACATCTGAGATTGAAGGTATAGGAAAGGTGATTCTGAAGATGACCTCTGGAAAAGAGTTGACTTTGAACAATCTTCTGTATGTACCAGAAATACGGAAGAATCTTGTGTCTGGATCGCTTCTGAACAAGCATGGATTCCGGATGGTGTTCGAGTCTGATAAAGTAGTTTTGACTAAAAATGGGATATATGTGGGAAAAAGGGTATGTAACTGATGGGCTTTTTAAGCTCAATGTAATGGTTGTTAAACCCAAGAATATCAATAAAGCTAGTTCTTCTGCTTATATTGTTGAGTACTTTAATCTATGGCATGGTAGATTAGGACATGTTAATTTTAATTCATTGCGGAAACTAATTAACATGAATCACATTCCCAAATTTAAAATTGATAACAGACATAAGTGTGATACTTGTGTTGAGACAAAACTAACTAGATCATCTTTTCATAGTATTGAAAAAAACTCTGAACCACTTGATCTAATTCATACCGATGTATGTGATTTTAATTCAATACAATCGAGAGGCGGTAATAAATATTTTATTACCTTTATTGATGATTGCATAAGATTTTACTATGTGTATTTAATGAAAGCAAGGACGAAACTATAGAGAAATTTGTTCTCTATAAGAATGAAGTTGAGAACCAACTGAATAAAAAAATTAAGGAGTTAAGAAGTGATCGTGGTGGTGAGTATGTTTTTCCTTTTGAATAACTTTGTGAACAAAATGGAATCATAAATCAAACCACGGCTTCTTATTCACCTCAATCCAATGGGATTGCAGAACGGAAGAATCGTACCTTGAAAGAGATGATGAACGCTATGTTAATCAACTCTGGCTTACCTCAGAATATGTGGGGAGAAGCTGTTTTATCAGCTAATTACCTTTTAAATAAGGTACCACAGAAAGAAGTAGGGAAAACCCCTTATGAAATGTGGAAAAGAATAGTATCTTCTTATAAATTCCTACGAGTGTGGGGGTGTCTTGCCAAAGTATTCATTCATCCACCTAAGAAGGTGAAGATATGACCAAAAACTGTTGATTGTATTTTCATAGGATATGCACATAACAATAATGCTTATCGATTTCTTGTGCATGAATCTAATGTACCAGATATTCACAAGAATACGATAATAGAGTCCAGGAATGCATCCTTTTTCGAATGCGTTTTTCCTTGTAAAACTAATTCGAATTCAAATGTGCACAAACGGGCACATGAGACTATCATTGAAGATAGTCAGGACCAAGAACACTTATATGTTCCAGAGGATCAATAAGTTGTTGAACTTGAACCAAGACGTAGCAAAAGAGCTAGAACGGAAAAATCATTTGGTCCAGATTTTCTGACATTTTTGCTAGAAAACGATCCTCAAAGCTATAACGAAGCTGTAAGGTCAGCTGATGGTGCTTTGTGGAAAGATGCCATCAATAATGAAATTGAATCCATCTTACAAAATCACACCTGGGAGTTAGTGAATCTTCCTCTATGATGTAAACCTTTAGGGTCCAAGTGGATTTTCAAAAGGAAAATGAAGGCAGATGGATCAATTGATAAGTACAAAGCAAGACTTGTAATTAAAGGTTACAGACAACGCGAAGGTCTTGATTACTTTGATACTTATTCTCCTGTAACGAGAATAAATTCCATAAGGATGATACTAGCGATTGCAGCTTTGCACAATCTTGAGGTATATCAGATGGATGTGAAAACAGCCTTTCTGAATGGAGATTTAGATAAAGAAATCTACATGGAACAACCTGAAGGCTTTATAGCTCCAGGACAAGAAAAGAAAGTTTGTAAGTTAGTAAAATCCTTGTATGGATTGAAACAAACTCCGAAACAATGGCATAAAAAGTTTGATGACACCATGTTGGCAAATGGTTTCAAAATCAATGAATGTGATAAATGCATTTATGTCAGAGAGACAGAAGTTGGCTATGTCATTTTATGTCTCTACGTTGGTGACATATTGATTGTTTGGAGTAATGTTAAAATGGTGAAATCTACCAAGAATATGCTGAAATCTAAGTTTGACATGAAAGACATTGGTCTAGCAGATGTCATTCTGGGAATAAAGATCTCGAGAAGTCCATATGGACTTATTCTTGATCAGTCGCACTATGTGGACAAGATTCTTGGTAAATTCAACAATGATGATTCTGCTGTGGCTAGAACTCTTTTAGATGTGAGTTTACATCTATCAAAGAATATGGGAGAGGGTATACCTCAAGTAGAATACTCTAGAGTTATCGGGAGTTTGATGTACTTATCGAGTTGTACAAGGCCTGATATATCATGTACAGTAAACAAGCTCAGCAGATATACGAGTAATCCAGGGGTTGATCACTGGAAAGCAATAGTAAGAGTACTCAGGTACTTACGTTTTACTCGTAATTATGGGTTGCACTATCATAGATATCCAACTGTAGTCGAAGGATACAGTGATGCTAATTGGATATCTGACATGAAAGACTCAAAGTCTACCATTGGCTATGTGTTTACACTAGCACGTGCAGCCGTATCATGGAAATCCTCCAAACAGACTGTGATAGCCAGATCTACAATGAAATCATAATTCATTACATTAGATAAGTGTGCTGAAGAAGCAGAATGGTAAGTCTAGACATATTTGTCGTAGACACAATACCGTTAGACAATTACTCTATACTGGAGTTATTTCGATTGACTATGTAAAGTCAATGGATAACATTGCGGATCCGCTAACCAACGGGTTAAACAGAGAGTTAGTTGTGAAATCATCGAGGAGAATGAGACTAAAGCCCATTAGATAAATGTTTATTACGAATGAAACCCCAACTTTGTTGACTGGAGATCCCAAGATCTAGGTTCAATGGGATAACCTACTCGTAAAAGACATAATTGGTTCACTGTTGGGGGTTACCCTATAGTCTATTCCTATGGTGAAATGAAACAGTGATGCTCGTATGGATAGAGGTTAAGCAAAGGCTTTTAATGATTCTTATGCGTCAGGAATCCGAGCAGAGTATTACGAGATACCCTTAAATCAGAAATCACCTATGTGAGAGAGAAGTGGGGCCGCTTCAAAGGGAATTGTGCGGGGTTCAATTCTTAGAAACTCTCGCAGAACCAGGTTGATGTTCATGGCCAAAATGAACATAATAATGAGAACTCAAATGTGTTAGGTAAAACATCTGTGTGATATATGTTTTCCATTTACATGAACGGCAGCACAATTCAATGACATCGCGTCCACTGTCAGCCAGTAAATGAGATATATTTTCACAAGGGAAGGTTCAAAGGCTGAGGCCTACCGATCCTATGCAGGTGTTGAACCGTTGAACTCTTCTAGGTCAAGATAAAATATTTTATAAAATAATTTTATTTGACGTTTTTCGCCAATTTCATTCATGTGGGGGATTGTTGGAAAATGCTTATGAATAAGCATTTTGATGCTCAATTTTAAGCATGGTCCACTTCGTGTTAGTGGTTGTTATTGAATGATCATGATACTCCTCCGTGAGTAGTTCGAAATGGTATATTCATATGCTTAAAATGGTGCTTGGGTGAATGAGAAATTGTTGCTCAAAGTTCACCCATTGGTGTTGGAAAATAAAGAGAATTAAGTTTTTCCCACATGAGAAAGCTATTAGAGAGAAGTGGTGCTTATATATGATTGCTCATATGTAGATGGGTAAGAGTTATAAGGATAGAGGCTCTCTCTACGTGCGCGCGCAGGGGGGTGCAAATCAAAATCCGAACAGGCTTGGCTCGTGTGCACCCGCGCGTCCTGCGTACACGAATGCCGGACCAAATTATGCGGGCCCGGCCCAGCCAATTTTTGCAAGTCTCTTTATTTTTCCAAGTCTTTTGAAGTTCCATAACAGTTGAATTAATGATATTAATTAACTTGGTGGTTACAAGCTAATGGAAGGTCTCCCACTCATGTGATTAATTGACATGCTTAATTTTCTTTATAAGGCAGCTGTGTTTTGTTTTTGATATACATTGTATACGCACAAACAACAAAAGAAAAATTCAGTTGCTTTCATTGATATATTTTCCTCCGTTTTGTTTGGGAGAGTTCAAACACCTTGTGGTTCGTTGAAAACAAGTTTGGTGGTGTCCATACTTATTTGTTTCCGTTGCATCCTGGGAAACAAACGTCTCATGTTCTACTGCACCTTCGGTAAGAGATGAATTTGTTTTAAGGAGATTGTTGCTGCATCAAAAAGCCTCGGAATAGTGAAGCATTGGGTCTGACCTTGTTTGCTGGATCGGTTCTAATTTGATTTCTGAATCGTCAGAGGCTGATTTCAAGGTCTGAAGCACATTCCTCTTCAGGGTCCGCTCATCAGGGTCCGCTCACCAGGGTCTACCTCCGCTCGTCAGGGTCTGCTCACCAGGGTCTGACTCCGCTCACCATGGTCTGCCTCCGCTCGTCAGGGTCTGACTCCGCTCGCCAGGGTCTTCTCATCGGAGTCTGACTTCGCTCGTCAGGGTCCACTCGTGTGGGTCTGCTCTTCAGGGTCTGCCCTCCTCATCAAGGTCTGCTCCGCTCATCAGGGTCTGCTCTGCCCATCAGGGTCCGCTCTGCTCATCAGGATCTGCTCTGCTCATCAGGGTCTGAAGTATCATATCAGGGGCTGAGATTAATTCTGATTTGGATTTTCCCAATTACCGTGAAATAATTGTAATATTTGTATTACAATAACTGCCTCGAAATGATCTTCAACTTCCTACTTCCAACTCTCCATGTTCCTCCACTTTTATCAACTTCCTCCATCAACTCTCCAAGTTTCTCTATTCCGTAAATCTGTGTAGACTGTGTTTGTAGATGAGTGATTTTAGCAAGCAAGAAATAGTTTCTCTCATGGATTTGAGAGTAGTTTCCTCCATCAGTTTTCCAACTTCCTGCTCATGTTATGGATGTTCTGTTAACTTCCTCAACCCATCATCTTTGTACATGTGTTCTTGTTAACTTCCTCTAAGTGCGTATCAACTTCCTGCTTAATTTACATTGATGGATGATAATTTACTGCTTAATTTGCTACTTTTCCTGTTTGAAAAATAGTAATTTCTTGCTTGGTTATGAGATGAGTTCTTGAAGGAATTGAGTCTTGGACTGCTCTAATTATAATAGACTTGTTATTTTTGGTGCAAACAATTAGCTTTTGGTCAAAGAAACAGAGTCACTCAAAACAAGTATAATAGAAAAAAATCGATCTCAAACTCAAGCATGATATAAATCAATAACAAATCGTAATCTGCTATAACATATAGAAGTACTTACAGTCT
Source organism: Zanthoxylum bungeanum (assembly GCA_019454045.1). Lineage (NCBI taxonomy): Eukaryota > Viridiplantae > Streptophyta > Magnoliopsida > Sapindales > Rutaceae > Zanthoxylum > Zanthoxylum bungeanum. Next base: position 122,288 of record SKCR01039704.1, read on the forward strand.
GCCTCTGCCGCTGCCGCAGCTGTGTATAGTAGCACTTGCAACCTGCTTTACAAGTTTTGCCATGTCCCTGAATTCTATGCTTCTGGAAGCAGTGACACCATCCTTTGTGACCTTGGGATTACCAACACTACTCTCTATAATCACATTGCGACCCTGAATTAGCAAACCAAAACCAATGACAAAGAATTATATCTTGTAAATAAAAAGAGTAATGATACATTCACACACACTTTCACTTAAAGTTTTACAAATTCTCTCACTGTATCTACAATAATTTAATGTAGATCACAGTAGATACATTGAGAGAGTTTGTAAAACTTTAAGTAAAAGTATGTGTGAGTGTATTATTTTTGAAATAAAAATGTGAAGTCAAGGTATATATATATATATATATATATATATATTCTCAAGGAATGATTTGATCCGTACGGAGCCGGCCTATATATATACACGCATACATCTAGTACCTTTGGTCCCATAGTAACTTTCATAGCATCTGCAACCTCAGATCTACTACTATACACCTACTCGCATTCAACAATTTGGCCCGGAAAAAGATCCAACAATTTTTGGGTCATTTCAGCCCAAATAAGAAAATGGCCCTATCCTTAATATTTGGCCCGTATTTATTTTGGTGGCAAATATTTTTTTTTTTTTTTTTAAAACCAATTTTGGTGACACAAAGGTGTGTTGTTCACTAATATTTTGATACATATATATTTTAAAATTTATCTATTATATAGTAAGGACATGTTTATTTTAATCGGACAATTCCATTTGGACCGTCTCATATGTGTGCTACAGTAAAAACTTGAACTAGTAATTTGGTCATTGTTCTTTAGGTTAATCATTAAGTATTTTTTTTCCCCTTTTTATTATTTTCTGTAATTTTTTAATTAATTATAGTGAAACAAAGATTCAAATTTGTAATTTTTAATTTGACATTATGTGACAATAACTTATTTCATTCCTTTCATTTTTCTTGAAGGTCAATTACTAGGTAGTTTTTTTTAATTATTTTTTAAGGGAAGTATATTAGGTATAAGTTTATTTAGTTTACACTTCAAAATAGGAAGGAAAAAAAAAAAACAAATCAAACTCAATCTTCACAAATAGCCATCGTTTCTAAAACAAGGTAAATTTGATATGGTGAGGAAAAACAGATTTAAAAAGCCATATCATGAAACCCAATTTGTAATTATTTTTTATTTTTTTTAATATTGATAATGATTTTAACAAAGTCATATGCCACGTTTGGTGTGGTCCTGTTTTTTGAAAATTCGCCTTACTTTTTTTTTTTTTTATTGAGAAGTGATTCCTTGCTTCCACTTTATTGTTTCTGCTACATAATTTATCATTCTGGTCATGATGTGGTCACCTAATTCTCTCCATTTTTCTTTTGGGTTTTTTGTATATGCATCGTTGCAACAAGAATTGAAACCTATAAGCCTCAATAATTAAAATAGTTACTATATGAAATTCTTTTAATTATTGTTGAATCCAATATATATATATATATATATATATATATATATATATATATATATAATATATATATATATATATATATATATATATATCTATATAATAAAGGAGAATGGTGTTGGAAGAAAGAGAGTGTATCCAACGGCTCTTTATGTGGCTTAATTGACGGCCCAGATCATTTCATTGGTAATTGGAGGAAAGAGAGTGAATTGATTGATGGAAATGGTAAAAAAAATTTCAAATTTTCAAATTAAAAAATAGAAAGTTAAAATAAAATCATTTAATTAAAAAATAAAATCATTTAATTCTGTAAGACCGTGTTGTAGGCACGGGCAAATACTGTAACATTGTGCCGTAGGAACGGCCAAATACTGTAACACTGTGCCATAGGCACGGACATCATTTAATTAAATAATAAAATCATTTAATTTGTAACACCGTGGCGTAGGCACGAGCAAATACTGTAACACCGTGCCGTAGGCACGGGCCAAATACTGTAACACTGTGCCGTAGGCACGGGCATCATTTAATTAAAAAATAAATCGTTTAATTTTGTAATATTGTGCCGTAGGCACGAGCAAATACTGTAATACCGTGCCGTAGGCACGGGCCAAATACTGTAACACTGTGCCGTATGCACGGGCAAAAACTAGTATAAAATAAAGGAGAATGGTGTTGGAGGAAAGATAATGTATCCAACGACTCTCTTTATGTGGCTTAATTGACGGCCCATATCATTTCATTGGAGGAAAGAGAGTGAATTAATTGATGGAAATAGTCAAAAATTTTCAAATTTTCAAATTAAAAAATAGAAAGTTAAAATAAAATCATTTAATTTTGTAACATCGTGCCGTAGACACGGGCAAAAACTAGTAAATATATATACACACATAGTGTTTTAAGCCTTGTATGAGTTTTTTTACGATAATTTATTACATTTAGATAAATATTTTCTAATTAATATATTTTTCAATTTTAAATTAAATTGGAGCCTTCCTATATTATAATTCATAACTTAAAAACTTGACTTTTTAGAATAATTATTTATTAAATTATTATCAATAAGATGTCTAAAAAAAATAATGTTTTCATAAAATTTAAGGTTCTAGGTGATCGCCTAAATCATCTAGACTTAAAATCAGTACTGTATATACATGTAATTTTCTGATTGTCTTAGTTAATTAATTTGGATCATATCACAGTTTTGCGACTATGCCAAATTCATCTCAATTTATTATGTTGAACTTATTTGGAGTGACCTTTAAACCCATTTCGAATCACATATATATGCATTTAAATACAAGTGAAATTTAATTTTATTTAAGAATAAAGTATATGTGGGAACATGATGTTCATTAATCAACTTTAAAAAAAAAAACATAAATATTTTTAATGATCAAGATTTTTTCGATTTATTATATAGGTCGACTTCCAGAAAAGCAAAGGCAATTCTTACACGAACATATATAACAATATTACACGTATATGAATGCTAAAATCATGCTTTCTCCCATTGGCTTCTTCAAGAAATTACAATCAATATTCATTCAATATAACTCAGGTCATGCTGCATAGGGTGGGCATTATCATATTCGTATTGGATCAGATTGAATCCTATTCGATTCGATAACAGTGAACTTATTTGGTTCGATCAGATTTTGAGTTTTTATCGAATCTGATCGGATTTGATCCAATAATTATCAAATCGAATCAGATTTATTTATTCCGATTTGAAACCTTAACGAATCAGATAAATTCGATTTGATAACGGATTTGTATCTGATAGAGCATCTGACTTGATAATGAATCCAATAGTAGATTCTACTTGATAACGGATCTGACTCGATAATAGATCCGATTCAATAAATTTGATTTGAAATTTAAGTTATCTGATCCGATTCAATAAAATTGATATGAATTTATAATTTTTCAGATCAATTTTATCGAATCGGATCCGTTATCGAATTGAATCCAATATCGGATTATTGTCAAATTGGATGCTTTATTGGATTCGATTCCATTATCAAATTGGATAAAATCTTATTAGATCCGATAGTTATCAAAATTATCTGATCCGATCTGGAATTCGACGAACTAAACAAATACGATCCAATCAGATTCATGAGACAAATCAAATATTATCGGATAAAATCATATCGGATCACCTATTCTTATCTGATGCCTAGGCCTAATGCTTCACACATGTCATCCTTCGAAGGCAGAAAAGTCAAGAAGCACTTCCTTCTCATTGCTTGCAAAAACATGCATCCCAAAGCACTTTCGCCTGAGAAAAACACTTTAAAGGATGTACCACCTCAATATGTGAACAATCAATAGAAGTTGCCTTTTGACATGTTTCGTGGGTCGGGGTCGATGATAAGGAAAAAATCTACTATGTAATAATAATATTATATCATTTATATAATAATTTAATAATATATTATTACATATATTAAATAGTAGAAAATAATTAAATAAATAATAGATTCATTTAACACAATTCCTACATATTATATAATTATTGATAATATGTCACATATATGGAGATAAAAAAAAAAATGATAGACATACATAAATTCTTACCGAAAATCACTGTAGCTACAGTGATCGCTACAGTGATTACTATAGCTACAGTGAGAGATGTGTAGTAATTTTATGTAAGAATTTATGTATATCTATCATTTTTAAAAAAATTCCAGTGATAAGAACACCTCATTTTAATAGCATAAGGACCCTTTAATTTTAAAACAAAAATGCTACACTTACATACAATCTAACTAACAAAAACTACACCCTCTCACTGTAAGCTACAGTGATTACTGTAGCAATCACTGTAGCTACAGTGAGAGTGGTGTAATTTTTATTAGTGAGATTGTATGTGTGTATATCATTGCTGATTTTAAAATATTAGTAGACCCTAATAATTTAAAAGACAAAATTAATGGGTTCCATTATAGGACCAACTAGACATGCTTGTAAAACAACAATTTCTTATTAGTTAGTAGGAATTAGGCCCGATTCGTAACCAGGCCTTTAGCACGGTCTTTAAGATTAAAACCTTAAATAACGAGATCATTTAGTTAAAAGACTATATAATAATTTTTAAAATAAAAGCTCATTTCCGACCCTTTATTATATATATATTTTTTTAATAAAAAAAGTATATATATTTGTAGAATTATATGTTTGCAATTTAGAATTATTTATTATTAATATTGTTTAATGCACTACTGTAGTGTTTTATGATTTATTATTATTTTTTTTAAGATGTATTAGTATTATTTGTTATTTTATTGGTTTTTTTTTAAAATATTTGGAACTTGTAAAATTATCTTTTAGTGACAGTTATATCAATTATTTAAAAATATTATTATTTAATTAATAATTTTTAAAAAAATTTAGGACCGGGTTTGACCCCGTATCTAGGATCAGGCCCAACCCTCTCATAAATGAACAAAAAATTTGAAAACTTAATCTTTAATATAATTTATGGGCTTGAACTAGTACTTAGCTAAATCCGGATCCGACCAATTGCCAACCCTATTACCTAGACACACATCTCAACATGCTGCCGTGGTACATCCGACCCATTAAAGTAATTTGCTTTAAATATAATCCCTTCTATTCCACATATACCAAAAAAGCAAGTAAAAAATAATGAAAAAAAATCCCAAATTACACAACTACTACCATATACTTGATGTTTATAGCCAACTATACAATTATCCTCCCGTGTATAGAACTAAACAAATAAACCAGCATGCGCAATAATATATATAATATTAATTAATTAAATTTATTATATAGTTGAATTGAGACTTTTAGTAAATGACATGACAACCACTAAATGCTATTGCAAAAAACTTACTTTAGTCAATGATACAACTGCAAAGGGAGTCAAGGGACCATGCCATACCAACAACTCATCTTGAAATTATTGAAGATATGGATTGGGGATCAAATTTAATTTGCTAATTCATCCCATTTTTCAAGGACCAATAATTCATGTTTAATTACTCTGTGTATTTTCACATAGCATATCTAGCTTTACATAATACATTGACATAAATTTGACATGGCTTCAGAGGAAGGGGGAAAATATAGCTATACATATTAATGAAGGAATTCATATATCATTCACAAATTATACATACCACTCCCATTATTTTTTATTATATATATATACTAGTTTTTGTCTGTGCCTACGACACGATGTTACAGTATTTGGTCTGTGCCTACGGTACGGTGTTACAAAATTAAATGATTTTATTTTTTAATTAAATGATGCTCGTGCCTACGGCACGGTGTTACAGTATTTGGCCCGTGCCTACGGCATGGTGTTACAGAATTAAATGATTTTATTTTTTAATTAAATGATTTTATTTTAACTTTCTATTTTTTAATTTGAAATTTTGAAATTTTTTGATCATTTCCATCAATCAATTCACTATCTTTCCTCCCATTACCAATGAAATGATTTGGGCCGTCAATTAAGCCACATAAAGAGAGCCGTTGGATACACTCTCTTTCCTCCAACACCATTCTCCTTTATTATATAGATATATACAAACAAGTTAAACTAAAATATATCTAAATTCACAATCATCCATATGGATGGTAGAAAATTCGATCAAATTTCGGAATCTTAATTTTTTTTTTTTGGTTTATCTTATATCCATATTGTCATCTCTACTCATCCCCCACTAATCCTCTATAGTGGAATTAATTAATTGAGGTTATGTGTAGTTACTTTATCCAAGGTAGAGATGAATATCACTTATTAATCATTAATGAATCATTAAGCTGAACATCAAATAGTTGAAGAGCACATAAATCAATTTTCATTTGTTTATTAGAAGTGGTATATACTAATCATACAATAAGGCAATCCACAACATCCCTCATCACCTTTGTCAAATCAATTTTGATATTTGTCATCATCTCAATGAAAAGCCAATTAGTTAAAAAAATATATCTTAAATAGTGCATGCATGTTTAGACCCTGCCACGGTTCTGATTCGGATCGAATCGAAATCGAACTGGTTGGAACCAGACAATTTCAATTCCATTTGGTTCTGATTTCGGAATCGTATTATTTCAGTTCGGTTAGGGTTCCTTAATCGAACAGCTTCGAATCGGAATCGTTTATTTTTTATTAATAATCATTATTAAAATTAAAAAGATCAAAATGAAACCGGAACCGAACCGAAACGGTTTAGTTCGGTTCCGATTCCGCATAAGTGTGGAACCGAAAACGAACCGGACCGGTAGCCACCTCTATACATGTTAAGTCTAATTTAAAAACAAAAAACAAATGACCACTAATTCTACAAAATAGATAAACATCAATAATGCAAACAATCATGCAGCCAGCAACAACTAATCAACTAAAAAACAATATATAAAAAATATATGTAAAAAAAAAATTGAAACTTTAACAATTCTTTAATTATATCTATCCCACTGTTACAATCAATCACCAAACTTTCTTCCATTTACAAAAATAAAAAACATAATTTCACCCCCAAAAAAATTAAAAGAATCCAAAAAAAAAAAAAGAAAAAACCACTCCTTGTAATTAATTTTCATCTTTTGATAATCAGAAAGTCCATTTCCAGATCTTGATCCTCAAATCAACCTTACACTTAGCATTTGAAGTGGAAGCCAACGACGCCGTTTTACCAGTAGGAGCAGTAGCTTTGATCCCTTCACAAGTAACCCTAATCCTCACTTTAGGAGACTTCACAGCTCCCATCTTCACTTTCACCTTCGTTTCAAGCTTCATCTTCAACGGCAGACCGCTCTTGCTCTTCAACTGAGCTTTCACCTTACCAGCAGACGCATCATCAAGCTCTTGCCTACCTCTAATGGCAGCTTTAAGCACCGTCGTGTTCTTAGTCCCGTGCCTAAACGAAGGAAACGAACCAACCCCGACGTTGATGTCATCATCGCCGGTGGTGAGAGATATGGTAATGGGGTCGTAGTAAAACACGAGTTCTTTATTAGGGTTTCTGGTGTTGACGGTGAGGTTGATGTTTGTGATGAGGGTTTGTGATGAGGACGTGAGGTTTAGGGTTTGTATTTTGAGTGAGGAGACGGAGAAAGAAGGGCGGTGGGGACGGTACAGGGCGTAGAGGATGCCGCCGGCGACGGCGGCTAGGAGGATGAGGAGAATTAGGGTTAGGGTTAGCCAGAGGCAACAGGAGCAGCAGCAGGAACGGCGGTGACTATGTCGTTTTGGTTGTGGGCGGTAGGGAGGGCGTGTGGCGCCGTAGAGTTGAGCTTTGGTGGCTGGGAATGATGGGTTTGCGGTGGCGGTTGTGCCGTTGGTGGTGGGGGCGGTGGTGGTACCGTTGGCTGGTGGTTTGGATGATGGGTAGTTTCTGTCTGTCATGTTTGGAAGGAAGGAAAGAGAGGGAAAATATGAGAGAAAGTGAGGGAGAGTATGTGTTTTTTGTTTGTGTGAATTAATAATGAAATGAAGGAGAGAAAGCAAATATTATAACCAAAGCAAAAGGAATTTGTGTACTCATCTTGTCAAAGCGTGTGTTGTAAATAAACAATGGAGTCCTGATTTTGGGAAGTTTTGTAAATTAGTAGTAATTTTTCATTACATTACTTTACTATATTTCATCTTGATTTTTTTTTTCCAATTTGTTTAAAAAAGTGATTTTTTTTTTGTACTACTTGTGTTCTCAATTTTTGTTGAGATAAATAAATTAAACAAATTTTTGAAGAAATAATACAAATTATAAAATTTATCATGAATTCACTTCGAATTAGTATTGAATATTTATATAAAAAGATTCACGATTGAGATAATAATTAGAATAATTAAGAAATGAAATTTAATTGGTATAGTTCAACTTTTGTAAATTGACATTGATAATTATGGTTCAACTTTTATAAATTGACATGGATAATTATTTTAAAATACCAATTAAAAATGATATTAAGTCCCTATTTAATAAGATTTTTAGTAGAGGTAACTTTTTTTTTTAACACAAGTTTTTTCGAATTTTGTTTGTTGTGTTTGATTACATTTCGAATGAAAATTTTGAGAATTAAAAAAAAAAAAAAATATTTTACCTATACTAAAATTTAATTTACTAGAAGTAGATGTTTGAAACTTTTTAAAAAGAATTAAATAATATAAAATATCTTTATTATTTCACAGTATTAATTAATTTCTTTCGTAAAATAATTTTAAAAACTTATCCAAATAATTTTTAATAAAAATTCTCATTAATAATCAAACATTTTTTTTTTTAATATTTTTTTTAATCAAAAAACCCTACCTCTAAAAATCCTATTAACAAAACTTATACTTGAAAAACTTTATTCCAAAAACTATATCAAATGAAACATTGAAACCTAACAATAGCATAAAAATTCATTAGTCATTACACGCACCTCGATTAAAACTCGCAAATTAAAAGTGAAAATAAATTTAGGAAGCGAAGCGAACGCGCCTAAGGGAGAGTGAACGCGCAGTTACTTTAAGTACCCAGACATCGCCACATCAACTACTTTTGACTCGTTCTCTTATCAACACGTGTGAATTTGATCATCCCGCATTATGCCATTATGAAGTGAGGGCCCACACGCTTTTGATAATAATTTCGATCACATTGATCGCAGAAATTAATCAAGCGGTTCAGGTTCGTCTTAAAATTAGCTGGCGCTGCATCGTATAATAGCTCTTAATAAAGAAAACGACAAAGAACCAAACTCTATAGGTGGTTGCCGTTTTGTGAAATATCCAAATCATGGACAGCAAGAAAATCAAATAAAACAGCAAATTGATTCCCTACCGAATTTAATTAATTAATTATCAAATTGAAATAATAAATTAAGTTACTAATCTTTCATTAACCATTCTGATTTATAATTAATCTACAAATTAATAAGTCAAATCATTTATTGATTGTAACTCAAAGTCTTGAATTTGGTGCCGGTGATAAATTTTTTTTAATTAATTGATCAAAACATCTCAACTTCTAATGTGGAATTACCTGGGATCTTGTGCTAGTAATGTTTCAACTAAACTTTATTTTAAAGTTTAAACTATAGCGTCCAGAGGTGCTTTTCTGGAAATCGCTTTGATAAAAGCGTTTTTTTTTTTTTGGAAGTGCTTCGGTGCAAGTTTGGTGCCTAAGCTGAAATTTCAGAAGAATAATTCTCCCACCCCACCCTTTGATAAAACAAGGAGTGGGCTGTTTACTTGTGGCCTTTCCTTTATGTTGGGTTAAGGCCCAGCACTGCATTCTGCGCCGGCCTTATAATAAATAGATATTTTATGTAAAATGAGAGAAAAACTTCTATCCGAGTGTGATTCCAATCGTTGATCTAGTTGAAATTTAAAAATGAGCAAATGAGATTTCTCTGTAAGACTAGTCCAACTGACACTGAACCTGGCTGCCCGCCCTTCCAATCACACCCTCTTCCAATCCATCGGCTGAATCTTTGGAGGCCGTGACGACTTTCCACAGGTCTCTCGTCGAAATGAAATAGCAGTTGGTGTGTAGTCAACTGCGGTCCCCAAGGGGCGCAGCGAGCGATTTGAGTTTGAGATCTTATCTTAAAGATCTCAGGTTTAAACCCTGGGTAACACCGTTGTAAGAATTTGGGACAATATCGGTTTACTCACGCATCAATTGAATGGCATGAAATTTCCCGATATTCCAAAAAAAAAAAGTGTAGTCAACTGCGACCGAGCTCATTGTATCCCTTTAATTAGGAATTATTAAGATTTCTCTTTTATTGGTGAATCAAGTTTTCTATGTAACATGAGGAGATTTGTTTCCTAATATAGGAATCGAACTAGCTTTACGCCACCTTATCCCAGAGTTAAAAAGGAGTCCTTAGTAGTACCGACTATTGTGTCTTCGACATCGAAAGCAACAACGGCCACGTCAAATGAGTTGTGTTCGCTTGAATCGTCGCAAGCCCTACGTTTAAAGCTTCAACACAATTATTCCTCAGTGACAAATAATTTTTATTAAGAACAAAATCTTCGAGGATATAATTTCGAAGTTAGGTTTAAAGAGGGTGAAATCATCATATGTCAATCCAATTAATTTCGACACACACATATTTCAAACCGATGAATTATATGTTGAGGGAAAATTTTCTTTGTCATTAAGGATGTAGTGAGATCGGTAAATTTATGTTCTTTCAAAACACAATACATGTATTCAATTTTAAGAGAAATAAGAGATTAAAAATATATTAAAATAATTTTGTGATCCCACTAGAATGGTCTCACCTAATTTTTTTCACATAATATGAATATACTCATAAAATAGGTTTGGTGTGAAAGTATTTTAATATTAGGTGCTTATATTATTAAGAATTACGTGATTTGTTGGTGTATGACTCAGAATCTCACTTCAAGGTATTGAGTTTGAATTGAAGGAGTGCGTTTCTTGTAAGAGCTTGAGACAGCCGGAAGTTTTACCTACTCCGCTTATGCTAGAAAAAAATGATTTGGCGGTGGAGTTTCCAACGATTTCGGAAAAATAAGAAGGGCATGTTATATTGTGATCAATATTTCTTTACATTGCACAACTACCTTTACCCTCTCTTTTATAATCATTTGCATGAAACCTCATAAATTCACTCTTTCATTGAGTTATTATTAAATATCATACTAACAAAAAAAAATTACAATTTATAATATCTAAATTCATATAATTAAAGCATAATTTGAAAATTTAATGAATATAACTCGAAAATCAGTACTTCAAAATCAACCTAATATTTGTTAATTTTTACAAGAGAGAGTAGTTCCGTGATCTAAAAATGTGACGCATAGCGCCACCTAAGCGTCGTATTTTCATTCAATAATTTCGGGCCGCCACGCCCAATCCTTGGGGATCGGATCGGCGATGTGTCGGAATATGGTCGAGGAGCATATTTGCTAGCTCGAGGATAATAAATATTATAATAATAGTATCTCAATTTTTGAATCTCAACTCAAGTTCTAATTGATGCGACATTTATTTATTGAGTGATCGGCTAAAGTAATAAATAATAATATATAAATGATAAATAAGGTCAAATTAATCTTAATATTTGTGACTCAATTATCAGGATGTCTAATATTATTGTAGCATTTAAACGGTAACTTATAAACTCATTAAATTTTACATCAATCAGTACTAAGAATTTATGGCTATATAATAATCTTGTGCTTAGCTTAAACATAAAAAAAAAAAATGAGAAATGATACTCTTACACCTTTTGCTACTACATTTCTCTCGCACGACGGCGTGACTAGCGTTTTGAATAAAA